>NTHP01000017.1:1065611-1121692 GCA_003416845.1 Oplegnathus fasciatus | reverse complement strand
AAAAAAAAAAAAAAGAAACCAAGGTCAGAATATATTTCAGCTGAACTTGAAAGTTCTGCCTCTCTTAGCCTGCCATGCACTTCAATTTACCGTCTCATTATTCAAAGTGAAAATGAAAATTGGAGCCTGAAGCATTTGTATTTGAACAAAGAGAGGGAAGCAGATTATGAATGTTCAAAATGTAATTTCTATTACACTTCCATTATTCTTCTATTAATCACAGATTCATTCTCTCTGTGCTCTTCAAGTAAAACACGCTCATACAGTATTCATGTGCATACAGGGGCGAAAAAAAAGGAATTGGCAAGGCTATTTGAAATGTTTAATTTATGGAGGATACATCTGTCTGCTGAAAAGAAATGTGTTACAGAAGCTAAAGTATATGTTTTAATCACAATTTATGAAATCACTCGCTATTTGACAAACATACTGTAAGTAATTATAGCAGCAGCAAAAAGCCTTTGTATGAGAATAATCCCTTTTTCTCTTATTTTTAAATCACAGTATTTCTGAATAGGGACCTGCGTCTCTTTTTGTTCTCCCTGCCTTCTATAGACAGGCTAATATTCATAGAGAGAGATGAGATTTAATGCATACTGATTACTCTAGAGACCCACTATTCATCTGTGGGAGAAAGCGTCAATTAAAGAGTTTTAAGCCTCCATAAACTGCACCTTAAACAGCTGATCAACACTATGCAGGCCTACCTCCTGGATTTGAGCTGAGTTTTGTTTAAATGGAGCAAATTCATCTCTGGAGAGAAACCTTGTAATCCCCTTTTAAATCTCCAAGCAGTTGAATAAGTATGCTATTCATACACAATGATTTTTTTTTTTTTACTCACACATACACACACACACAGAGCAGTGCTGCACCCAGATCAGTAGCACTGGAAATACAAATCATACACAATCGTTGTAGTGTTTAAGAAATATTAAACTCATAGCACTGAAACACATCAGCTTGTATACAAATATAGAGAGTGCACGCTAAAAGGAATGCCATCAACAGAACACAAACACCCTCTTGGGATATATCTGTTTAGATTCATTTGGCGTATTTTTGTATGCATTCATAAGCACTGAGGCATGAATGCATGGAGATATTTTCATTTGTGTGCAATGAGGCTTTGACATTGACCTCGCTTTAAAACACACCACAATGGATGTACAATGAACAATAACATTTGGCTGAGATTCAACACTAAACCCACTAGTTTATTGATACTGGCACAAACAGATCTGCACAAACTGTCCTCATTATTGGCCGGTCATTAGTTTGATTAAGAGTGGAGTAACCCCTCAGGGCTAAACCTTGGCCCACCACAAAAGCAGAGTTCTTCTGCATATGGTGAACTCTGTTGTGGTCTGACAAGTGAAAAACACAAAACCGCATTCACCGAGCCTCCGAGCGTTGCACAACAATAACACAGCAGGACTATTTTGCGGTGCTCATTTTGATCCAGACCAAATGAAGTGAAGGGGGTGAAAAAAATGAAGCTTTTGGTATCCAGCTGGAGAAAGAGATGTTTAAGACATTGATTCACCTTGGGTTCAGAACCACAGTATCTAATTATAGCCATGGGAATCTAGTCAAGGCCATGGTATTTCAGGGCTGGAGAGAGACAACATTCTGCTATTCTACTATGCTCGCTCTACATGAATCATATTCCCTATGTGGTTTGGCAGCCATTAAAACAGAAAGAATGCCCTTTCTCAGTCAGAAGCCATGGGCTAGTGTACCTCTATTGTACCAGAAAGGTTAACATTTTTTTGACAATGTCTGAGTGATCAACACCGACTGTGGCAACATACTAAAAGCACATAAGATCAGGTAGACTGGAACAGGAACAGCTCAGAGGCTATTCCACCAGTAATTATAGCACACTGCTTTTAAGCCAATAGGTTTCATGCTACTTGCATTTCAGGTGGAAATAACATGATATAAGTAATCACAGCATTAGACATAGATATGGCACCAAGCTTCTAACCCAGCAATACTTGGCACCCCATGAAAGTGTTGCTTATGCATATATCAGCTCCATCAAAAAGGAGGGGAGGAAGGGGGATGGTGTCTTTGTGAGAGGGAGAGGGGGGAGGGCTGCTCTCTGAAGCACACAACCTCATTATTCAGTCTATAGAACAGCACATCCACTTCATTGTTCTTCAAATCAGCCCAAACTCACTGGGCTCATCCGAAGCCCTCAGAATAGAACAGAGCTGCTTTATGTTTTTAAAAGGAGCTGCAGATGAGATCTCCAGAATGATCAGTCAAGAGCGCCGTTATTGCCTTTTTTTAATGCTCTTCATTGTCAAGCACGATGATATGATTTCTCCTCAGAACATCATTTGTCATTAGCAATTCAAACTGATACGAGGATGACACAAACATGAGGGAGAGATGTCTTACTGAGATGTTTGGAGCAGTGTGATTTCCCCGAGGCAGGGCTGAGAGGTTGCTTGGAGATGACGTGTGATAGTGAAGGATTTGTTGCGAATAGTGTCCGGAAGGCCTGGGCGACGTGGTGAATCATTCCCAGAAATGTAAACTGATTTCATCACATGGGGAACTGTTAGAGATGGTCTGTTGTGTTGCAGGACGCCCGCTTGGCAAGCGCTCAGCCACGGAGTGTGCAGGAATAATGGCAACACAGAACGGCCTGCTCGTGTTGGTCCTCCCACCAGTGTTTCATGTAAATATGCTCTAACTATTCTTCTGCGGCCGCATCAATCATGGCGGATATGACAAGGCCCCTTTGTTCCACACATAGAGTGTAAACACAGCTGGAGCATGCTGGAGGAACCTTTCCCTCCCCTATCTTGCCACTACACCTGTCGGACACACTGCATCAAAACCTCATTTAGAGCTCTGATTATCCTAATGACTCCAATGTCTTCTCCCACTCTGGACATTATCGCTTAAATCCACCCTCCCCTAATTAAAGACACACAATCAACACATGGTCAAGCACGAAAAGGATAGCCTCCCCCATGCACACACACAAGGGAATGCCATTTATTATTCTGTTTATTTGGTCATTATTTATTTAACAAAGATTTCCCTCAAGTGTTCTTTAAAATTACTTTACATCCAAGTACAATGATGTTAGGACTGAATATTTTATGTTGTTGAATTGAGCCTCAAATTAGATAGTGATATATAAGAACTACATAAATTATGTAGACAGAAACTGCAAAAACTGTGGTAAATATTGAAGGGCAGTGGAACTACTGGAGAGTAGCAACAGAGTGGAGTGGATGTCATCTTTTTGACAATAAACTCCATGAATGAGGGTTTCTTGATTATTCTGTGCAAAACTGTAGAACTTTAATGCTAACATGCTGATGTTTAGCATAATGCACCTTTAATTTTGTACATATTTGGTCATAAGCCAAAGTCCAGGGCAATTTAAAATGCTGACCTGATGATGGTGCTACATGAGAAATTAGGAGATCACCAAAGCTATTACAATTCATTCTCTGCACATCATGAATGCCTACAAAATTTTATAGCAATCCAGCCAATATATATTTCAGTCTGAACCAAAATGATGTACCAGCTGACAGCACGGCATTTCCATCTCTAGAGCCATGCTAGCGGCTTTACCATGTCTAAAAATGCCTTGTCATCAACCAAAAAATAAAGTTGATACTTTAGAATTGTTTCACTTGATGTCAACCACACATTAAATTCCATTTTAGACGCCTATGCAACCATCATTACCCATCACTTTAAGTCGCACCATATTTGTGTAATGTCACTTTACCCAGATGAAAAGTGTGCTGCTGATCAACAGCACTCTACTCAAGCTAAAGCAGGCTGTCAATTATGGCTGCAAATATGCTGTACTGTAACTTTTTTGTTTCTGAAACCAATCAGGCTCTAAATTTAGTTTAGCAAAAGTGTATATTCAGCTGAATATCCAGCAAATGGAATGGAAAAAGCGATGGACAAGCAGAGTTCCCACTAACAAGAGTTTAATAGCATTTAGTGTTTAACAGTTGCTGCAATCACCCAATCAGCGCTGCCAAAATAAAGGTACTGTGAAGTAAATCGTTGTAGGCCTGAGCTACATGACCCAGCTGACCTTGCAGGGATAACGCAATGTTGCTGATATGGAGAGCATGAGAGTGGAGAAAATTCAATTTTGATTCAGCAGAGTAGTTTCAAGTGTTTTTGGCCTAATGGAACGGGAGAGTTGTTGCATACAGAGGTCACCCTGGACTGGCTTTTTTCTTCTGTTGGCTGCAATCATGATCTCCTGGATGGGATTTGTTCTGTGTTTTCAAACGATCGGTACACACAGACCCAGTGTTTCCTCTTCTGTTTAACTGCCATGGTGATCTCGATTAACAAAAGTGCTACACTGTCAGTCAGCATTCTCACTCTCCCATGTCACATCTTTATTTAAACATTAGTTAAAAATATACATAAAGTTCTGACATCCCTGGACTGATGGTAAAATGGTGGTAATCCAGGTGTTAATCATGTAAGTAACCTAATCACATCATTTAACATTTAACCAAGTGTTCAACCAACCAATCAGCCCACAGTCCAGTCTAGCAGTCCAGAATGTAGAAGAAATTTCATGCACTAATACATTTTAACAAGACAAAGGTGCAAAAATGCTAAGGTCAGCATGCTAACATGATGCTAACATGTTCTGCAGGTAGGCTGGGGCTGATGGGAATGTTATTAGTTTTGCAGGTATTTTAGTCATAAAGCAAATTACTGGTAGACATTTTGACCTGATGATGGCGCTAGATGAAAACTTAAAGGATCACAAAAGTTATTACAATTCATCCTGCGGGGAACACAAATATCTGTACCTAATTTTATGGCAATCCATCCAATATTAGTTGAGACTTTACCCTCAAAACAAAAAATGTCAACTTCATGGTGGCGCTACAGAAAAACTCCAAATCACCAAAGTCAGTATGCATTCATCCTCTGGGGAACATTAAGTTTTTCATGTTTTTTTTTTTTTTTCAATTTCATGACAGTCCATCCCATAGTTGCTGAGATATTTCAGTCTGGACCAAAGTGGTGGTGATCCCTTTAGCCATGCGGCTAGCGTAGCTAAATAGTTATTGTTACATTTATAGCTATGGTTGTAAAATTTGCTGACATGATATGACATGATATACTTTGTTGATCTACCATAAAGCACCATTAAGTTACATAAATTTATTTTGATAGCCCTAACTTTAATAAGCAAGAAGACTTCCAGCACTAAGCTCTGGTTCCTGAAGATTTTATTAAAGGATTCTATTTCAAAAGAAAACCATCAAAGTACACTGTGAATGTAGGAAACCACAGCTGCTGATTCCGAAAAAAAAGAAAAAAGAATGAAGTGTGAAAAGTGAAGCCAAGATTGAAACTCATTGCAGTTTGGATCATAACTGAGCGATACCTGTCAATATTGAGCCAAGGTCTCAACAAACCACTTGCCACTTCCACCCAATCACAGCTGTGCTGCTTCCATGTTCTCATTCTCTCCCATTTTACCTCAAGGCTTGTGGACTTACCTCAACAAGACCTCATCAAACTCTGCAGCCCTGTTTACAAATTCTGTTTGGAGAGAAGAGAAAAATGCAATTCCACAGAGGAATGGTACACTTTTTTTTTCTTTTTTCATATATTATTTGAGACCTGGCAGGAACAAAACATACAGAGAGAGTCAGATAGAGCCAAACTCCCAAGCAATGTATACCTGGCCATGCTTTCTGAATTATTTACCTTCAGCAGCCCCTTTGAAGGAGGCTGAGAGTGTACTAGATGTCCCCTCACATGACAGCTGTAAAGCAATACTCCAAGTTTGGTTTTCACAGCTCTTCTTTAATGCTCTGCTGGTTTGCCCTTTAATTTCACCTCTAGTGTGAGTTTGTCTCAGTACCCATAAGAAATACAACTTGACCTGTGCCAACAAGAACCAATGGCATTTTTTCAAAGGCAAAGTTTGTTGACAAAGGGTGGCTTTGGATTTATTCAAGCTGAAATGTTTATGTTGTCTGTCTCAGATTTGGGTGACTATATGCCTCAGCATCACTGTGATGGCAGGAAGAAAACTCCTGCCTGGATCGTACAATTATAAAAAAGTAAGTCTGTATTCTCTGTCAAAATTTTAACACAGAGATATTTCAGTGTGGATCAAAGTGGTGGACGGACCGACAGACCGTCAGACTAACATTGTCCTCCCTAGAGCCACAGCACTAGTATGTGTAATAAAAAGACACATTGCATGTACTGTATATGGGAACTTCCATCTGATGCAGTGTGATACCATACATGTGGATTCCCTGCTTCATTTACCATGACTTAGACCAAGCCTGGAGTAAGTTACAGCACCTACGGGGGAAATGTTTTATCAAAGTACATCCCCCACCTACAAGCCCCACTGTGTAAACAGAATCTTACAAGCTTTGAATCAAACATCCTGCATACATTCCTTTTTTATTATTACCATCTCAGAGGCTCTGCACAGCCAAATAAACTGCAGACACACCATTGGCATGTCTACCTGTCCACACTGTAATGAAGTGCAACCTTGCAACCTCTATATAAAATGCTCTCTGTGTCCCTTTATTGCCTGGAGGGAGTTGAAAGCATCCTGGTGTTTTGCTTTAAGAAGGAGTCTTGTTTTCTGATGGGGGGCTGTGGAGCTGCTGGTAGCTATCCTTAACCCCAACTGACAGAGACAGGATAGGAAGGGTGGGGTTCAGCTGAGGAGAAGCCAGATCTGCAAGCAATTTTCATCAACCTGTGCTGTTTAAACAGAACTTGTGTGTCCACTCAGTCAAATAAACAATGTGAAAGCTATAGAGGGGAGCTGCTTTCTACTGATGCATTCTATAGTAGCATATGGTGGAATTTCATTACATTCTTGTCTGAATGAATGCAGCATATTCGGATACAAAACCAATCAGTTGAAGTATGCCGCATATGGTTGTTTGAAACACAACATGAAGTAAATGGAGAACGGTTAATGTTTTAGCAAGATTGATTCTTATTCAAATCAGGCCCAATCATGAAATCCTTAAGCTCAGTTACTTCCTCTAATTCCAGAGGAATGAAGGAGCCTTTTTTTAAAGCAGCGTGATGGAATTCAGCAACATAAGGCCCGGTTTGGGATACCAATATTATTCAAATGAGTACTACAGCCTGCTTGCACTGATAACATATGGTGCTTCAGACAAGCACTGCCATATGGACCCATATGGTCACCATTCCAGACATAATGACAACACAACCAAATTTAGGGTCATTTCTGAGTGTATTTGCTTCTGAAGGAGAGACAGGCTCTGAATTTGGCTCCGTGTCACATAGTCTAGCCAATCTGTGATGGCTGGCAGCGAAAGCAAAGAAGATTGACTCAGGCTGATCAAAGCGACAGAACAATGACAAGTGTGAGCCACAGAGGGGAGCAGTGCCATACAGTAGGGGCGCTTGGAAAGCACGCCGCTCTGAGTAAGGCAAATAAACAACACAAGCACTCATCGAAATACTTTGCATACACAATCAAGTACAAAATAGTGATAGGGATTGGTACCAAAATTCAATCAACTCCTGGACCCAAACATGACCAAATAAATACAGCCTTGATTGCCCATCATCTAGAAGTTGGAACCAATTGGACCCTGGCAGAGTCAAGTGCGCAATTTTCTCTCTCAAGCTATGTAATTGTGGGCCGCTCAAATCACCTTTCTACGAATGAGCTGTTCTTGGTGAGATGGAGAAAATAACACAATTTATAACCTGTCCAGTAATCACTGCTTTGCATATAGAGGAGGGATGGGCTGCATAAGCCTTTGGTTATGATGCTGGGACTTAATGACTGTAAGCCAGTGCTGGACAGATGAAGAACCTCTGGGTTTTGACATGGTTGTCAAAAACTTTCTCAAGTGTCACATTTAAAATAAATATATGTGCAATATATTGCTATGTGGGCACGGGAGGATGAAGATATACTCATTTACTTTTCACCATTTTCTCTTCTTCCCCCTCTCTCTCTCTCCTCAGTCCACAATGTTGGCAGTGCTTCGGGCTTGAAACTCAATTCCTCAGCCATTGAATAGACAGCAATTGCACCGAGCTAACTCAATTGTGAAGATAGTGCAGCAAAGGCTCTTGAATAGATTGAGGCCTCGACTTTAATACAGCATCACTCATGTCGCGCACACAAACACAATGCTATTCCATTTCATCCAAAGCACTTAAAAACAGGATGTTTTAGAAGCAAACCATAATCATTATGGTCAAACAAATAAATGGCACAAATACATTTAACCGGCTAAGTTACTGATGACCTACTGCTGTGTGCAAGAAACTGCACATTCATGGAGTTTTCTTTTAAGGCCTACACTCTTTATTATTATTGGAGATTTTTAAATGAACCAATTCTTTTGCAGAGAAGCAGCCAATAAAGACAAGCAGAATGAATGGCTAAATCCTACTGTATAATTATGCATTTCATTATGCACTCCACTGACATGATGCCATTTGTAATGAATTTATAATGAATATTTGGACGGATGTGTAAAGACTGTGTTTGTCCCGAGGCAATATCTTTCATGTATTTGAGACTGTTTGCCAAATTTCCATTAAATGTATCATTCCCCTTCATGCAACAGTCTACTACAGTCTACTCCTGCAAACTTCATTTAGATTCATTTTAAGACATCACCTGTATTTACACACTATATTATTATATATATCATATAATATACATATATATATTCTTACAATTAAGTTTTTACACACGATATAAACACAGCCAGGGGACAGTAAACGTACAGTGCACAGTGAACACAATAAAAGCACTGATCACAGAACCTGGAAAAATTTGCCTTTCTATTTAAACCAGCCATAAACATGCAGTAATACAGTGAGCTGTCTTAACACACACCATGTGTGTGTTTTTTGTTCTCACTATCTGGGCAGAAGCATTCATCACATTATTAAAATCCAGGGCTCTGACCAAATCATTGCACACAGGATAGGAAGCTTTGGTTGTTTCCTTATATAATGCTAATTGGGAAACAGGTGCATTCCTTCAATTTTTGACTGGCCAGGAGTGGCTCATTTGGGTGCACTAGTTACTGTGAGCTTAACTTGCACAGGCCAGTTGATTTCTTCTTTGAAGACAGGAATTTTTAAGCAGGAAATGAACACACTGTCTGTGTGTGGAGCTGGAGGCTTATGGGCACCGGCCCAGTAAGCCCAGTTTCTCAATTTCTGCTCAATTTCTGTGATTACACTTGCATTGTACAAGATAGTACAAGTGGCCAAAAACTCTGCTATATGCACCTATGGATAAAGAAGCCCGGAGTGTTATACTAAAGGAAGCTGGCATGCTTATATAGTGGAGTCTGTACGAATTTGGATAGTGACACAGTTTTTTATTGTTTTGGCACTGTACTCCAGCACATTGGATGTGAAATTGGATCTGAAACAATAACTATGAAGATAAAGTGCTGACTTCTAGCCTTGAGGGTGTTTGACGCCATAAGTCCAAGTGGGGGGGTGGGGGGTTGCAGTGACCCTGTGACCCTCCCTATTGTGCCACAGTATGCAGTGGTGTTTTCAGCCAGGAACGCTTCTATTATCAAAAGTAGCCATCATTGTTATTTCAATGGAAATATTTCTGGTCACATAACAGCCACTCATGACCACCTCTTTACCAGTTTTAATTGAGCTTCTTCAAATGAGTGAAACAGCGCCCCTCTAGATGGTATGTGACAGTCAGTGTTTGTGGTGAGAGAGGATGTATGTATGTATATACAGTCTATGGGCCCCTACAGTGAGAGGCTCTCATGTTAGGGCACCTGAAGGCATCCCAGGTGAAGCTCACATGTTGATTAGAAAATAGTAGGCATCAGCCAATCAGATGTGGTCACTGCCAAGCTGCTGCCAGCCTGTGAGAGCCACAAGTTCAGCTGCTGCACTTTTAGCATCACAAAAGGTGTATTGCAGGAAGTTAGCTAGTTTACCAGTTACTGGTTAGCTAATGATATGTTCCTGTGCCTTTGTATGACAGCTTAGCTAAGACTATGTGGAGGAAATCCCATGAAAACATGGACAGTGACCACTCCGCCTCCCTGAAGGACAAGAAAATGCGGACCCCGTCCTCAAATACTGTGAGTCTGATACACCCTCTCTCTCTTCATATCTCTGCTGCTACTTCTGACTGAACAGCCCGCCGTGGCTGGACTTTCTGCGCACCTGCTGATGTTATGAAGGTTTTAATGCTAACGTGTACGGTAGCTACTGCTCCTTGTCAGTATGGACACTGAAGCTGTTGTGTCGGTGTTTACTACCCTCACAGATACACAGGGACAGGGCCTGTTAGGACACTGGATCAGTTTAGCATTTGTTGTAGTAAAGTAAACTCTGTGTGTGAGATTTGTGATTGCAGCCTGAGCAGAAGGTCTGCTGGTTGCTTGACAGATTTTTTGTTGTCCTTGCTTTATTATTAATTAAGCAGTCCTTTATAATGATGAATTAGCTGTAGATAAAGAATACTGTATGTCTATATAACTTTGGTGTCTTTTATATTCCAAGCAGGGGTGTGTAGGCTATTGGTGCTGGTGTTATCTGTGAATACTGCTTGTTCCAACTGTATTTTACTAATTGTACTAATTTGCACTGTGCATTTGTGTTATATACTTAATATTTCATTCTAAGAAGATAGATAAGAGACATGTGTAAGTCACATATCTTTGATGTGTGCAGTGTTTGTTTTTAATGTGTACATAAATATGTTGCCTAAAAGTTATCCTGTGCTTTACTCATACAATGATATCTGCTTTTTGTACTGCACCACCATGCTACAAATCTCAATATACTGATTTTGTAAAATGACACCAGCAGTGTCCCAAATTATATCTTGTTTTAAGGAAGAACTTTCATTACTACTGTGCTACTGTAAATGGTACCAAGAGTGCTTAGCAGACATTTTGACTTAGGAAAGTAGGAAAAGCACAGGTGTTCCTAATAACATTAACGATGGCGCTGTTCTTTTCAAGTGTCCCAGTGTGACAGTGAATTAACATGTCCAATACCTGTACCATGAAAGTGAAGCAGCTAAATGGAATTCAGCCATCATTATTTTTATTATGTACACCTGTGCTTTTCCTACTGTGACATGGAACACTGTCTTCCACCAGAAAGCACTGACGAGTTCCTTTTTCAGATGTAAAATGTCTCTAAAGTACATGCGTATGTCACAATTATTTGATAACCAAATTCAAGGGATCATTATCAAACATGTTTGTTATGTATTTATGTGAAAACATTTTTTTTTCAAATAAATAGGCCTACATAAAATAAACAAGCAAAACCATTCTTGAGCATATTGGTATCAACCTCAACATCCAATCGTTCTGGTTCTGTGTTAACAGCTCCCACTAATTTTTAATTGGCAATCTTTAAATGGGTGTTAGGGGAGTATCTAAATATCTAGTCAGAATCCTTGTGCACTGTCGTGAAAAGGTTCTTGAAAGTCCTTGAATACAAGACAATCCCTCTTTAAAACTTCCACAAAGAAAAAGAAAACATTTCCCAATATTTTTTATATTGGTAAATATAAATGCTGTTCACAAATGAATAATGAATCCCAGTGTTTGTGTCATTTTATGTAAAGATTTGTTTGTATGCCTCCTAGATTAAAGAAAACACCAGTAGTCAACTTGGGAGTGGAAAGAGGCCTTAATGTTAGATTATTTCTGGTTCAAATAGAATTCACAAGTTGGTGCCTGTGACAGTGAAAAACCATGAGGGGCAGAAAATATAAGATGACAGGCCATAACTTTAACATTGCTTTTTGCTGTTGGAGCTTGTTACTCTCTCAAAGCGTGGGCTGAGCAGCACAGGCAACATATCAAACTTAATTACCTTTCAGGTTGCCTCATCAAGTCAGAGCTTCAATGAAGACAGATTGTTCTTGCTCCCGCAGAACCTTTAAAGCCACAAACACCACATGGCTCTTTCTCTAATCTTAACATCCTTTTTGAATTATTCCCCTACTGCTATCATGGACCCTTAACAGGAAAATGTGCTTTATTGAATAGCATTTCATCTATGAGCCCCATTCCTCATCTTAATATACAGATGAGACCTCTAAGTCTTAAGGTAAAGCAGCACCACAAGGTTGCAATTTGGATTACATCTGAGGAATAACAACGTGTTTACCATGTACTTCCATAGCAATCTTTCAGTTTTATGTCGTAAGTGCCAGTTGCTTTCCTATTTTATTGGGTATTACTTTTGTTTTATGGAGCAATTTTCACATCCTGCCCTTGATGATAGTGGCCTCAGTCTCTGTTAGCACCAGCAGAGCAGGCCTACTGATGAACACACAGCACGAAGGGGTGATTATGGAGTGCTAAACTAATGATTGCCGATGAGAAGCTGTTCTCACCACAGAGCAAATTCATTTCTCTGTCACTAGGAGTTAATGGCTCCTTTTAAGGAGATGGAATCTGGTCACTAGGGAACGCCATCCTGAAAGACTGCAGGTAGCTTTATCCATTTGTCTAAGTCCTTTTTTGTAATACCAGTGCATATCGGCGGAGTGTACTTTAAGCCACCGACTACAATACACATTGGCAGCGCACGTCAGCACAAGTCTGTAATTCTGATATCAGATCCATCATCAGTACCTATATGGGAATTTATTGAACATGTCAGGTTAAAGTGGTAGACTGAAGGGACTATTAGGCATGTCACCTGTGAGCGATCATTGCAGAAACTCTGCTCATGATTCCGGTGCCCTAGATATTTGCAGCCATGTAAAGGTTGTGCAAGAGGCCAAACAGAAGGGGGGGGTGGGATGACATGGAGCGATCTTTTATGAAGCACTCAGTGATGGATCCAGTTTGCTGCCATGCATCAGGAGGTCCTTAACCTCCTGTTTGTAATGTTTCATTATTAATGTAGCACTGAAGTATGGACTCTTGTTACGAGCTCTAATCTGGCTCGGCCGATTTTAGACGTCTAAACGGCGATGCCGGAACACATTTGCCATATACAAGACTGGGTAAACATTTATGAATGATTTAAGAGTGCAGGGTGAATCGGTAAAGCACTGCAGCTGCGTCGGAGCTCCCAGCTGTTCTCCCGGTTGCTTCTACACCTCAACACTTTTCTTCACAATGAACTCTATAGAAACAAACCACTTCAGTAAGTTCTGAGAGCCCTCTGTAAACCTCTTGCTCCTGTTGGAGCTGAATGAAGTGTGTCCCCAAATATACCTGCGTTATTTTTACGCCTCGGTATTCTATCATTCGCTAAAAATACATTGTGATACTGTGAAAATGTTTCCGTATAACTGTGAAGTTATGCTAGGTGATGATGGCTGAGAGCGAGTTGATAATTATGGTGATGCAATCCCGACAGATATCTCACATTTTTCTACATTTAGCTGAATGACTGATGCACTTTAGCTGTATGCCCATGAGGAAATGTTCCAAAAAAGGGTTCTGCTCTTGTTTTAACTGCTGGGAGGCGCATGGAAAGAGCTCTGGTAACTGGCTGATTGAGAGACCGTAGAGTTTGGTTTCACACTCTACTAATTTGATCTGACTGTACAACATTGAGGAAAGAATTGCCTTGAGGAAAAATCATGAAAGGATGCTACAACAGCAGGACTCCATGCTATTTTCCTTCTCAAAAGTACATTAGCCAATAAGTAGTCATCAACCTTGAGCTTTAAAAATCTGAGCTGGCAGCGTATCTAAAATGTTTAATTTATTTAAGCTCTAATAATTACTGTCTCAAGAATACTTCTACATTCTGAGTTGAATGTGTTTGATAGAGTGCTATTTAGAGCTAACGCATCAATAAATTAGTACTCATTTGGCTCAATGCTGTAGCTTTACTGAGAGCTGATCAGTTTACAATATATACACATTTCCAGCTGAATTATCCTATGCTGTTTGTAAAATGTATATTTAATAACCATCTTTGACCAATTAATATTGCTTTGATATGTATGCCTCTGGGCTCTTTCAGCCATATTTGCTGTAAAATACTCACACTGTAGAGCCCGACTGCCTCTGGGCTCGTTCTATACCTAATGGTCAACTGTGATTTCTGATAAAATGGGTGTCTCTTTTGGTGAGTATGATTAGATTGAAGAAACTGCTGGCAATGTTTGTGTTTATAGCAAACTACAGAAAAACAGGCATCCCAGGCTATTTTCACTCACTTCTGATTCATTCAAACTTCCAGTTTGCGTTCAAATTCCAGTACAAATAATAATAAAATTAACAGATAAAGATAGTAGCTTTTCATTGCACCCCTAATGAGCATTCACAAGTTTGAGTAGAGACGTAGAACACAAGTTAAAAATGCAGATGTAGGATAAAATTGCCTCTGATCATAGGAATTACATGACACTGCCTGAATTATATGTTCAAAAATGTGCAGCTTAATCAAAAATTCCTGCTCATATGCCACACTCAGTTCGCTGGGTGCGATGCCAAGAACGTGCTTTTACACATACTGTACAGTAGTTGTGATCTGCTGTCATCACGTTAATCTGACTGACAGATGGTTGGTGCACCTCACACAGCTCTCTTTACACTTACCGACGGTGCCAGACATGAAGTCAATATATTATGAAATCAAGTATATGTGAAGGCACGCTGCTTTTGTTGAATCCAAGTGTTGCCATCCTGTGCTGATGTCATGCTGTTGCAGGTCTGTCCCACTGAAATAATTACAGTTCCTACAATTCTCCATTTGTTAGACAGGATGACACTCCATCATCGTCACTTTGTCATGTTCAATCGCCATGTTCATCGAGACCACAGATAGGTTGTTTGTCAAATACTGAATGCTTTGATAAATGGCTATGTCCATCAGCGGTGCTGGATTCCATGTAGGATCCTCAAGAATAATCCTGTACGTCTCCTGGAAGTCAGGGATATGTAGGGCGATATTTTCATGGTGTTCAGTGATGACGTGTGGTCTAAAAAGGGTGGTTTGGATTTGCAATTAGAATGATTGGAGTTTACACATGTGGTATGTGGTAGTCCATCCATTCTATATCACCCTGATTATACCCAGAAGTACCTGGAAACAACAGCTGCAATGTCACTTAAGTTAAGTATCTACTATATGCCACTTCTCTGTGTAAATAAATGGAAACCAGTTAACCATAGCAGCTCCAACAGCTTTGCAGAATTCAAGCTTTTTTTTTAACGTTCGCTTAATGTGTAGTTAACACACCTTTATTTATTTCTTTGATCAGAAATCTATTTATAATGCAATGTGATGACTTACTGTAAATCTGGATCATCCTGCTGTGGCTGTTACAGTAAAAGTGACATTGCTGCACATGCAGGTTTCTTATTAAATATACTACTTGGTCCCGTACCATTTACATTGTGCTTTCCAAGACATCTGGGTGTAGTGTGCAGAGAAAATAAACTATGGTGAGCCCATACGAGACATGCATGGTACTTAGCTGCGCATACAGCTGTAGGTCTGCATCAATCACCATTGTCCCTTTCTCAATAAGCAAGACTTAAACAAAAAAGGAGAATACGCAGATACGAGAGAAAAAGAGGAGAATGTGTTTCTGTGAAATTCAGCATGACATTGTTAAAGTGGACCTCTGATCTGAACAGTTAGCACCTTCAAAACATGACATGCCTTCAAAATGCTCAAATTAAAAGGAATTTTAAACAGTTTGCCAATGCCAATCACAGAATGCCTATGCACAACCTCAACAGAGAAAATAAAATGAACTATATGTGGCAGAAGTCATTAAGGGAGACAGTTTGCCCCTTTCATAATATTCCCCCATCTCCCCTACAGGTTTACATACAATTTATGTCACAAGCCTGATATTAGTAAGGGGCAATAATTGTGGTGTATGAGTGTAATATTTTGATAAAAGTTTTTTTTCAATTCAGCTATGTTTCATCTCTGTGGTTGTTTTTATTACTACCTCCAGAAATACTGCTGTTGCTTTGCCACTTATGAGATGGACCTTTCTACAGTTTGGCTCACAGCTCGCTCTCATATTTCCTTTTTATCACAACCGCAGCTTATGACCTCAGCTCTGATTTGCGCTTCAGGGGGTCTTTAAAGAAACCTCAGTAAGCATTACTCTGTGTCAGACTGCCTGTGTCCGTCTGTGTTAATATAGCAGAGATAATATTTTCATGGTAGACTGGTATTTTACAGTACTTCTCCAAAGCAAGAGGGCAGTGTGAAAATGTAATAAACAATGATCTCTTAATTACAAATTTTCTGTTCACATTTGAGCAGAGCAATACTGATAATTAAAATAATATCAGAGGACAAAATTATGCATTTGTTGTTATTTTGGCAACATCTTTATTGCTTAGTGGTCATTAACCTGTTTTGTGCAATCAAAACACATTGCCTTGAATAGAAAAAGTGTGCACAGACATGCTGGCCGAGTTACTGTAGTTGTGTGGTTATTTTTCAGCAGTCTGGTACTAATTGTGCATGTTTAAGCCGGGTTAACCACAGATGATCTACTGTTTGTAATTGTGGTTTGGGACTGCAGATGGAACATGCTGCCTTCAGATAGCTGTATGGAGTCTATCAGCTGTTTGGCCCTGATACATGCAAGCTGTTGTGGATGAGGGAAAATCATTTTTGTTTACCCTGCCTTGTTGTTATTATTGCTATTGGAATACATTTTTCTGTGCAATTACATGTGTCTCGTGGTCAGAAGAGTAAAATATGAATGAAAGGAGTTGTGACTATAGAGAGATCTATGGCTTGGTCCATGTTTGCTTTGTCTTACTCACCCACTTGTGTGTACTCTTCCTTTGTGTCTCATGCTCACCTTCTTTGTCTTTATTCTTGCTTTTTGTTATAAGACTAAGTAGTACCTAATGTTCTTAAATGATGTTTAAACCTCAGTAACATTAAACTAAATTAAAGAAAGAGGGTCATTAAGCCTGGTCAAATGACAAGCGTTTACTTATTTACATTCATCCTTCTCTGTGTGAAAGTAGGGATGCACCGCTTCAACTTTTTCTCTCCTGATACTGATTCTGATAACCATTTAACCACTTTAGCTCTTTGTATCTGCGGATACCAGATTCCGATCCTATACCAGTGCCCTCTTTTTCCCAAATGTACAATCTTACTGGAATTATTTTTATTAGAAAGCCAAAGATTGTTTGTGAGGGAAGAACCTCCTCTCTGTAACGCTCTGTTGATTAGTTGCAACTCCAACAGAGTGAGGCGTCTTCTCTCTAGCTGATCACGCCACATCAATTTCAGGAGTCGTATTCTCCCAGTTAAACTTTAATTGATATCATGTCAGTAATTTATGCTGATCAACTTTTAAACCAGGACCTTCAGTATTTGGATCGAGCAGCACGTGAAAAATAAGATGTGTCAAATTTAGCAGGTTACAGTTGTTATTTCGATGTGCCAGATATTTATTAATCAACACTGCATATCCCCTACTTTTACTGTATATACGGTATGTAATTGTCTTTACTATGTATACTGAACACCTTTGGCATAACAACTTTTTCCAGATGAATTTAGTTCTATCTTATGTCATTTTCAGATTGTAGTTTGAGTTTGCTCTGGGCAGGTGTGTCATTTAGATAAATCTAAGTTTCAGACTCAGTACCGGCAGATACCTGTTACTAAAAGGACTGGGATTGGGATCAGGGCCAAAACAACTTGACCGGGACATCTCTACCTTTTTATATTGTGGCACTAAAAGCTGAGTTGGTGGCCCACTTTGACTGAATGAATGTAGCTAATGGCAGAAACACTGAATTTTATAATGACAATAAAATTGTATTTAATGTGGATCATTCACATTATGGCAGATACCCAATCCACTTAATCAGTTCAGTATCAACGCTGATGCATCCCTGTGTGAAAGGGGTATCCACACAGAGTGACAGGTATTGTTTAGGTCCAGTGTGCATTTTCACAGAATGAAGGTAGAGGTAATTATGAAGATTGGAGAAGAAGTTAAGCTGTGCATCTTAAAACTGAACTGTACATTATAAGCCATTAGGTGTAGAAAGACTTCCAAAGTTGTAATGGCCTTCTCTCAGTTCATGGTCAAACATGCATCTGATGGTAAATGTTTGATAATCTGATCAGGTGCTTTCTATACGAGCCCTTTGTACTCCTAATCCATAATTCATAGCTTCAATACTGTACTATATGTTCTGAGAGGTCTGTCCACGCTCATTACAGTCAAAAGAACCTCTCCTCTCAAATCATGAAGAAGCAACTGATGCTCAGATCCCAAAAAAGAGGAACAAGATATGATACATTATTTAAGAGTATCGATCACTTTTATCAAATCGATGAGATGGCAAGAAAAAAATAGCTGCTCGTATGAAAGTCACGCTCGGCTCAGGGCCCTTTCTGTTTGAAGTGTTTCAGCCTTTCAAGAGAACATAAGCAGATCAAAGACTAACCAGAGCTGCTAAGATAGAGGGGGAGGTATGTGTGGGTGAATGGAGGAATTCCTCCAAAAGGCAATGGCCTCAGTCCATATCACAGTGCCAGAGGGGGAGATGTGTAGAAGCTCACGGTACTTACTTCTCATCTAGCAGTCCCCTTCTGATATTTCTTTGCTTAATGACACTGATGGGCTTTCTTGTTGTCGCCCAAATTTTTAATTTGAGCAGGCAGTCACGGTTGTAGTTACAAACCAATTGCTGTACCTGTATACACCTGCTGCGAGGTGGTGGCAATTGAGAGCTGGAGGGGATCCACAAAAATTACAGTAGGATCATTAATTAAAAACGATGGGCCAAGCAATATTCTTTTTTTTCAGTAGTTGGTAAAGTTGGCATTTACACTACTAACATGCAAAAGTGGTAGAAACTGGATCTTTCAGCCACTTATCTATTACTTGAAGCTTTTTGTTGCCTCTTTTCTAACTAGTTTTCGTGCACTTTCAATTACTTAGTGTTAAGGTTACAGCTGGTGGAAAACTGAGGTGTGTGTTCTGTGCAGTCATAGTTTCCATAGCCAGTATGTTATTGTGACAGTAAATATGCTAAAGGTCAGCATCACACCAATTTGTAAGCTTATTGTGTGTTTAATTTCCCCATAAACACAGATATGTGGATATATATTATCAAATCATAATTTCAATCTTTTTAACTAGCTGAGCCACTTCACTCCAATCTTACCATGACCGGGTTTGGGAATCACTGCTCTAGGGCCTTTCTGTTATTTGAACATTAGATTACATGTACTGTATTGGGTGGTTGAAATGTATTGAGGATAAGTCTACTTTCTCTGTTGGCCCACATTAAAATGCCTTCAGTCTCCACCCTGTCAAAGTATAATAGCCTAGTTCTGATGTATGAGATACATGTTGCTTCATTCTGTCACATAATGTCTCATTCCAAGCAGGACAGCAGAGCAGCTTCATCTGAACTGATTGATTATATGTGTATGTGCACCAGAAAATTGCCATGCAGTATTTCTGACATGAACAATAAACACGGTAATGTTAATAAAGTTACAGATATTTGTTCTATTTAACACCATATTCCAGTGGTCTAGACATTTGATATTATTCCTTTTTAATGTAGTTAATTTCTCCTGGAACAGGTGCTGTATCTGAGATTCAGTTACACAAGAATTATCACGTACTTTTATTTTTCTAATATAATCAAGCACTCATTTTTATAAGAGACAGTAATAATTTATTTCTGCCTCTAATAGCCTATACATCACTGGCAGGGTGTATATTTCATTTTCCTGAAGCATGAAGGCGAATAGAAATCTTAATGATTTGCCCTTGCTAGCATAATTTTAATTATGGATTTTCCTCTACATGATCGATTTGGAGAAAGCCATAGTAATACAAGTTGTACATTCTACTGTATTAAATATTTGATATCCATTAAATTTTTATGATTAATGTTCTGGAAAGAATCAGTTTCTCTAAGCCGCTTTATTGCAGACTAAATTAGGGGTTTTACTCCCTTAGCAAAAGATATAGCCATATATTGCACCAAAGCTTTGCCTGTCATGAGAAATGGAGCAATTTCATATTGATTATAAGGGAATTTTAAATTGAGAAAAACGGCCCTCAAAAGGATGTCTCATACGGTAGAGAATTAGATTTCACAATACAGTATGTCATTGCTCTGTTCCTTAGTATTTCGTGCAACTGCTCTTTTATTTTTCAATGTATTGATGTTCTGATTTAATTTGAGCATCACAGACTCCGCATGCTGAGCTCACACATGCTTTCTAGACCTTGCAAATCCTGTCATCAGTCTGTACAGTTTTGTACAACATAAATAGCAATCACACAAACAGAGCAAATTGGTATTTTTCCTGTATTTACAAGTGTATGTCTGGTATACTGTTTGAAATACACCAAGTCTTAAAGTTTTACTCAGATTTGAATTCTCTTCACTTTTTGTGGAGGGAAATATAAATTATAACAATATTGTTGCTATTGTCTAAGCTTCAAATCTCTGGGTGGGTGTTATACACAAAACCCTGTAGCCTGTGAACATTAATGTAAGCCGTTTGTTTTTCCCCTTTTTACGCAAGTCTACATAGCGTTTGGTCATGTACCTAACCTTAGCGATTTAAAACGCCTATTCCTTTTAACATTCAACATTTGGGAGGACCCGTCATGCTGCTAAGTTTGTATTCCATTCGCACAGTAGAAGCTAACAATTATTTACTACTATTTAGTTCAGCTTGTTAGCACTGATTCCCACCAGACGTTACTTTTTGTTCAAGCTATTTCGTTCAAGTTATTTCAACACCTGCTGCGTCATTGGTTATTTTAACACCTGCTGCATCATCGGGAGCTCCCACACACTCCCTGTTGTGACTGGACTGTCAAAATTTAAAGCAACATGTAGTCCTGTGACCGCAGCACTCTGTACATTACACAGTGATTCAAATCAACATAGGGAGTGTGTAAATCACAGATGGGACTAACAGCTAACATCGTTGCCCTCCCAGCTGGTTGACAGCCCGTGTGGCTGTTGGAATTACAGTGATATGATGAACTAGTTTTAGTGACCACCCACACAGATATTGGAACAATCAAATTACCGACAAGTGCCGACATTGTCAGTTGGAGCCAAAAATTCACACCCCATGGAGAACACTGATGTAGGTGGCGCTATTGTGGCAGAAAATTGAATAAATATTAGCTATCTTATCTTTGGTTAATACAATTTTGACCAAATTTGTACACAAATCAAAACACCAATTGTATGTATACTGTATATACTGATTTCTTAGCAAAAATGTATTTTATTTTCAATTTTACTTTAATAATTATCCAAAACAGACAAAAAGTGCTTTTTCAGTTTTTCCGGATCATAAAATATAAAAACCTGGTTTCCTCAATGTCGTCCTCCATTGTCCAATTACTATTGTTACTGTTCTTTCATGACACATTTTGTTTAACATTTCATTATCATCACAATATAATGTACAACGCACTAAGCCGTTCCATCAATAGTATGGGATACTCCCAAGGGAGTATGTTATCCTTTTTTTATGCTGTTCGCTATATATATGACAAATGTTTAAGCATCACCGGAGAGATAATGATGTAATAAAACAAGCTAGAATCACCCCAGCCTCCAAAATCATATTTCATCCACTGAGCAGGTACAGTGCTATAGTCCAATCTTTAATCAAGTATCCTGATTGTGTATCTGATCAGAGAGGACCGCAGCACCTTCCTATCTCTGAACATGGAGGTGTTGGAGGGCAACGCTGTGCATGAGGCGATATGGGAAGAGGCAACAACAGGAGAATAATGAGCCACCAAACCCTGACGCCTGAATTTTGTAAATCCTAATGATTCTGGCTCCAATTCAAAGGAGAAAGGCCCACTTGAAGCCAACTTTCATTTCCCACTATAGAATAGTGTGAATCTCATCTCCTAAAAGAATTACAGGTATCGCACTCTACACTGACCGCCTTACACACCTTCTCTGTCAATCAAAATGCAGCAGGAAAAAAGCACCTACACTATATCCAACAGAGGAGGTAGTGTGTCCTACAGGTTCAGGGCTGTAGATAAAAAGTCTGTTAATAACGTCTCATGTAGGTAAAATCTAATTTGCCACATTCGTTTGATAAGTAGTCTCAAATGTCATATTCCACAATTTGCATGTTCAGTACCATGTCAGTTGAGAAAGTAAGATGAGATTCTACACAGCTCTATTCATTAAACCACTGTCACATATGGGTAATGCAATAAAAGTGAACAGTTCTTAAATTCATCTTTGAAGTGTTCACATCTTTGTGCTTTGTAGCTGTCTCACTTATATAACTGTTCTACTGGGAATAGCTTTGGCACGTTGCTCTCATTTTGGGATTGCTGCAACACATTTGACGTGGAGGTATAATTCTCAATGTCACTGAGTTCTCAGTGTTCTGACAAGCACAGGCGGCAGAGCAAAAAAAACCCTGTTTTCTTTCCCCTGTTGCACTCCCTTCGTTGCTGATCTTGGACCTCGCTGCAGACATGCCACAGTAAAAGGTTTACTCCTCTCAATCACAGCTCTCAATCTGAGTAAAATAAGCAGAATGCTTTGTGTAATACCCAACGTATATCACACAACAGCAGTCCTTTTGTATCTGCAAAATCAGAGAAAAAGTGATCCACTGAAGGTTGTTTCTGCCACAATACCCACACAGCAAAGAAGCAAGAAGTGTTTCTTGAGGGGAGTAATTGTCACTTCATCTTTAGCTCTCGGCATCTCTGACAAAATATTTATCTCACCGTGGCACAAGCAGTATTGTGGGCCGGGGTATAGACATAAATTGCATTTTTATGTCGTTCTATTGAAAAGGGTGGGTAGGGACTAAAATGCTATTTCAGAAAATCTTACTCTGCTACATTTACTGCTTACTTGGGATTTCTCTCCAGTTCCGCCTCTGAATATTACTCCCACATGACACCCTCCATGCAACATTCTCCTATCTGCAAGTTCATTATCATCAATAAGTCAAGTATATTCTATCTTTCATCATCATATCATGCATTCCAACCGCAGCACCTTTTTTTGCAATGTAAACCAATTTATTTCTCCCCTCTATTGCAGATAGTATTAAACAATGCCCTAAGAGTAGAGGCTGTCTGAATGGGAATGATTTATTACAAAGAGAGAAGTCTGTGCGTCGGTTTGCAGAGCTCTGCAGTGTAAAATAACCTCATTTATATTCTATATTGCTCAGGCTGCCTCACTTAATATTCCTGTCAGCACTCTTATACCATGCTTTCTGTTGGCTTCGCCTGCAATAAAGCCACTACCTTTGAAAAGTGTACAAACAATATTTAACGCATTTTATCAGATTAGTGCAATGCAGTAGGAACACCTTTAATACAAAACAACGGGGTCAAGAGAGCCACAGAGCTCATTGTGTGATGATAGATTTGCATCACTGTGCTGCCGGTATCAGGATCATTAAAAATAAGACTTGTGACAGAATGTCACCTGCCATTGTGCTGCCTGTATGTACCCTCAGAGGATATCTGCACACATAAGAAGTAAACATAATCATAAGTAAATGAGGTGATGACACCCCTTGTTATGCATAACTTGACACTTCTTGTCCTGTAATGAGAAGCATTCGGATTCTGTAATTACTACATCATATAGGATCTCAACTAGTTGCAGCCCTGGAGGGTGATCTAGTACCAGCCTTCAGTATGACTTCAGGAAATTATTAGTGATCTAGTTTTTGGTAGTTTCCCACAAGAAACTAGTATTATGGTTTCCATATGGTAAACTCCCATACAAACAAAACCAAAAAAAATTTATTAGTAATGGCTTTTAAAAGAAATAACAACAAACACATCATATCCAAACATGCATTTCTCTATCTTTTATCAGAATATATTAATTGAATACTTGTACTGTGGTCTGGTTTTCGGCATGCATCTTCTCTTCACACCACCATACACAATAATCTCATGTTTTTCCCTCCTTGTCATCATTCTTCTTCTTTAATTAGCTAAGTCAGATTGGGCTAATTGCTCTTTATGAACTACAAGACTGTCTTTGAGTGCCCCCCCTTCCCACAACATCATCTCTCACTTCCACACAAATGGGTAATTATGACCACAGCTAAATGGCTTAAGAATTGATTTACTATGGCTAAGACGATGTGAAGAAGCATTACAATGAAATGTGCCAGTGTTCTGCTGGAATATGTTTATTAAAATTGTTTAACCTTTATTTTTTAACAAAGTGACAATAGCAAAAAACTGTATCTTGAAAAACTTGAATGCTTTGGCCAAAAAATGTGAAACAAATGCATACAAGCAACAACACAGCAGGTAAGAGTAACGTGCAAATTGACTAAACAAATGCTGGAAAGACTGCTCCAGTAGCAGTCCAATAGGATCAAGGTCTTAGCTAAACAGAGCATTGACAGCTTCATTTGAGTCTGGTTTAGGATTTTTCAAAATAATTCTAAAACTAACATTAGTGGTCAGCTCTTTTCATTTTAAAATCATTTAGTAATTAACTTCAAGAGGCTGTTATTTGTAAGGAATCCTTTTTAGCTTTCAGCTGAGACCTTGGGCGCAGATTGCAAAAATAGTTCCTGTGACTGTAAAGAAAACAGAAATGAGAGTTTTCATCAACTGCTAAGCTGAGACATTTTTACATTAATAACACAGCTATATAATCTTCAGAACACCATTCATTTAGATACTGCAAAGCTTCTATACTACTATTAAGCTCTTTTGAACTCAAACCAAATGTCTTTCATTCAGGCATGTTCTAATAAATTATATATAAATGAATCACCATATATTCAAGTTCAATTTTAGTTTTATTTGTCACATATAATCATACTGGTATAATCATAGTGAAATGTGTGTGACTGTTAGCTCCTTTAAATATACAATAAAAAATAAGTGTAAAATAGAATAAGAATAAAATAAGTAACAGATAGTAATGTAAACTATAGTAACTTTAAATAACAATTAATTAAAAATAGTCTTAGGGCTATCCTTAGGCAGTGTCCTCGTTCAGGATCCTAGTGGCCTGAGAAAAGAAGCTCTTCCTGAGCCTCTCAGTGCTGGCCTGGTGTATCCAGTATCTTCTTCTTGACCGCAGCCGGAAGAAAAGGCTGTTATTTGGGTGATTGGGATCCCTAATGATTCTCTTAGTCTTACACTGCCTGGTGTAAATGTCTTTTATGCAGGGTAGAGTGCTGCCTATGATGCATTAAGCCGAACGAACCCCTCTTTGCAGGGCCTTGCAGTCCTGTTCGGTGCTGTTCCTGTACCAGGCAGTGATGTTCTCCGTCAGGATGCTCTCGATGGTGCAGGAGTAGAAATTCCTCAGTATCTGAGGGGATATCTGGAATTTCCTCAAGTGTCTGAAGTGAAACAGTCTTTCCCTTGCCTTCCTCACCACAGAGTTAGTAGGCAGCGCCCAGGTCAGGCCCTCGATGATGAGGACACCAAGGTATTTGAAGCTGTCCACCCTCTCCACCGAGGACCCATTGATGTTAAGGGGGGCGTAGTTCCTTCCCTGCTTCTTCCCAAAGTCTACTATCAGCTCCTTAGTTTTGCTGACGTTCAGAAGAAGGTTGGTGTTCTGACACCAGCGGGTCAGGCCCTCTACCTCCTTCAGGTAGGCCTTTTTATTGTTATCTGTGAGAGCCTACCACAGCTGTGTCATCAGCAAACTTGACGATGGTGTTTGAGTCGAAGGTGGCTACACAGTCATGTGTGTACAGGGAGTACAGCAGGGTGTTCAAAACGCAGCCCTGGGGAGCTCCAGTGTTAAGGATGAGGGTGGATGAGGTGTGCTGCCCACCCTCACCACCTGGGGTCTGCCTGTCACTGTGCCACTTGCACAGTGAGGTGTTTAATCCCAGGTCCTTGAGTTTTGTGATGAGCCTGGAGGGAACAATGGGGTTAAATACTGAACTGTAGTCAATGAACAGCAATCTCATATAGCTCCCTCTCTTGTCCAGATGGAATAGGGTTGTGTGGAGGATGTGTGCTATGGCGTCTTCCGTTGAACGGTTGGGACGCTACAGCAAACTGTAGTGGGTCCAGTGTTCTGGGTAGTGAGGAGCAGATGTAATCTTTGACCAGTCGTTCAAAGAATTTTATCACTAGAGAGGTGAGTGCCACTGGGCGGTAGTCATTCAAGCAGGCTGGTCTTGTTTTCTTGGGCACAGGAATGATGGTGGACTTCTTGAAGCATGTGGGTATGACAGACTGAGCCAGGGAGAGGTTGAATATCATTGTGAACAGCGGTGCTAGTTGGTCAGCACATAGTTTGAGGACCTGCCCTCTGATACCATCTAGTCCTGCTTCTTTCTTGGTGTTCACATGATTGAAAGCCCTCCTGACGTCATGCTCAGAAACCTCTGCTTCAGCTGTTTTTGCTTGTTGGCTGCCGATGGCCTCAAACGAGCATAAAAGTTGTTTAACTCAACTTGCTAGAGACGCATCAGCACTTGAGAAGGGTTGGCTTGTAATCTGTCATAGTTCTTAAACCTTGCCACATGCTTCTGGGACTGCCGTCCTAGAATTGTAGTTCCACTTTCTTCCCGTAGTGCCTCCTTTACTGCTCTTCTTATCTATTATACATGGTTATCGGTGTCTCATTTTTTCCACTCAACATAAAAGGCTCTACACACCCATGTTCCACCCACACAAGTGTTTGCACTTATTTTGCCTGATTAGGCCTCATCTGAGGACTGTGCGGGCGTATCAGTGGCCATCAGGGTTGGAATTAAACTACTGTACCAAGTTTGTCAGAAGTGGCAGGGTGGTTATGTCTAAACTGTAAATGATGCCACACCCACCACCACACTCTGTATTGGAAGTTATCGTAGTTTTTCAACAACAATCCATAATTGTTTTTCAATATGCTGCTAACAGGAAATCGCAACAGAAACCCTTTAGAAGTGCACCCCCAATAGTCTACTGAAGAAATACTAACTTTTGGTGAAGTTTCATAGAACTGGCTGGACAGTTTCATAGCATTAGCAGGTGTATGCATTTGGCATTAAAAATAGATAAATAAAATATGATAATTAATAGTAAATAAATGCTTTTTCTTAAAACATAATTTGCATGTTGTTTAACATTCATCAACTAAAGCTTGGTTAGATCACAGGCATTACTGGACTAAGTAAAATGTTGTACACAACTGCAGGAGCATAAACTGAATGTTACACTTAAACAAAGGTGAAACTTTCCATTAAATGGAAGTAGCAATAATAATTTAATGGCATGAAATATTTTCTGAAAGAGGAGGTTGAAGATGGATCCTGTGTTGTTGTTCTTGCCAGGTGATGCTTCCTGAGAGAGGCAGCTGCGCTACCAGCAGTACAATGCCACACCTTTGGGCAGCACAAGAGACTTTTATTCATCCACACACTTTACACAAGCCACTCAAGAAGTATGCAGCCATTAAAAACTGGTCGATTCTCAGTTCCTGCCCTCTTCAGAATGTGTTCAAGAAGGCCAAACCAAGCGCATGATTTTTGTTCAGGCCTTTTGCTAGAGATCTCTTATGGAAGGAAACAAAGGTGCAATACAGTAACCGGTTTGCCCCCCCCCCNNTCCACAACACTCCTCAGAGTGGTCTCACAGTTAGCATCATAATAAAGCCTTTTTAATTGACATAGATAAGGATATGAGGAGAAAACCAAGTGCCCAAGGGAAAGGTTTTGTGTTTGCCTGGACCTGACGCAGTGAATGTGTTCTGTTAATCAGATGTGAACACATGGCTGATGAGTAGGGGCCCTCTGCTAATTGGCAGTGTTTGTCTGCTGGTGGTTGTGTTCCTTCAAGGACCCAGCAGCCTCCCATTGGTATTCAGGGTACTGCTTTGTGCTCTCAGTAGTGACGCCACACCATTAGGGAGAGGGACCCAGGACCCTTCCATTTACTTAACAAGGGGGACTTTCTCTCAGTGCTGAGCAGGACTCCTCCACCACGTGTTAAACATCCCTGTAGCACACCTTTTCCAGAACTCATAGCTGCGGAAGTATTTCCAGCCGAATGCTACTAACAGATATAATTGGTTGAGCTATAGCAAAAATTGTAATTGACATCATTTTGTAACATTGCAGCAAAGGTTTTCACCATTGTAAATGATTTAATCTGCTTTTATCTATAATTGGCAACTCCGGGTACCATAGATAGAGCAGCCCTTTGAATGCTTTTGATCCATGATTAAACTTTTATAGAAAAGTAGAGAAATGATCAGATTTCAGTTAATTATTGATATTATTTGCTTTATCTTATCAGTTTAATTTGAGTGAGATGATGTTGCCTTTCAAAAAAATCAAAACCATCTCAAAAGTCTCTCTGATATGGTGCTACATAAAATACTTAATAGGAATTTCAAATCTGATTTAGAGATACACTGTGCATTAATTGCCAAAGCATAGGGGGCAGCATAATAACACAATCAGAAGGTATCCAAATATGAATGGAAACAGCTAACACCTCAGGTCCAAATATACTAAAAAGGTACTGCATAATTAAAGGAAGATAATTGAAGCTCATTCAGACCCCTGGTCTCTGCAGCTAGTGTACAGTAGGAAATCTGTTCTTTATTTTCATTTCTGAGAAATGTGTAAAGAATGTCTGTAATGCTCCACCAAGCTATTGCAAAAACCCTCCCATTAAAATGACCAAATCATCCGAAAACAGGGTGACAAAATAAAGGAAACACCTGAATAAATGAGTGGAGAAACATAATGATTACAGCTCTCCATACAGGGCTTGAGAGTTCACTGAATGGTTTGAGTACAAAAATGTCAATCATAACTTGGCCTTCACAGTTGCCAGATCTTAAACCAACTGAATGCTTATGGGAGATTTTGGAGCACCATGTTAGACAGCGATCTCTACTTTGAAATAATGGTGTCTCATTCCAGTCAGTGGAGATGTGAAAGATTAATGCCAAGTAGCACTGAAGATCTAATATTTATCTCACTACTCTCAAAAAGAAACATAGAAAGATTATCAAGAATATTATAAAGAAATGTTAAAAGGGTAAGTAATATAATAATATACTGTACAGAATATCCATAGCAAACTGACTTGTGTAATCTCGATGTCTCTTCGGTGATTCATTATTGAACTCCCAGCTCTAGTATTTGTTACTGACTAATATTAATTAAACAACCTTGGTCCTTTGCTTTGAAAGCAATTTCCTGTTCATGTTCACAAATTAAGATTGGACTGCCCAAGAACACACTAATTAGCTACATATGAGAAATCTATTTTGCAGTAAGTTACTCTTATATCATTCTGTATTGTCAGAGGCCTCTATGTTTTTGTTTATTGTTTTAAGAATAATAATGTAATAATGTTGTATTGTAAATCACACGGTGAAGCATCAGAGCTTAATGTGCAAGACATACATTGGCTCCCGCATTTGTTAGTATATGCTGCCAATTATGCTTGTTACTTTATTAAAAGATGTTGACTTTGTTTTAGCAGGCTCCCTACTCTCTAACATATCACACACTGTGCACTGTAAGAACCAAAACTAAAGCAGCCTAGTTTAATATTCGACATTCAGATTCAGGAAAGGACAACATTCTCTAACCTTTGACTTCCATTAGCTAAAATCCTGTCCCCCCAGAGATCACAAATGCCCCAAGAGTTTCACTTGAACTTCACTGCAGGTTTTCTGCTGAAACATTGTCCGTTTTTGACCTTAAGATTGCTATTAATATGTATATTTTGAAATTGAAGTTCAGTTTTGAAGTTGTTTCCATAAAGGTCAGGTCTTTTATGAAAATTAAGAGGAAGGTAGAGGTTTGTGATGGAAAGAAGAAAAACATGCTCTCTCTTTCTGATGGAACCTAGTGGGTAAATGTTAGTAGCTGGAGTTAGATTTTATTTCATGCCAATACCACCGGTCATAAGGAAAGGGGGCTTTTTCTGAAAAACTTCCAGACCTTAAAATCTGTCATAGCGGGGGAGAATTTGTGCGTGCATATTGGTCCTGTGCAGATTCTGTGCATTGATAGGATTGTAATGACCTTTGTATCAAACAATTTGTGCATTTGTTAATGTATAATGGATGGTTGCCTAATTAATTAGCCTTCTGGGGCTGAATACACTAGAAAACCTCTATTGCCACTTGAAACTATCCCTTAAACATGAGGTTCTTTGTCCACAGAAAGCCAGACTTGCAAACATTAGCTACATATTTTTGATATAAAGCTGATTTATTACCATTAAAGCATTAACAGGATTCTAATTACGTTTCAGATTGATTGAAATGACTAAAACTGAAGTGACCTGAATACACATTTTTTCATGTACTTACATTTACATTTTAGGCATGTAGCTGGCACAGAAAGAAAAAAAAATCATGTTCTTTTTGATGAAGTAGTTTCATCCCAGAGGTCATATAGCAACATAGCACATGCTCTGCTCAGTTTTTCACCTCTGCACCACTGGCTCATCATTCTGTCATGTAGTATGGGAGCTGTCAACAGTGACACCCTCTGCTAGTTGGGTGTCAAGGATGGATGGCACAGCCTGCACAGCCTCTTCATTTAACCTAGAGTTTTACTCTACAGCCATGTTAGGTAAATGGAATGAGGCTAGCTGCTGTGTGACGGAGGCATGTTTGATCTGTCCAACAGATGCTGTCGAGATGCACTGAAAATGGGATTAGCTCTGGGTTTAAGAAAAAGTGTCTTTCCTGAAAATCAACAGCAGTGCTTGTTTGCTTAAACAGTCTAAAATGGCCTATGTTTATGTTCATTGCCGTCGTCTGAAGTAGTGTGACATTCTTATAAAAGGTTGATGGGTGGGCATACAAATCATGTGTTAGCATTGGAATGAGAACCATGTGGATTCACCTGTATGGTTATTATTGGACTGAGAATCATGTACACTTGATGTGATGGAGGGGTGAGTAGTGGTACAGCTTTTACAGATTGAGGCTTAATGAATATGGCTGATTTTTGACCGCAGTAATGTGTAGATTTAACACTTTCAGGGAAGCAGTCATTGCCATAAAACATGATATATCAGGAGAAAGATCTGCTTTGGGTTGTTACATTTCTCTTGGGAAGAGTCAATGTAAACACCAGGAGCCGCATCTTTGGCATAATCGAACACTTTGGAAATGACTCTGGGATTGTGGGTAATTGCTTCAATACTGTTTGCAAAGTACCTTTTTGATTAAGGTTTTCCAATACTTTAATTAGATGGACTCTAGGCTTCAAAGGAACTATCTTTGGGAAAAATTCATTTGGAGTGTACTTTGATTTTTGTTTACCTCATGACCCTTCTGCTAAGATGGAGGGGCAGGACTTATGACCTATACTGGAGCCAGCCACCAGGGGGCGATCGAGACGTTTTGGCTTCACTTTTGGGGAGCTGTCATGTCGTCTATCTTTATATACAGTCTATGCTCAGTCTATGTGTGTGTAGAAAAAGTACCAGTATGCGCGGCAGACACTGATGTGTATGCTTCCATGGGTTGCAGCTACAGTAATTAAAAAGTGTCAAGCTCAGGTTCAAGTAAAGCGGCTGTGAAAAGGGCCATGTATTGTGTTCGCTGCAACGAGTGAAGAAAGCACCTGTTTTATGCAATGTTACCACTATGTCTCCCGACCATTCTTTAAAGCAGAGTTTGCACGGACTACAGAGGCTAGTTACCAGCAACTGATGAGCCAGCCTAAAGCCAATTGAATTAGCCTAAAGAAACCAGAGGTCTCCCAACTATGGTTCGGAGGACTGGAGCTGGAAAGGAAAGAAAACATATGCAAGAAAACATTACACTTTAAAAGTTGCTGGTAGCTCCCGGTAGCCTTTGAGTGAATTAAAATTTTTTTTCCAGTCTACAGCTAGCTAACGTTAATTAGTAAAGATGAAAAGGCGGCAAAACATCCTTTCACAGCTACAAAGGTAAAAGTTTACGATAAAGTAGTTAAATAATGTATGTAAACTTGCCACCGTAGGAACAGTGGTTACATAACCTTCAAAACAAACACCCCCCCCGTCGAAACTTCTAACAGTGGTATTCGGGACAGCCATACTGATTAGGTAAGCATTTTACTCACCAACTCCATTGCTAGAATCGGGAGAGGTGGGAACAAAGCATTTTTTTCCCTTTAAGGCATAAACATCCCCATTAAACTAAAGAACATAGAGTAGTCTGAGTTTCCTTTATGCTTATATGGTGCCATCTGTCATCAGATTATTGGTACAAATATCATTGTAGCTTCATTATCTGGGAAAGGCTCAAATTTTAAAGAGATGAAAGCGTCACAGAAATTGGCAGCAAAGGAAATGCCTTAAAGATGATTTATCACAAGAGTTTCCATCCAAACCAAGAAAAGAAAGAATCTCACAGGTAATACTTTAAAGATGTGAGACCCAGCAAAATGTCCCTCCAGAGGGATTTCTCTCATTTTTCTTTTGTTGTAATGACATCCATTCCTCATAAGGAGATATAAGAAATACAGCATACACACATACTGTATGTCTATGTTAACACACGCCTACACACATGCACAAAGAGATCAATCAAATACTGTGTACATCCCTTTAAGAAGACTTGCTTGCTTTCAAATAAAAAGGGACCAGAGCAAAAGGGATAATTGGGTGAGCTTTACACTGCCCCGGTCTCGTTCTTCTTATACAATATGAGTAGATCGTGTTTAGCCGAGTTGCTTTAGTATCTTCAGAATATATTGATGCATAGTTGTGATCACAGTTTCAACGTCTTTTACACACAGGAAGCAGTTATGTGCAAACTCATCAGCAGGAACCCGGTGGGTGTGACAACTCAGCAGAGCTTTTGTACTCATCACAACTATCCTGTGATCGCACACTTATTTTGTGTCAAACTTGGATTATTTTTTCCTCTCTCCCCCTTATTTTCTCTACAGGTATTTTAATGCAACATCCAGCTGAGATCAATCACTCCTGATGAACCAGGACCATACAGACAAAAGTCTCAAAGGAACAAAGGAGATCTTATATTTAAAACATTACTATACATAATGCACATGGATCATACATTTTTAAACCTTCACTCCCAATACATGGCTATGGTGTGTGTAACGATGTGCTCCCCATATAAGACTACCAGCTTCTGCCTTTTAGGTTTTGCACTTCTCACACACTGTGTGGAAATAATAAGCAATGATACACAAAAGGAAAAAAGACAGAGAGATGAAGGAAAGACAATAAACAATTTGATATCTCTGGAGTGCTACTGGGAGCACTCTCCTTGTTGTCTTTGGTCTGCATTGCCATTTCCATTACGGCTGGGTTCAGAGAAGATTTTGACTCTGGGTAGAAAAGGGAAGATGAGAGAGAAAACTCACACATCCTCAGGGTAGATGTTGATTTGAAAGGAGAAACAAAAGAATAATACCCTTTCATGTGAAAAATAAAACCAACCGCTTCGCAGCTTTGATGGGAGAATGTCAGGAAACAGCAGTCTAATTGGTGTTGTAATCTCTGAGGAAGTGAGGGCGAACGGAAAAGTGAGGCTTTGTGGCCTGCGTCCTCTTATTGGACAGGTGGTGGGGTTAAAGTACGTCTGAGCTAGATACCGAACATTTAGCATCGCATTTTCACTGCAGCACACCCACAAGCAAGGTTGGAGAGTTACAGATGACAGGATGGAGATTGCAGGAGTCAAGTCAACCATTGGAATCTGTAATAGTAATTGTTGATAGCATCAGGAAGCTAATACCAATAATGACTGATGCTGAAAGTTTTAGCCACTAAACTGGAATACAATGTTCATTTAAAAGTACTATATGGAGTTTTTAACTGTTATGAAACAGTCTCAATTTAATACCGATGCCTCTATATGACCTACATAATCAAACGAGATCAACAGCAAGAAGACTGGCTATTTCTATTAGTTTCTAATAGTTATTCTTAATGCCTGCTACCTGGTCGGATTTTTCCGCGACATCAGACGAAACGGCGCTGGGGTTTGCTCTGGCTGAACTGGAATTGCTTCAGCCGCTAACTGAAGGTCCGTCTCTGGAGCTGCCGCCCGCTCTCCTCCCGGTGAAGTAGTCTCCTTGCGGCGGGGAGTGAAGCGGAGGGAACATGTAACCATGTAAATGTTAGGTGAAACACTACTGCCTTTGTCCACAGGGGCCTCCAAAATCAGCACAAAATGAAAAGTTCCATTGAGCTGCTTTAAATGTACTGGTTTAATAAAATAAGGGAAACTTTTCAGGAGCAGTCAATTTGCATCACTGCCCTCCTTAAACATTTTGGTGTCAGTCAACTTTTTTTGAGGGACGTCCTCCAAATCTGTCCCATGAATTAGTAAGGCAGCGAGTGTAACACGCCCGTAACATCTTAAAAGCAAAAATAGGAAACATCATCGACTAGTTCCCTGGTTACGACAAGAGACAGTATAGTAATAAAGTACAGCTTGTTCTGCTTTATGGGTATCATCTGCACTGCTGGAAAATGTTTTAGACCAATAAAACTGCTTGGCTGAAAATACCCTGTTATGTAATTCAACCATAATCCCACATCTGCAATAGATGGTGTAGGCGTAGGCGTGGTCTGCAAGCTATTCACTTCTATACACACACATACACACACATGCATCTTTAAAACATGGTTGATCATCATTGAAAATGTTTTGTGAATGGGTGCGGCCAGTTTAAACTAAGGCATTTGAGAGCTGGTTATGTTTATTATGTTATGTTATTTGTTGCCGCATCCATAAGAAACTGAGATTGATGTTAAAATGAGAGCAGCTTTTTTATGTGTCCTCTGTTGCGGACTCGGCCTAATCCCTGGTAGGTATTGTTTCTACATTGTGGAACAAGTTCTTTATAACACCACCTTTATGATCAAAATTTCTTACTATGCAGACTTTTCATACTAAATATGCAGCTCACCATCAATAGCTGACATTATTTCCAGGTTTTACAAACAGTATAAGACAACAGCATCGCTAAGTACCCAATGTGAGCAAACAGGATGAGCTTGCAGAACTGGCTCTCAGTGAGGAGAAAAAGAGGCTTTGGAGATTTTTCTTACTCTGCAACAATAGAGATATCCATAGTAATTAAGTAAGTCCAATAAAAACATTGATAGTACAGTAATGAAATAAGCCATGTTACGATTGAGGCCTCAGAGTCTTGGAGAAAGCCATTGTAATTGAGGAGCAGTTGTGTTATCCCAAGCTCCATTAAAATTTCATCACCCTTGCACATTTCCATGAATGGCATTATTCAAATTATGCTAAATCATATCAGCTTGCCTGCTTGGCAATGCAACGTTGCCCATTACAATGACCGAGGCAAGATTCCCAAAGTCTAGAAACGGTCGGCATGTGATTTAACAGCATGCTTCATATTCTAAACAGATGCTGAAAAGCTAGTGAGTATTGGCCCCTGGCCTCTGAATATTTGGAAGACTGAGCAATAAGAGTATTGAAACCAGCACATTTGAGACAAACCTTTGCTTTATCCAAACAAGCAGAGCACACATGCTTTTGAAATAAAGATGAAAAGTGTAAACTGAATTGGCTTGGGAGGCAGCGAGGCCTCTGTTATTTTCTGCATAAATATTCTGTGGATGTAGTTATTACATCTATCATCATAGGTACTTTGTGCTCCAAACAATTGTGAATGTAGAAATTTGAAAATGATTTCACTACTGTATTCATTAAAAGTGACTGAATAACATATAAATACATGTGACAAATGCATGTACCTCCCTTTTCTTATTACATACATGATGATGTTTAATTCAAAAACAGCAGCATGTTATTCACACTGCGATGTAGTTCACACTGCACACAACGCATCCGAAAAAGTCCAACACAGCTTGACACTGATTTGTTATTGCATGTAACTCAGTTTGCAGTGAAATATTCATCAGGTGGAGGGAGCGCCGACTCTCCTGCCCATAATAAGTCACCTGCTAACACACTGAGTGTTGCCTGTCTTAACCCAGGCCATGGGAACATCATTATGATTATAGCAGTGATTTCATGATACCTGGCTGTTAATAATACATGATAAATAGCTGGATGAATGGAACAAAGCAGTGTGTAATATTAGGTGACCCCGTGTTATTAGCACTGAGAGGAACCATTAGTGGGTTGCCTTAACCTGCCTTAATGAGGTCTCCCTGCTCTGGGAGTGAAAGGGACGATTGGTGCATACGATAAAGGGGGAACAGGAGTTGAGGTTGGAGAACATACACAGCCGTGTGTGGTCGCTCTGTTTCAGCTGCTTCCTGGATTGTCTGTCTATTGAGGGAATGCTTCATCTTGTTCAGTAGAAAAAATGAATCACGTCAACTGTGTAGTTTTATTATTTTTACTTTGCTGACTGTGCATGTATGCTGTTTTTCATGCCTTGCCTCACCTCTGCATAGTTCTACACATTTACTGCAGAGCACTTCACTGGAGCAACTGGCAATAAAGGACATATGAAGAAGTGCACTAACTACCATTTACCTTTCCCTAAAGGTCAAAGAGCACAGCTAGCTGCAGTGACAGATTTATTATAATTTCTCCCTATTTAAATTACATCAAAAATGGTTGTTTAATTTTGATAGCTGTGGTGCTGATGTAAATCCATTTTTTGTGTTTAGACCGCACTTTGAGCCATCAAAGATGGAAAATTAAATGAATTAGGTTACGTAAATAGTCATATAATATAAAATGCATAAGCAATAAATAAGTAGATGCACTGAGAAAGTGCACTCATCTCTTAAGGTACACTAGATGTTACTGAGTGATCCACAATAAGCGTATTTGTAAGCTTGGAGACATAGGATCTGTTCTGAGATTTGTCATAACTTCTTAATAGCTTCTTAATATCTGCTCTTTCTATGTTTGCGCTGCTGCCAGACATGCTGAAATGCCCTGCCTATGGCAACCTGCTTTCCACTAGCTATGTGCACAGTATGATACATCAGTAGCAGCTGTTTTTCTGCAAGTAGATGCATGTAGATTACACCTCTGAAAATCTGAAAAAGACTAAGAGGTATTAAATTAATACATATACAGGTATACATTTTATGTAAAGTGCAAAGAATAAAATCTCAAAAAATAACAACGAACAAATATCATTGTTGTTGCTATGTTTCTTTATTCCAACAACAGAAGTGACTACTTAATGTAGTGTGATGTATCTTTAGGCTGCCTACTAAGTCAGAACTGTTCACCATTTACTGTTATCAGTCAATTGTATTCAGTGTTGTTTTGAACCCCAAGCCCCTAGAATGACAGTCAGAAGACTTGGCAACTACAACATCGGGTCAAATGCATAGCAGTCACCTATTAACTCTGTGTACGGATATGCGTGCACATTATCGCGTGTTAAATAAACTGTGTTATACTGTAAGCAGCTCATTTAATGACTAGTCACCAAAATATAGCTGGATTTTTTTTTAAATGGATCAGATTCGTTTAAACTGACTTACACTTAGATTTGATGTGACCCAAGCATCCGAATGTTGTTGTATTTCCAGCTGCATGAGGACTCTGATCACCACAGTTTCTGTTGTGATGAGCACAGCTCAACTCTTGTCTGACATAGTGGAACAAAATATTCCTCTTACTGCACCACGCAACACTACAGCTCTGTCAGCATGTCGCCAGTCTCTCGAGTCTAACAAAATAATTAATGTACGTGTCAATCACACATTAAAGACAATGCCCAGTCTAGTAGTAGTCAAAATTTAGAAACGTTTCCACATGTGACCTAGAAATTACAAGCTTTGGAACAAAGGAAACTAAAATGAAGTTAAAGAAGTGTCAGTGAAGTCTTGATGAGGGATTGATGACATGTCATGAGTTGATGCTAAGACCACCAAAACTAACACCTGGATACTTTCAAATTTTAACATTTGAGTTTCCTATTGCTTTGAAACAGGGTGCACGGACGCTTAAAAAAGCAGTTCATGCTGGTTAAATGACTGCATGACGCAATGTTTTAAATATACAGAGCCATAAAGCTAATTAAGCGACTCAAATTAATTACAAGTAGTGTAGCTGCTTGTTAAAGCCCTCTCCAAATGTCCAAATGAGGGGAGGGGTTGTGGGAGGACTCTTACCCCGGGGGGGGAACCCCCAACCACGGACTGAGTACTAGGCCCATCAACAGATATGACAGATGGCTGGCAGAGTGTGCATATAGATGAATTACGTGGATTTGTGTGTTTGAGCATTATATCTGATATGTGTGAGCACTGACTGAACGTGATGAATACTGCAGCTGAAACCACAGTGCTTGCACTGCTGTTTGTGCTGCACACCCACATATAGAATATTAAAAGAGAATACTGGTGTCATCTAGAGTCATAGCCTATTTGCTGCTGTCTTTATCTAGTTTCTATTTCCCATAATCATTTTGCGATGCATGCCACATTTGCTCATTTTCTGTTGCTTTGAAAGACAAACTTTACTGTGTGAAACCATAGCTGAAAATTAAGTGCTGTCTCGCTTAACAAAAACAGTCTGAATAAGAAGACACGGACGTGACAAGTTTGCAAGGTGACATGTTGAAGTATTATTATTGTTATTGTTTGAGGTATTATTTTCTGGCAGAGACTTCCGTTTCTTCCCGTGGGTGTCAGGTGATTGACAGTAAGCACAGCATAAAATAATGTGCCCACTGAGATGAAAACACAAAACTCAGCCACAAAGAAAAGACAACAAAACAGACACTTAACCAAAAAACAGACACGTAACCAAATTAAGGCATCATATTTACCATGATAAATGATCCAGTTTCCAAGTCAGTGCAAGTTTGTTTTCATACTGTACAAAAAATGAAAGACATTGAATAAAAAAATAGAGACAAAGCTTGAAATAATTTGAAGGCCAGGGCAGTGCTGGCATTAACTTAGTTAGTTGAATTTAATATTTCTCCAATTCTCAGAGCGAATCACTGTTTGACTATGGAGAGGGGACTTAAACGGTAATGACTGATATGCAGGTCAGAAGATGGACGTGGTTTCCACAGGGATCATCTGAATCAGAAAAGAAGAAGAGGCAGGAACATTACTTGTCAGTCATGTGACAGAGTCTCATTACACTCACACACCACCAAGCCAGAGACTCTCAAGTGTTTATTACACTGGGCTTCAGGGAGAAATCGATCTAAAATGACAGCTGTTAGGTCCATTTCTGTGGAGAGTGAAGTTGACCCGTACACGGTGACGTCTTAGTGACTGGTCTACCTGAAGTCACTGTGTTCAGCTATCCAGGGTGTGATCCTGTCATAGGCTATGTCAGCTGGTTACATTAGAGGACGATTGAGGAGAAAGGAAGGTTTAAAACATGTGAACATTCACAGAGTTACAGAAAGGAAGAGACCGACCAAGGCAAAAAAAAAAATTACATATTGTACATATATAGTAATGTATTTGCCACTTCTAGTGTATGCATACCTCACAGAGATAGAAAGGAAACAGATATAGTTCGAAGAGAAAGCTCAAAGGTAGCGACACAGGAACAGAGTCTGAAAGGGAATGATTCTCTCAGCTGATGAAGCTATCAAATAAGCATCAGTTACTAACAGGAAATAAAGCAGTTGATTCCAAAATACATTGGAAAAAACTGTCACAGGATTTATGTCTATTCTATAAGCAAATATCTTAAAAAGGGGTAATAATTTCAGTAGCTAATTGATAGTCTTGACACAAAAGATGCAGCACATGCTTGAAATGTTGCCATTTCAAGCATGTGCTGCATCTTTTGTTGTCCCTCCTCTTCATTCAGAATACTGAACACTACATTTTGAAAGTCTTTAAATATACTGTAGCTCCCAGTTGGATAAAGAAATGAACAACTGCACAAAGCAACACTTCCTAGTATGTTGTACTGTTGTGGGTCTGTGGGGAACCCAGAGCATAGCACAGCTGTTAAGTACTTTTAGCAGAGCTATTGTTCAGTGAAACAAAACAGCCCATTCAGCTTGGCTGGTTTCCAGAGCACTCCTATAGCAGCCAAATGTTTATCATTGTTTTGACACTGCATAGGATAGGACAGCATGGGGTATGCCTATAGATAGCGGTGTCGAGTTTGTGTGTGTGTGGAGAGAGAGAGGTGGTACAATGCATTAGTGCTCCTGAAACAAATTAGTGCTATATTGTAACAGACTATTTACCATACTCTCTTTGACACTTCCTTGTAACATATATCCTTATGTTTTTTTTCTGTGTAATTCCTCTTAGGGGTGGTGTAGAAGTGCAGTGGTAACTCAGTGAGCATGCAGAAAAATGAGGTCTTTTAAAATCGCAGGTGTCTTAGTGTTGTAACAAAAACACATGTTTTTATCAGTAGCTGTTTGTACAAAGTGATCTCTCTGCTATCTCTAATGGTCGGAGTTTCTGTTGCCCTTGAGTCTTCCACGATTGAGTCAGTCTTTGGTGTAACAGTATAGGACAGAAATGAAAGGTGTTACATTATCTGTTCTGACTGCAGTCCGATAGCTGCTGCTACACTGATTGTGCTTCCTCTCTCCTTACCCATTTAATCCCTTCATTCTGGCAGTGTGCACAGCCAGGACAGTTCTGCTTTATTCTAATTGCATACTTTCGATTAAAAAAGCTTGTTTTCCTTGATTACTTTGATGTTGAAATGGGAGCAGGGGAGCAATTCACATTCATTCGGCGGTATGTTTTTCCCCCCCGCTCTTTTGTGCTAACAGCAGAATTCCTATTTATATATTGGCAGTGGAACTAAATTACTGCAAACATCTCTGTGGGCTAGCCAGGCATAACAGATTGGCAGGGTCCTGTATTATGTCAGTGCCCCCTACTGGCCACCAGCAGAAATGCACTATTGTTCATTCCAGGCACGTATGGCATCAGGGGCTGTTAGAAACACAGTGGAATGGGCTCCTAGATTCTTTGCTGGGCTGCTGGAATATTTGCTAAATGAATCCCTCATGACTGGGATTCCTCTGCCAGTGTACCGCTATGTGCACATACCAGGAATGAATCCAATTTACCTCCACATTATTGGCATTTAGATTACACAGTTTTCTAGGAGAACTTACTGTGAGTCCAGCAGGCTTCATCTCCAAGATCACCAACGTTACAGGCATTTGCAAGCATGAAGTACTTTTTTTCTTGCAAAGCCAAAGGGCTTTTGTAGTATCCCTGTGACCGTTCAAAGATCATAAAGAAAGGGCTAATATATCAGACCAAATAGACGTTTCTACTTATGGGTGAGATATGAATCAAAGGGGAGGGACTGACATCCTTAAACAGATGAGTATTCAAAAGAAAGAAGGTGCCCAGAGGAATATCTTCCAGGGGAGGAGGGTTGAATGGGGATGAAGATAGAGTAGTGAGGATTCCTTATCTGTGTTTTGATGCTAAATGCTACATGCTGCATTTCACGCTTTAGTACAGCAGAGCTCAACTGTCCATACAGCAGAAAGCCTGATCAGCTGTGTATCATTCATGCCCTTCATTGATGTTAACCCACCAGAGTACAGGGGCAAGTTTGCGACTAAAGGCGTGGGTTGACTCCCCCGCTGGGATGAGAGCATCTCTCCCTAGAGTCCCATCACACACTGCTACAACACTAGCGAACATCAAGGGGCTTTTGCTCTTTTTATACTTGATTCTCTCTCTGTTTCTCTTCTCACAACAGTGAAAAAATGAGTCGCACAAGGGTGCACAAAATGCAACAAACACACTGCCTCATTGGTCTATTAGCACCCGACTACAGGTCAATTAGGAGTGTTCAACTGCTGAGAGCTCAGCTGGAGCAAAAGCTTAGAGATTAAAACAAAGAGTTAGAAAAAAAGATCTCTTTTTGCTATGTATCTCTCGAAAGACAAATAGATACTGACAGAGACAAAAATCATGAAGGAGAAAGCTCTGCAAGCACTGAGCTGTGTTGCTGAAGACATAAATAGGATCAGATGCAGCCAACATAACAGCGTGGCAAACAGGTTATGCCACGATATAAAATATGGTTGTCATATTCATTGCTATGAATTAGCATGTTTTAATAGACGCAATGTCATTTTAAGACTTGACACTAATGAATACACAGAAATGCCATAAAAGCCTTTTAAAGAAATTGCATCGTTATCAGAAAGTACAGGATCATTTAAAGCTTTTCTTTGGAACGCAAATGCCAACCACTGAAATGTCACAAAAAGTTCATGATAGCCTGAGAACTGAAGAATGTTTTCAAGTGCTGCCCTCCCATCACATTCATAATACAAAAAGGCGTCTTTGAGGCTGCTTCTTCACTTCAAACTCTGTTATTTCTGAGTATATGACAGAAGTTCAAATAAGTTTGGGAGCATTTGCAATTATTAGTATTGCAGTTTGTTCTTGGTAAAAACAACACAGCAAGCACAGTTTTAATATAATAGGTCTATTGACGAGCACCTTCCGTCTCCCGTCAAGCCGGTGCCAGCTGCACCTTGGGATGAGGTTGTTTGTCTTCATTAGCATCCAGTGTTTCTTCAGTGTTTTCATTAGCAAGGTCCCCTCCTGTATTTGTCAACTGCAGTGAAAGGCCAGAGACACAACAGAATCTGGGTCACGCTTTAATCGTTTTCATGCTATCTCTACCGCTCTCCGAGGTGTTTGTCTTCCATTAGCCGAGGAGAGACTTTCCCACACTGGGGGTTTCTCAAGCAGCTGGCACAGCCCAACCCTACCAGTCTTGAGAATGGAGGGGAATGAAGCTGCAGGTTTTGTTCCCAAGCATTCCTCCTTTCCCACCTGCATATGGCCCACAGCATGATGGCTTTTTTTGAAAACTGGCAACAACGAGATCCAGATGAGGTGAGGTGCAATTTGCTCAGCCCTAGAAAAAGTCAGGTGTCTTTGCACAAACACACACTCAGTGCCAGTAGACACACATACATAGAATAGTACCACAAGCAGCATTCAATAATAATAATAAATATGTCAGGTTATATATTTTAAGGGCCAATTTTATGAATAGCATTAAACCACTTAGACCCGTAGAGATACTTTGTTTTAATCTCAATATCTTGCTTTCATTGTACCTCCAAAGGTCATTTTGCCTTACTGTAAACATGTCATATCAAATCCAAATTACTTTTTTCCTTAAACAAGAGGGAGTGTGCAGAGAAACACACATGGGTATTTATGGACAGTAGTGAAATTATCGCATATATATGAACTTTTATAATGGCTGAATCCATTACACACATCCTGATAGGAGATCTGTCTAATCGTGCTCATGTACCGACGTCTCCAATGCACTCACCCTGCTCAACACAACAGTGCCGACGCGTAATCATCACACATCGTGACCTCTAATTAAACTATGAAGAGTAACTTTGAGGAGGAACCGTCTCCCTCACTTCATTTGCGTGTGTTGCTGGTTATAGAGAGAGAATTAACGTACTGTCAGCAGTTTAATGAGCCTCTCACCTATTGTTTCCAGCACTTTTCTGCGGAGCCGCAGCTCCGTTCCTCGCTCTCAACAAAAATGACTGTAGATACTGCTCTCAGTGTGTAAGTTGCAGTGATTAGCAGCTGTGATTTACGCTCTTTCTTAATTAACCTTGTTCTTTAATTCCCTCCCTCACTAATTTCCAGGAGAGACAATGGAGACTCTGCACTGACTGCTCATGGGACTGAGCCTATTCTGACGACAGGGTGATAGAGATATGGTGATATGTGCACATTAACCAAGTCAATATGAGATAGATGGAGAAGACAATCTTAAGTCATTAATCTCACTGAATGAGAGTGCATCTTTTGGTTCTGTGTAATGGTGTATAGTTATGTTTACCACTACCACAATTTTATGGAGGATCATTCGTTGTTTGTCAAAAATGTTGCATGAATGCAAGAGCAAAGGGCAGTGGTGGAAGTAGCGTGACATTGTTGAACTGCCACAGAAGATCTTAGGGTAGGTTGGGTGTCAGAGTGTGTGACTTTGGGCTTTGATTTGCGTTTCCTACCAAAACTCAGTTTTGGTTTCTGTTAACCATGAAGGTAATGCTGCATTCACGCAATGTTGGCAGAATGGAAAAACCAGGAACAACTCCAGCTATTCCCACTTGGGAGTGTTCCTGCATTATTCCAAGGTGGTTGCCCCCTCTGCCTTTAAGTGGTCTAAATTAGCTGCTTTTTGTTTTTATGTATTTGGAGCGGTTCGTTAAAAAGTGAAACCAGATATAAACAAACTGTGTTCAGCTCCTATTAGTTGATCAATTGTCCTTGTGTTAATATTGTATTTTATTTAGATGTAACTGTCAGCAATGATGGTTTCTTCATCACTAACAGAAGGTCCTGATATCTCCAACTTGATTACGTCCACTTCTGAATAATATAACATCATAAACATGGTATAATCTTTCCCTAACCACAATCTTTCTGTGTCCTCAGCCAAGGGTTTCTAGTTGTCTAAACTTAACCACGCCATGCTAAGACTAAGACTAAAACACTCATATGGTTTGGTTTGGTTTGGACGGCGCTGACAAATGACCTGTTTTGTTGCTTACATGAGTGCCTAAAAATAAATAATAACATGGTTTTGCGATTTATATAATTCTATAGACTGAAACCTCCAAGACATGTGTTGTGGGTTTTTCAACCGTCCACTTAACCTGGTGCTACATACATGTAGACTACTTATGTTTACAGTCTAGTGCACATTAAGTTTTTGGTGTTGACATGGGTCCTGGCTTACTCTTACTACTGTCTTAGTATTTTGTGTATATCCAGATATTCACTGTCAGAGTTACACTTTCATTGAATTTGGCAGGAAGTATTAATAAAACTTGTCATGTTTTTCCTAATACCAGCAGTTGGAATCTAGTTCATATCTTTCTTGGAGGTAATTTTCTGTCTTTTCACTGTAACTCTCCACTGTATACAATTGAATAAAGCATAAATGCAATTAAAATAACATTCCAAAGAAAATGTTCTCGTCAGGGTAGCAGTCAACTCAGGTTAGTCAGAACAAAACCATGGAGCCTAGCGGATATCTCGATGGGTCTGTTTATTTAAAGCCTGGCTCACCATTCTTTTTTTCCTAGGCAAAGTCAATTGAGGCTATTGATTTTTACTGGAGTGGTATAGTAATCTCTGCTTGCTTAATATACACCAACTTGCAGTCTCTCGTTCCAAAAAACATTTATCTTTGCTGCTGCAGTCGGTTGAATGGAAGAAAAATGGAGGGGGAGTGGCCGGCTAAATACCAAGACCGTGTAGTGGCTGTCGGTTCATGAGAGGAGCTCTGTGCTCAACGATTCTGGACTGAATAGCTGGAGGCAGGGCATCAGAATCAGGTCAGTCTGTTTACTGATCAGCCCTGAGCCTCCAGAGAGCCACTGGGCTAACAGTGCTGTGCAGCAGTGTGGGGAGTGTTTCCAGAACCCATGTACCCACCGCCCTGAGCCAAACTCAGCAGCATAATTTCTAAATGCAATAACCATAAGTCAGAAAAGTTGAAATTCATGGATAAAACTGGCAATGCTGTAAGTATTCATGATGTGCATTAGTATGAGTAGTGCTCATAGCTTTAGTGTGTCAGTGCTGTAGGCTACTACCTATCCATCCATCATCCATCCATCCTCCATCCATCTTCCATCCATCCATTTTCGAAACCACTTGTCCACTTGCAAATAAATTACTAGTACATTATTCAGTACCAGTTGGGGAAAAAGTTATGCACTGTGTCTGCACAGCTTGTTTAGCATCATGGCTGACTGTAGATATAGACAAAGTACAATGAAGTTCAGCATTTGAAACTCGTGTCTCTAGTCCTCCTGGGCCATCTTGTAAGACACTGCGCACGTTAAAGCTCTATTTAAGTAACTTTTTTATATTGACCTTAAAGCCTCGCTTCCTATACTGTGACACATAATATAAAACTGTGCGAAGCCAAAATAGCGGAGACACAAAAACAAGTGACAGGTAAGGAGAGTTTAACATGCGGAAAGCTGCCGAAACTGACATAGGATATTATTGAGTGAAAATTTGTTTGCGAGAAAGAGGATTTGAATGGGATGCCCATGCTGCTCTGTTTCTGCTTCCTGTGTAAGTACTGCAGTTCAGTTTGCTAATACGTTAGCCATAAGAGCATCATAAGTATTTTTTTAAGACCGCTTTAAAGGTTTTCAATTCAAATATTATACAGGTATTATTACATATGGGTATGTAAATATTGTTTTAAGACAGACTTGGAAAATTGTGGACCTATCCTTTAACATGTTTGTGTCTCCATTGTGACCATTTTGTAACTCAAAGGCACTACAATAATAATGCAGTGCATTTACTTACTTAAATGGGTTTCCTATGTAATTGCTGTGACAACAATTATTATATAAAAGCAGGAAACAGCTGTCTTCAAACAGCTGCTGTGTCATATCAAGAATATGTGGCCATGATAGCCTTCACAGTCCTGATTACTGTTTTATTAAGAAGGGCTGTGACTCATTTTCAGGATAAAGATTTAATTTATATACATTTTTCTTGAAGCTCTGTTTAGGGATTAATTCATACTATAACAACCCTACCTGATAAAACAGTTTGCATCAACTAATCGCCTAAAGGTATGGATGTGTGTGTGTGTGTGTGTGTGTGCCTGCTCTGCAAGAAGGTGCTGATTATTCCTATTAGAATCGTGTTGTGTTTCAGGCACAGTAACAGCAGTGTCATCTGCCAATGTTATTTCATGCTCGGTTGGGTGTGAATCAATTTCATTCCGGGGAACAATTACTGAAGATTGCAGATTTTTTTCCATCCTTCCAATCATAACATTTGAATCAAATCATTGTGCGCTGCTCAACATACAGTGCCAGAATCAAAACACATCAGCTGCTCAGTGCTGTGATCATGTGACGTCTTTGACAGGCCGTTTCCAGGAGAAAAACAGTTGTTTGCAAACCGCAGTGTTTGTTTCAGTTTCCCTCAATTTAAAACCACAGCAAAAATATTCCTGCTAGTTTTTTCTCCTCTTTTCTCTGGGTCAATAAATACCACACATGACCTTGGTGAACTCTGACTCAGAGCGTTTACATTGTTGGGGCAGGGTAGTCAAACAATACGCGGGATGGATGGGAGATAAAGCCTCGCACATTCTCCCATTACTCACATAAAGAATGTCGGCCCCTCAGCGATGGACAGAGAGCCTGGATTCCAGGAGCCTAGTTGGGCCAACACTGACAGCTATTTCTGGCCTCAGAATTGGAAGTGGGGAAAGGCTACACGAGGAGCCATGCTTCAACAGTTAAAGAGGCTGATCAGTTTGAGGTTGTGCAGCCTTCACTAACGTGGAGATGTCATTCAAGCCCAGCTACCTCGAACTGGAGGAAAGGGTCCATCCATGGATCACTAAACAACACAGACAGACAGGCTCTCTCCAATTAGAACCGGCTGCAATGTATCTGCCCCATCTTCCACTGGCTTTTAGTTAGACATGGATGGGTATACTGTTAAGGGTTAAGATCAAGGTGAATATAATTAAACTGGCAAAGCTTTAAGGACACAGAAGTGTTTAAATTTTGTTTATTTTGTTCTAAAATAAGATGCCCACATGCTCGCTGACAGTGTGAAATTAAATGAACATTGGTACTTTTTAAGGCACACTAGGTAATTTTGAGTTAAATGCTTAATAAGACTTTTATAGAATGGGGTATATATATTTTAGTTATATCAAATGCTGCTTTATAATAGTGTTCAGTCAGAAAGTGTTAAATTTTACAGTTGAGAGATAAAATGCCTGCAATGAAATGTTTTCTGAAATCGAGAGAGGAGCCAATAATTGTCACTCTCCCTGCGAGAAAGATTATCTGTTTTAGCATCATGTCTTTCCTTTGTCACAGAGGAACACCTTGGAGAGGGTGTGTGTGCACACGGCATACACAGATTTCCTTCTTTCATGCCTTGTGAACTACTCATCCCTTTCCTGTCCATATCACACAGATACCCGACTGCTTTCAACAAGGCTGCAATCATCAAGCCCTGATTTTTGACTCAGGTCTCCACAATATCAAATTGACAAAAGGAGAAGAAGAAGAAGAAGCTATTTCTGAAAGAGGCACAAGAGCATAAAAAGCACACAAATAGTAGAAGAACAAGAATCGATAGATTCTCTGTTTGCAACATTGGGGATGTGCGATGTGGTGTATTGTACGGTACATCAACCTTCCGCCCACACTTTGCAGATCTAAACAGACACTACGCTTGTTGTTCGTCGTGTTGCCACAGCAATATTTCTATTTATCCTGTGAGACAGCTATACAAATAGATGAAGTGCAACAACATGACATTTTCTGTACTTCAATTACTTTGCGGGGCTGGGTCACGTGGGTTAAAAGCCAACAAACCATAACTTTCCCTGACATTTCCTCCCCCCACAGTGACCGTTGATGGATTCTCCCTGACAAAGCATTCATTATCGCGGAGAACAGAGAGTGCACTAAAATCTCTTCTCTTTTCTTCTCCCCTCCATCCTCTGCCTCCCTGTCCAAATCGAGATGAACTCAGCTGCAGAAACAGAATGGGCTCCACACTCACCGTCAGAAGGGAAAAGCGTTGAATCGCTGCAGGATATTCACTAGCAATCAAAAAGTATATCCTTATTGCAGGGCAGCTATTATGGTGCAGTGGGCAGAGGGGCATATCAAATGGAAACAACTGTTCTGTGCCAGCTCAGATTTGATCCTGCTACAATGAGAGAGGCTGCTATGGAAATGAGCTATGATGGCATGCCATTGAAGATTAGCTCCCTTTTATCATTTATCTCAGAGTTCAATGCACTGAGGCTCAGTGGTCCAAGATGCATCGAGTCACCTTGCGTGGCAGGCAATGCCCCAACCCCAACCCCCCCAAAAGCCCTCTGGAAGGATGTAGCTAAAAAGTAACATTCAGACAGCTCAATCAGTGAAACAGCTAGAAGTGTAGAGACGGAACATCAAAAATATAACCTGTGCTGCTTTTTGTGTGTCTGTTATGTGACTGTTTAACAGGCAAGAACGCATAAGGGAACATTTTGCATGCCAGAGTTGGTGTCTTAATCACATCTCTCTTACATGGATGCAAACACACAAACACGCACACATATAGACACACACACACAAGTCTTATCCACCCACAGGCAGGGGACTGATTGTCTGATAGCATTAGCATTCCTGTCCAACCCTGATAGAAGCAACACAGGAATCAGGCTCACTTCAAGGGGTTCACATCACAGACAGAAACACATCCATTCGCTGTGGACAGGCTAATAAATAAAAGAGTAACCCTGTGGCAGTAACAAGCCTATAAAGTATAGCTATGTTTTACAAGTGAATGAGACGGACGGCCAAGAAAGATGGTTACCTTGCGAGAGCCGGGCACTCTGTACTTTACAAGGCTGAGAGGAGTGTGTGACTCTATCCAATACTGCACTCTGCTGCAGATTGACTCTCTTCATCATGATATGAAAATCTCAGAGTGTCACAGCATGAGTTATCATGTTTACACTGTAGAGCTGATATACGTCTCTTAAGGTGATGTGCATTTTTCTCAAATACAAATTGGAACCGAAATACATTGTGGTTTGAAAAACACATTCAAACATCTTAATAAATCAGTTGCTTCTCCACAATCTACATACACAAACACACACACATTTACATTTTGTATGAAAGGTGCATAGCAATATATGATATATATTTATGACTTGGAGGTAAGATATAGATTAAATTTCAATTATTGGTTTAAATCGGGACACAAAACTGCAAACACAATGAAAAGATGACATAATAAATTCATTTGTGGCTACCGAAGAGACAGTAGTGATGATATGCTGATTATTTTCACAATGGATTCATCTTTAGTCAATAAAATGTCAGAAAATAGTGAAAAATGTCTGTCACAATTTCCCAGACCCCAAGTGGACAGATTTAAATTGCTTGTTTTATCAGACCCACAGATATTTAGTTTACTATGGGCAGACACTGAACAGATTCAGCCCGATTCTTTTTGGTTGACCCTGACTAATTCTGAGCATCGGGACGAATTTCTGCCTGATCGGTTGTCGTTTGACATGCAGTGTGAGGGGGGTCACGAGGCCAGATTAATTGTCCGAGAGCCAGATCATTGATCTCTGGCAGGTCTGAAATTTTGGTCGGCTGTCTTGCAGTTTGAGCAGTTTCACGGTCCGATTTCCCACACGGCTGCTGTCAAAAGATCTTTTACAAACTGTGGTGGGCTTGTTTTAATATTATTGAAGTAGTATTTTGCATGTTGTGACTAAAACTGTGAGACAGCTGTGAGACTGAACTTTGCTGCTGAACAGACAGACCATATTGTCTGCATGTTCCAGCCATCTGCAGCTCCATATTATTCTTTTTTTCTTATTATTTTTCTTTCATAATGGAATTGCAGAAAGTGATGCTGCCTTTCTCTCTTTTCAGTCTACATTGTTGAGGATGCAGCCATCTTGTTTGAATAAACTTAATTGGACTTGTTATTGGACAAAAAACAGAGTGTTTGTGTTCAGTGTGAGCAACCACGTCGTGGCCGGTCCCTACAGTGTGAGTACAAAAGTTGCAGGTTCTGGCCGCACAGTTTACAACATGTAGTGTGAGTTAAATATGCACAGTGTCTGCCCAGCTTAAGAAAAGCAGCAAATTTTGACATTTAAGAAGCTGGATCCAATACATTTTTTTGTATTTTTGCTTAAAAAAATAGCTTAAATGATTAATAAGTTATCAAAATGATTTTATGTTCTGTCAATTGACTAATTGATTAATCAATTAACTGTTTCAATTCTACCAATAAAAGTAGACTGTAGATCTATCCCAGAAAAATTAATAACACATAGTTTTCAATCAAACTGAAATTGTGGTGTAATAAAGTGGTCACTTAATATTCCAATTTATATAATATTTTGTCTTTATAAATACTGTACTGTAACTACTATAACACAGATCCAACACTTTATTGCCACACTAAACAAGTGTACCCAGAAAATAAACTAAACCAGAAGTGAATAAAGGACAGCAGAGATTGCCGTGAGGCTCCAGTCTGGCTGTCATGCCGCATCCACGCCTGGTGGACACAGCACCGCAGAATAAAATGACTTCATGTCGGCTCCAACATATGCACATCAAGTGCTGGATCAAAAACGCGCCTGGTGGACACAGGCCTTTATATTTACACAGCGTCTGTTTTACAAGAAGAACCAAAAGCCAACCAATCAGAGCAAACTAACTCAGCAGCCTCAATTACAGGGAGCGTCTGAGCAGCCAAAACACTGGCCTCGCCATGTCAGCGTTAGCCCTACTCCAGTCCACAGAGACTGCAATCAGCAGCACACAACACAAATATAAACACATTAGCTTTAATTAGATTGTGGCCAGCGCTTTGACTCCATCAAATCTAATACATATTATGCTGGATGTAATCCAGCTGGTTGCTATGGTATTGTTGCCTCTGCAGTGGAGGGGGGCTGGGAGAAAATGTGCTGCTGGCGAAACAGTGATTTGTTTAACTGGAGATCTAGATGGGAGCCAGTCTGGTCTATGTGAGTGTGAATGTGTGTGCATGTGTAGGTTTGTAGCAGTGTATTTAATGTTGGTGTGCATGCATGCAAGTATGTGTGTTATTTCCTGGTGGTTTAGAGAGAGAGTGTGTGTGTATGTTTGTGTGCGTGTAGTTGGGGAGGTAGGGGGTCGCTGTTTGTATAAATGCATGGCCACGCACATGTGTGTCAGTGCAACCATGTGTCACTTCCAACATATGCTCCCCAGCAGCTTTCCCTTTGGAGGGAGGCTGAGCTGTGGCACACAACAGGACTCTCCCTGACATGATCCAGGGGGACAACATGGAGCATGGTCCTGGGGGCCACGGGGCTCCGCCTGGGGCCTTGAGAAGGCTGGAGATCTGTTTGTGTCCTCACCGTCACCGTCTGTGTGCCTGTGTGAGCAGGGAGGCGGACTGCACCACACACATGGACTCATGCAATCATAAATACGTTCCTACATATTGAAATGTATACACACTATGTATAAACACATGGACTCATGGTGAGCTATCTGACTTGATTGCCAAAATTGAGCTTATCCACATATTAATGACCTTAGACTGGTGAACTACATGCTTTCACAATGTTACTTAAGTTATGGAGGTTTTGGGGTTAATAATTCAAAAAAAGAACAGTTTTTCTACTTTGTTGACATCAAATAATTGGTACCCAGCAGCTTAGAAATGCATTTCATTAGACAGAAGTGTATATGTGTGGTATACTACACACGTGCACGCACACTACAAATCCATGCAAACATAACTGTTTACAAATGCATATTAACAGATGCTTACAGCCATACACAAATCCTTAAATATTGATGCATTCATTGGTTAGTAATTAGTATTTAGGGGTGCAGCTAATGACAGTTTTCATTATTGATTACACTGGAAATGACTTTCTTGATGAATCAATGTATCGTTTTGACTCAGCCAGAAAAAAGTGAAAAATGCCCACCACAGCTTCCGAGAGCCCAAGGTGACATATTCAAATTTTTCTGTCTGACTTATAATTCAAAACCCAAAGACATTCAGTATCCAGTCATAGATACAAAGAAAAGCTTTTTGCTTTAAAAATGACTTGAAAATAGTTGATGATTTTCTGTTGATGATTAATGATGATTCATTGGGGGTAGTGTTAGCTCTAAAAGTATTACATGTGGATCATCCTCTTTCATTTTTAAAAATCACTCATAGCAGTAGATACATAACTGGGTAGAGACATTAAACAGTAGCACCATAATCAGTGACAATTCAGACTCATTGGGGATAGGGTTCCCTACCCATATCTTGCATCTGCCATTGTTAACTTTACATGACAATGGGCAGTCAAACAGGTCCAGAGCTTCCACTGCTGACACAGACCAGCATCTCTCCAGTCCCCATCAGAACAGAAGAGCCCTACAGGCAACTCAGTCCCTTCTGTCTACAATTTATTAAGACACCTCAGGCTGGCACGTCCACAGCTCCAGCCATCCTTCTTATCCATTAGGACCTCAGGGAAAAACTTGTGTCAGGTTTAAAGCTTCCGGTCTGTGACTAGATTAGGATGCCCTCGCTGTCGCCAGAGCTCTGATTTTGCTTACTTGGTGATTTAATGGGATGAAGTTATTTTTCCACTGACATGTTCTGTATTTTCAGTCTCTGGAATACATTGTAGGGAATTGGGCCACTAGTATCAAAGAACTGAAAATGTGGCAACTAAACACAAATATTACTTAAAAAAAAAAAAGAAAAAGGCCTACCAACACCTCTAAAGCACATTAATTATACAAACAAGATAATCGTAACAGAAATTTAAAAACAACGACATGTTGTTGGTTTTATGGGGAGTGATGTGCTGTAACCATTTGTTGGCAACCAGCGACCGAGCGCAATGAGTCTTGTCATCACTGTGAGGTTGCCAGGCAACCAGCGAAGACTCAAACATAGTTCCAGGCCACGATCTGTTTTACATTTTCCGTTTTCCAACATGGCACCATATTATAAGCTTATCCAAAACAATCGTCAAACATAACACTTCTATGTGATGATTATGCAAATCCCAAGATTACGTTCAATGACAGTGTTTTTAAACATTGTGCGCCTGTGTTTGGAGTGTTGGTTAAAGTCAGGCTACTTAGTTAAGGTTAGGGAAACAGATGTGATGGTGAAATAACAAAAACAAGACAAAACAAAACTACTTTCTGGTATCAAGGACACATAAAAAGGAACTGCTGGTAAAGTAATAATGATGAAATGACACTTTCTCAGTTTTTTAAGGAATGACTTGGTAACTATTCATTGATTGCTCATGTTACTTTGTTTCTACTTATTATAATTTAACTTACTCAAACAATCACATTGCACTGAAAGCAGTTTCAAGGTTTCATTGGCCACGAAGGGGAAAGACTTAGAGGCCTAAGATGATCTTTTTGCAGCGTGGAATGAACCCTCACATAGAAAACCCTCAAATGTCGCAGCCGCAGCCTCAGCAGATCTCTGGCCAATGGACACAATGAGTGACGTACAGGGCTTTTGCTGCTGTAATGTGCAAACATCACTGTTTGAGCTGTTCTGGCTTCAGCCTGCACTAGTCTCTCTGCCTCTCCAAACTTGGAGAGCAGCACCCAAAGCTGTGTGCAGTTACACGTCTCTAATCCTGTAATTACTGGCCCATCAGCGCCTAGTAAAACCATAATTGGAACCAGCTGTCTATTTGTTTTGTTTTTTCCTCTCCCAATCTGCACCATGACCAATTTGACATTTGCAAACGCATCTCTGGACCTCCAATAGAGCCTATTTTTTTTAAACAAGGGGGGACAATTTTGGTCCAGATTGCATTTGTCCAGAACCACGAGCCAAAGAAGAGGCGAGCACCGTCAAGTATGGCAACCTCGTCTCAAATATCCCATGATTCCACAGTGCACAGTGTTTGGCTAAGTATGAGTCAGACATGAGGTCCAGCTGTACAAGGAGCAAAACAACAGACCTGGCTGAAAAAAGATTAAATTGATGATCAGACAAACAGACAAACTCATGGACATGCTTAAAGAGAGATATAAAGGTTAGTAAAAAACAAACTGACAGTAAAGAAGAAAACAAAGTACAAGAGTGTTTTGGCAAAGAGAGACTGGAGTTTTATTTATGCAAACATTTCCCAGAGGCAGCTGCTCTCGAAGAAAAAGAAGCACATTGGTTATTCACTTTTTATTAGTTTTATTAACAAATACATGCCTGCATACTGTCAACTATTAAACCCACGACGAAATCTTTGTAGCTTAATTCATTTCTACTTTTAGCCAATTCACCCACTCATTTTTTACTACAGTATACTTACTGGTTCTAGACAGGAGTTGGGTTATCTCTGCTGGCACAGCTTCTGTACATGTACATGCCCCAAGCTTGGTCTGCTAGGTTAATCTTTAACCAGGCCTATGTTTCTGTACTTTGACCTTTGCCCTATAAATATACAAATACCATATATTACTGCAACGATAAAACTGCCTCTATGGAAGCAATACAGTTTTTATTGTTTGTTTTTTTTTCTACTGCCATAACAGATTTTTTGGCCACTTGGGGGCAGCTGAAACAAGCTGTGAACACAACACTGACATTATTTTCACCATTTAAATTGACATGACGAATGTGTTAGCAAACAGTGGCTATTTACACATCCAACAGGTACAGAGGTATTGAGTTGTTTTTCTGGCCACCTGATGGCTGTAAGTCCAATATTCTCTTTCAACTCTGTTTTTGGTCTACACTAACTTCTGAGGGAAATATCTGGATCTTTAGCTGCTAAATGCTCCACTATGTTCAGTGGCTATAGTCGCTAACTGTGTCTCTTTGTCATTTGTTGCTGGACAGGCAGTGTAGAGTGAGTTTATCACAGCTTTTTGCTGAAAACATCTGTGTGCTGCGGCCAAAAACAGTCACGATGAGAGCAGTGAGAGGCTTGGCTTAGCTAAACACATCCTGGATGTATCACAACAATGAAGCCAGCAGTCAACGCTGGTTTCTTTCAATGGTGTCTAACCAAGGACTTTCATTTGCCTAAACTTAGTAATCCCTTAATTACAGAGGTGTAAGATCAATAAATGCTGACAGGAGTTGTTCATGAAAGGCACTAACAAATAATTTATTTTATTGTGTCAGTATGACGACTTGCTCTGTGCTGGAAGCACACCGATGAACCTGATATTGTTCCATCTCTTAGACTGTAGGTTTGGGCCGGTTCCCAAAATGGTGAAAAGATTCTTCAGCCAAGAGTTTAAAACAGTTTTTCAGAGCAAAAGATTGATACCTGGGGCCTCATTTATAAAAATGAATGTTCTTAGATTTATACTTCAGCTACGTCTTAAGATTAAGAATATCTGACGGTGTGCTTAGGTTCGATTCATAAAAGATACTGAGCATAAAAAATCTTGCTTGCGCAGGTTCTAAGACGCCCATTTGTAACCTACGCACCTGTGATCTATAAATTAACTGAAAATTTACAGCACCTGCCTTACAAACTCTGCTTTGTGTGCGCCTGTTTGTCGGCTGTAGATGGGAAACTAATGTAGCCTATCTCATGGACAAAACGTGTAGAATCGCCTCGATCACTTGTGGCATGATGCGG
>NTHP01000017.1:1037866-1065552 GCA_003416845.1 Oplegnathus fasciatus | reverse complement strand
TGAATGATGGCTGTGATATACCCGACCTGTCACTCATTTCCCTCTGGAATGTCCCAGTAGCGAGGAATCCCAAAGTGGACAGAACTTGGACAGACACGGATGCATGATTACAGCGTCTCTTTCTTTCCAGATTAGAGGCTAAATCCACGCACAAATCCAACAGAACATTTCTTGGGAGACGATAGCGACTTACAAGCCATGGATCATCATGCGCAAAAAGTCATTCCGGTCTGAAAACTCATTCCTTTGTAAAAGCATGGTTTTCAATGTTTTCCAATAACCCAAGAACAGCCATGGTTACTTCTTTTTAATCTGACTATTTATAGAACATCACATCCTGTTTTTAATTCAAAACACCCTGTGTCTGACAATTCATTCCTCACACCTTTTTATTTGATCATTCCTATCACATTGTTCATAACTCTAATGCAAAGTTCACCACAGGCTTGGGCGCATATGCGTCCCAAACTGCAATACCCCTACATGACCAGCTGGAATATCACTTACGTCAAGTCTACAGTTTGCTTAGAGATAATTTCCACGTCAAAGTAAGTTTTAAGTAAGTAAGTCCGTTTTATAAATGAGGCCCCTGGCAACTAGCAAGAAATGATCAAAACATATATGTGAAAAAAATCTAATGGCAGTGATGTCTTCTAAATGTTAAGACAACACCATTTAAACCATTGTCACTGTGCTAACACAGGTTCTGGATGAAATAAGAGGGGACAAACAATAATAATAAAGTATACAAATGCAATTCAAGTTTCATGGCAGATTTTTCTACACGCTGGAGTTTATTAGTACAATCCATTACACCAGCTTTGCAATGTAAACCTTATAATGCACAAGTTTTATAGCTGTCAGAGGGGTGTTGATTCAGCTAACTACTTTTTTTGATGGAGTAGTTAGTGGTGGCGTGCTTTTGGATTGCTTTATACTGAGATGTGCTCCTACTGTTTTGGCTCCCTCATGGAACAGTCCATTAATGGAGCTGGAAAAAATGTAAAACACACCATTACAAACACCCTCATCTCTGAGCATTAGAGAATGGCAACGAAGAAAAGGCTGGTCTGTTCAGAAACTGTCTGCTTAAATGCAGTTACAGTGCCTGTAGTAGTTTTAATAATAAAAGGTTTATTGTAAACAGAACTTAAACTGAAATCTCTCTCTTCAAGATGATTATATTTCTGTAATGATTATTCTCAGTGCATCTAAAAATAAATTAATAAGGGGTTGTACTCTTCTCTCTCAAATAACAGCACCACCACTTGGTATTTTGGTACTCATCCTCTGGGCATAGATAAGTGTTTACTACTCCGGAAAAGATGTTCCACACAGCCATGCTAACCTTCATTTTCATTCTGTTTTCCTTGTGAAGGTCATTGTTTGCTTTCCACTCTCTGTATACATTACATTTCACAGTCTATTGCTTCATTCTCATCTAATGACTTGCAGACTCCTCTGTCTGATTTGCCAGCAATGAAAGCAGACATGACAGACTAAATGACTTCAATTCTGCTCCCGAGTAGAACTACATACCCTCAGTGAAAACACACACCAGATAAATAACAAATAGAGAAGTAGGCAAAACTATCGAGAAATACAATCATGATGCAATAAAGCTGCACAACTACAGAAAAGACCCAATTAAAGTTGTTTATGGAAACAAAATAGAAGCAGTTATTATTTTAGTTTTGAATCATGCTTTTCTAAACTTGCATCCTCAAGTGCATTTTATCAAGGACTGTACAGGATTGTAAAAAAACTCTGTGCAATGTTGTCTTCTACATATTATGTTCAAATACAACTGTTTTGCAGGAAACATAATGCCACACAGATTATGCTTTTCTTCACTGTAGCAGACAGAACCTTCATATTGCACATATTTTCAAGCGTTTACTGCAAATCCTACCAGTTATATTGACCTTTAATATCTGCAAGAGGCAACTAAACTTACTAATTAAAACCATTTTATTCAGTTTTGAGAAAAATCAAATCAAATGTGCAGCAGACATGATGCAAAAATGAGTTTCTTCTTAAACAATTGGTTACAAAGTTAGCCTTTTTCACAGTGGAGTGATCTGCTCAGGAAATATTAAATATTTCAAATCTTTTCCAGAATGAATGTTTTAACATTTAAGAAACAGCCCTCTTATATAACCGAATCAGGGCTCTCAAGGTGAATGCTTTTCCATTGCTTTTTCTTGGCAAATAAAGTTATTTTGATTGTCATTTATGATCTTAAGAAAGAGGGCAGATTTAGCAACGGCGCATTTAACCTGTGATATAATATTTAACCATTTTTAAGCTCCCACAAAGATGGAGTGCCGCTTTAATGCTTTATAAAACATTAATGTGAGATAATAGTATTACTTTATCTCAGTTCAATAATAACGCCATGCTATAGAGTTTGTAGGCTTTCTCCATGGTGTTTGATACCGTACCTTTAGCCAGCATTGCCTTGGGGCTCATATTTGAAATGCTACAAATGCTGTAGCAACACAGGATAATTTAATAGGTTTCTGACTGGCAATCCCCAGGAGCCAACATGAGACAGGGAAAAAAAGGCAGCTATTCTAATGTGTGCTTGGCTCTCTTCCTTGACTCGGCTGCAACTAAGCACTGATAGGAATGATGGTTTTTATATGTATCGCTTTCTGAGTGGCGGCAGATGTTCCGCATTCTCCAGCAGCGCTCCGTTCCGGGGGGAAATCAGGGAAAACTACGCACTATAAAATTAAACCACTGACACTTCACCGGCCCTGAAACCAAATAGGGCCCGCAGCATCAGCAAGCTGGAGCGAATCCATCATTTCTCATTTTTAGAGGGTTCCATCTGTGCTAACTTTCATTAACACTGGCAGTATCTGCAGTGAACTGCTTTATAATAGATAAACACCACACTACTTATTCACCAGGTCCCATTGTGTTTGATATCACATGAAAACATACAGAGTGTATAGGTCTAGGAAAACCCCATATGGGTAAACATTGTCTGATTTCATTATGTGCACAACAGCAATAATTATTTCCATTAGTGTGTGCCACAGTTAGTTAGACTCTGTCCTGCCAAAGAAACAGCTCTTTTCAAAATATGATTCTTTCAGTTTGAATCAGAGATTTCTGGCGCTGAATGGCGCAGGTGGATAAAATGATTTGCTAGATGACTCATACCAGTTTTATTACACGCTCACATCCCAGAAATGATTTGTTGCTCTTTATAACAGGATCCCAAACAAAAAGTTCTCATTTTGTTGTTTGATCTTTGTTTTGCAGGGTTTGTTTAGTTTTAGTGGTTAATTTCAGTCTGAAATAGGTTGTAATGTCATTCAACATATTGTATGAATAAAGGACATTCAATGCTCTTATTTCCCAAACAAAATAGGATGCCTGTCTCCTTCCACTGACCTCCCTGAGCATGGGGAAGGTTACTTTAAATATTGCTTGAAATAAATGACTCATGATTCTATGATATAGATTATACTGAGTACAAAAATCCGTAGAATCACTTGTATGTGTTTTCCACCACTTCAGATGTATTTGCATTTGGTACCTTCTCAGTCTGTTCAAAATGCAAAAACAAGTACGCATATGATTCCTTTACATGTTGGGCTATTAGTCAATGCTTGTATTATGTCAGTAACTGTATTCAGATCATTTTTCTGTATTTTGAGTCCTTTTATATTGTAATCTGTTAGCTTCCAAAGCTGCCTCCACCAGTAGCCAGTCACACCCAGTTGAACCTGGATAAGGGGATTAGACCTCGGGCATTATGGAAATAGTAAAGATCAAAAGAGGACCAGCAACGGTCAGACTGTTCACGCAGGTAGACTGGTGGAACAAAGCCTTTTTAATTACCCTTTTAATTGCCCCTTTAACAGTATGAATTAGCATTTTAATGATGGGTATGTAATTAGGGTGGAAAAGGCTACGAGAGCTGCAGGCTGCTAATAATGCCTCTCAGCTCAGAGATCACAGCAACAGGAGACAAGAGCAGCTGCACCTGAGCGCCGACACACACTGCACTACTTAGCCAACAATGAACAGATGCTACATATACACACACATACAGAGAGGGACTTTCTGCACACGGGCACACACACACACAAGCACATCTATGGGTGTCTACACACACAAAGATTGAACAGTCACTGGGGGGAACAGTTGGTGGACATCCAGAAACGGGGAGAACACAGTAACACAGACAATTTTCATACACACACACACACACATAGCCAAGTCTGTCCAAAAGTCTGATTAAATCATTAAGCTGATCATTAAAACCATTAAACATTAAAATGATTATATCATCAGTCACCACTGTGTAATGGAACTCAAACCTGATGATTTTCTTTGTTCTTACGGTGGAAACAATACTCACGTTGACAACAACATACAAGCACTTCTATACATTCAGATATGCACACGGACACAGATGCACATGCAAATGGGCAGCTTATACACACACACTCATGTGCACGGACACACATGTGTACTGTTCCACACACACGGCCTATCAGTGCAGCAGCCTCACAGAGGAAAGCTTTGAGGACCATGGCAATTACACCATTTACAACAAGCTCCCCTAACAGCTCGCATGTAGAGATTGAAGGATGGTAAAGGATGAGAGTAGTTTGGCTAAAAGCTTTCCAGCTAATTAAAAGACTAACGTAGCCTCCAAATGACCATTAGGATTAATTTGGCTTGTATGCAAAGAAGGCAGAGATGTATATCTCATCACAAAATGGGCGCAAGATGAAAGTGGGCAACATCAAATATGCCATTTCTGTGTGCCAATCATTTGTCGTAACAGAAACCTTTACCTATGTTTACATGCTAAGCAAATTGTTCAACTGCACAGGGAACATCGAAGATGTTCTAGTAATGGTCTTTTCTCATGGGGTATGCAGTTTTTTTTCATATGAATATGTAATAACTTAAAAAGGCCTAAAGGAGACACAATGCAGGCAGTAATTACATGACATAATGGCACTATATGAAAAACAACAGCGGCATATATCTCATTATTATCCAGTAATGCTATCTGCAGTGTAATAATGGAAATCTTTGCTCATGTAGCTTTCTAAAAGCTCATATANACAATGAGACACAATTTTATGAGCTGGAAAGAGATCAGTCCTGACATGTAGCCTTTATTTCTGTGAAACCTGTAATCAGCCTTTGCATTCAGTCTGAAACCTGCCCTTCTTCTGACTAATCTTACTCTAATTGCAGCTGCACTATTACAGGCCACAAACTTGGTCCCATTTAGCACCCGCATTAAGATTATTTAGCCAGAGCCTAGACAGAAATATCAAGGCGGGGCTCGCATCAAGAACAGAGGACTGGCTTTGTGCAGTGTTGCTTCTGGGAGAGACAGAGGGGGTTTCTCTGTATGCTCTGGACGGCCGTCCTAATTATTTTTCCCAGAGATGAGGTCACATTCCTCATGGCCCAATCATGGAGAGAGGAGAGCTTGTTATTAACAATCTGCAGACAAACAAACACACTGGCTAAGACATCCATTCAGCATAAGCCCTTAGAGGTTTTTGCTCTAATCATAATGATCAAATCCAAACAAACAAATGTAGAAACACAGTAAAGCTAAACAAAATAATCTTAATATTTTGGCCATGAGAGTTTTAACTCAGAACAATAGAACAGATTTTTCTCTTTTCCCTCGAGGCATGCAGGACTATAGCGTGATGACACAGCGGGCAATAACGCCATTAGCAGGCTATTACTGTTATTTGATGTGCGTTAAGCAACCCTTCTACAGATGGTTTAGTAATGTTCAGGGGTATTAGGCCTGTTGTCATGGTGAACACCAAGGCTCCAGCAAAAATTATTGTGATAATTAGCCTCTCTTATCCTAATGGATTTGTTTCTAGTGATGTTAAATGTTGAACACACCAAGCCAAAAAATGTGTGACAAACCAAACATTCAAATGTACACATTCGCTTCATGTTCCCTTTGATATCTGCATGCAATATGTATGATTCTTAATGTATCCTCAGAGGAAAATGAGCTCCGTAGATGGTGACAAACATGAGTTCTAGAGCGCAGGGGTCTATGTGCCTCCAAAACAATCAACAGGAAGCAATTGACCCCTCGCTAAACCCCGCTCCCCTTAGCTAATGTTACTACGTCTGCCAGGCCTTCCACCCGAGCATGGCACCTATGGAGTTTACAGTGATAACAGTGGCAGATTTACCACTCGAAATTCTTCCATGGGTCCTTGATTTCAGACAGGTAGACAAAAGCTTCTCATTTCTAACTGACAACTGAGAATTTGTCAACTGAATTGAATACCACTAAAGGATTTTATCAGCTGTAGCTAGCTAGCTAATTAACGCTACTTTCATGATTTGGCTAAAAATTCCATCTCCAACCAACTTTGTAATGCTTCCAGCTTTTTAAGGTTTTCTTAGCTCTTTTTAAAACGAGAACCCTAAATAAATGGGTCCAAGTTGATCCAGTTGATTCATGCAGAAGACATGGAAAAAGGAGCAGCATTGTTCTTGTTTTGCAGGTGTTGGTTTATTGGTTAGTATTATGAATGAAAATGTAATTTGTTTTAACATAACTCTGTTTGAAAGCTTACTGTAGAAAAACATACTTGGTCATGCAACACAGAGGTTCGATGTATGCTTTATTATTCATATTTTTAAACATTATCTTTCACTTTTACAAGAAAAATGGATTTGAGGACTAATCCCTAACTTTGGGAAACATATCTCGGGTAACAGGTTTGCTGCCAAGGTTGTTGGAGTGTAAACTTCCTGTTATTGTGACTCTAAACTCTGTTATAGTAGCATTTTGGCTCCCACACAGTGGATGTGTCAGACCTGAAAAGGGCTTTCTCTAACATAAACTGTAACACCACAAACTAATGTAGTTAGCTGATAATACGCTGCTTGGCTTCAGATGTAACGTCGTGCCATTACTGTAGGTAGTTAGCTGGACATGCTAACATTTGCAGCTTGCATGAGTGAAGACAAACTGTTTAAACTGTCCCTGACACATATGCTCTTGTGTTTCAAATCCTGGAAATGTGATTTTAAAAAAGGACACCAATCCAGACTCTTTAGACGAAGTATTACTACATATGCACTCAGCATGTGGAAATTCAAAGTTTGACAGGCCTACACTTGGGCCCTATGATTCCCATGATGCAGAAATCACAGATGGAATCATGGAATATCATGGAATTTGTCAAAATGTGGATGCAATTTATAAAAATCAGGGTTTTCCTACCATTCTAAGTGTTTTTTCACAGTGCCTAAGCCCAATGAACAGAAAAAAACTATGCTGCTGTGTTTGGTGTCATTTACGGGCCCACTGCTTCTGTCCTCTGCTCTCTGTGAATTGGGTAAGTTAGAAATATATTCACAGAACTTCCCGGATCAGTAACTCATAAGCAAAACGTAGTAAGGTAGACAACGAGCTACAACCAAATTTTCATCAAAACGAGCCGTCCTCCGAGCTGGACAAATAACATTGGTCTCTATGAACAGCCGGCTGTGAGATGAGTGTGCAGGGACTGTCTAAAAAGTGCAACACCAAATAGAGATACTATAAAAATATTCAAAAACTTCACTCTTATACAGTGTAGTGTCACCAAAATCACTTCACACATCAATGGCCTCCTGTTGGTTACACTATAACACTTAGTTTGGGAAACTCTTTCTGATGACAAAATGCGCTTAAATCGTAAAATACAGAATTCAGAAAAATTAAAATGGAAAACACGGTATTTGGGAAACAATAAAACAGATTTCACAGGGCCCTACACACATGCTTAGTTACTGTTGATAAGCTACAATTGGACAGCTGAGGGAGGGGTTTGGCAAACGGTCAATTCAAGCAATTTATACATTACCCTCTTTGCACTTTGCTTTGTTGGTGCTTTGGTTTAGAGCTAAGTGAGCTCTGTTGTAGTTTAAACATGCCACCCAATCAAAATAGTAAAAAGAAAGTACTGTATGTAGTATTGATTATCACTGTATTCACAAAGGTTATCACAAAAGCAAAGCAACAACACCTATAATACACAATAGTATCCTTCCATGCATGTAGATAACACAGTCCGAACATCTGAACCCGCACTGACCATACAGTGGCTTCCATCACACGTTTGCTTTCACACCGACTTTTTTTCTTATCAAATTTGATATTTTACGGAGCCCACTCGTCCACGTTCACAATGGGAAGAGCTGATTCTGCTGAAGGTCACCCCGACATCCGAGCTGAATGAATGACATTTAGAGTACAATTTCCTATTTTTCACCATATTCTTTGAAAGGCGTTACTCTACATGTACGCCCCATGTGCGCATGCACACATTCACACACATCCACACTTGTGCACACAGCCATACAGAAGACTTTCAGCTGCCACTAAGCTCTTGTATTTTACTGCTGTGAGTTAGACAAACAGTAATGACTTGGCGGCTCCCGGAGTCGCTCTCCTTTCACTTTGATAGAGAAACACTGCAAACTGGATAGACTCCTCAAACATTTATCTGTGATTTACAATTCAAAAGACTTTAAGTCTTAGGTTATCCAGTTAATCACCCTTAGACCATAGAATAATGAATAATTTCAGTTGATGTTATTTTAAATATAATTACCTAGTACAAATATCAATTTCTGAAGTAATTATAAATTACAAAAACATTGACATATGCGTGTGGTTTACAACATCAGAACTCTTTTTCTGAGGAATTCACTTACTTCTATGAATTTTCAAATCTTTATAGCTGGCACTTTTGCTCCTGTTATTAGAAGATGGTATTTCTTCTAACCCTGTTGCAAAAGGACATGTCTCTTTGTGCTCCCATCCAGGATAATCAAGTCATCCTTGTCCACATGCCTCCCTGTATCTCTCCTCCAGCGCCCTGACCTTTATCTTCAGCTAAATCTTATTTGCCTTCCGGACTTTATAGGGTTTTCCACTCGTTCATAATCTATTTGCAGTGTCCTACAGACTTTTCATTGCTATGACATTTGACAAAAAACTTAATGGTAAGATATTTCAGTCCCTGTATTCATTTGCGGTCGACTTTCAGTGAATCCTTCTGGAAGCAGTGGGTAGATGGATTGTGAGCAGCTTTGCTTCAGGGACATTTTCCCCATAGTTCAAGGAGATTACCTTTTTGGATGTGTGCTCCATTAAGCAGCTCCTCAAATCATAAAACTACTGTAGTCAAAAAACTTTGTGGAGTTTCTGTTGTTTACTGTCCCCTGAAAGAAGAGTCTAATGGACTACATAACAAACTGATGAATCGCCTGTTTCCTGTTTGTCTTTTTCTCTAAAAAATTGCATGATGACTTTTTCTTCCTCAGCAGAGAGACACTGACAGAGTGGAACACAAAATACAAATGTTTTCAAGCTAAATGGATGATGTTGAAAGTGAAACTTGCTTTGTTGCTACGGAAGCTGATTTATAAACATAACTTTTCACCTGACGAGATGAGATTGTATGAAAACAAGCATTCCCTATAACAAGTGTTCTAGGGACTTTCTGATGTGCATCCATTTCCTGTGTAGTGTAATAGTGTAACTAAAACCAAATGAGTGGCCACCGTGCACTCTGTGTTTTGGATGAAGAAATATTTATTAGCCACTCCTCTACGGTCTAATGCAATCCAATACAACTGTTGTGCCATTAAGTCTACTTTTATGATGCTTATAATATTCAGTTGGGTTTTTTTTGACACCGTCATAGAGGAGTCAATTAAACGTTTTGTTTTAGCATTGAGGTCATAGTTAGTGGTGGTGTTATACTGGACTGCATTATATTGAGAGGTGTTTTTTAATTCTGTCCCTCTCGATGCATGTAAATAAAGAGAACAAAAAGTTAAAAACATCTCTCAATATAATGTAGTCCAGTACATTTACCTCAATAATAAACATATCACTGAATTTACACATGTCCAACAATGCCACCAAAGACTGAACATTATGAGCTTCGTAAAGAAGGATGGTGTGGGTGGGCTGTTGTATTGGATTGCATTACAGTAGATTGTACAGATGTACCTAATAAAGAGGGCACAGAGTGTATACACACTTTAGAAAATACCAAAATATTCTGACCAGTCACTATGACTATTCTTCCAGCTGATCCCGGTGCTGCGTGGGCGGAGAACTGATCTAATAAACGCCACTATGTTAATAAACTGTTGTGGAAAAAAGTCTCTGATTTTCTCCAATGTTGTACATGACCTTGTAAAACTGGTCGGATATTTGCTAAAATGCAGGCGCAAGGTGGTCACAGCATTTCCTTGTTCCTGAATCGCAGAAGGTCAATATTAGTATATTAATGATAATGATCATATGGCATTACATTGATCAAGCCCAGCATACCACTGTTATTATGCTATTAGACTCTGCTGAGCATGACTTACATCCTTCTTCTGCGTCATGGCTGAAGAGGATAATTAATCCTGCGGACAAACTAAAGATCAAACTAGTGAACAGGTTTGTGCTGTAAAATCGTTCTGTTCCAGACATAAAGAAAAGCAAAAACACATTATATGACTACATCCAAAGTGACCCGCCTGCAGACCATCTCACAACAGAGTGAAGATGTCTGTGTACACATTGCCCTGACACTGAAATACGTTGTCTTCCCGAAAGGTCAACAAAACAAATTTAAAAGGAAGGATAGTTCATTGAGAGAGCCTTTGCTATTTGTGTTCAATCAACTGTTTATGAACCAGCGCTCCAAAGGCCTCAGTGACACTTCGGGATCAGATGGTTGTGACAAGCTTTTATGAATATCTGGTGATTTTTATAAAAGTCAAAATAAAGAAATACTCCTCCAAACAACCAGAGATGTGTTGCTGCACCGCAGTGGGAATAGGATGGTCTTTGTAGCCTGCAGTGGTGGTGGTGGTGGGGGGGGTAGGGTGGTTGGAATCAGTGACATTCCTCAAGGCCAGTGTAAGATTAAAGACCGGGGCTGTCGTGCCTCTGATCATATATTCACAAAAGATACCCTGTAAAGAACACATCTTTAAAGAGAGGCCGGCTGAAAATAAGACCACTACTTGTGAATATTTGTGGCAGCCCATTATACATATCATATAAATGGTCCATTACTGAATAAGGAGATTACACCCCAGAGAGTTTTTTTTAGTTACCCTTCTCATTTTGTGTTTGCCCTCTTTTTTTTGGCACAATCCTGTGAGCAGCTGCCTCCAGTGGCACAAGTTTGTCCTCTGTGATGTTTTATGAGTGGAAACGTCATGGATCCTAGGTTTAGATTTAGCTGGGAGAGCTTTATCTTTTTGATCATACAGAATCACCCCAACATTATAGCATTGTGGCATTGAGCTCAAAGAGCACTGATAAAAAAAGAAGAAAAAAAACCTAACAGCCTTGGGCATAACGTGCAACCAGGAGCATTTATGCAGAAATGAAAAATGTCAATAGTGCTTCCTTCCATAATATTGCCTATTTCACTGGCACATAACACTGGCCGGTGACTCATGAACATAAATTCAGCGCACACAGTACAGTAAACCGAATAATGATTAATATAACTTTCATCTTGGGTTTGCTTCACTTGGTGTGGCCTTGGGTCCTTTAATAGTCATGGCACAGAGGAAAAATGTAATAGCTTGCTATTCTGCATGTCCTTCAAATAAAATGTTTCCATAATGGATTCTCATTGGTAGATACAGTGTATATATATATATACTGCACCATAAGCCTTGCCCTCTTTGTATCTTACACGAGAGTTCATCAAAAAAAAAAACTTTGCTAGATCACGGGATTACAGCCCCTGGAAAAGGACAGCAAATAGCTAAGCGGCTGAGAAGTATTAATATAATAATCAAGTGTCTCAGGTTGCTCCTAATTCAATTGTCTTTCTTAACATTTCCCGGCTATGTCAATCAATGTGCCTGCCTTGTCTTTAAAGCAACAGAGGAGTTATCCATTCCGGCACCATTAAAACATCAATGTCTCATTTCTGCTAAATGGCAGAGGAAAGATAATTGGCATGTGTGCATGCATATTAATTAACTGATAATGAGACGATAAGGCCCCCTCTCTATCTGCAGATGTGGAACCACTAATCAATTGGCAGTGAAATGGGGTAAAAATGCGCTTCTTTTATCCCACTACTGAAATTAAAAACCTATTTAGTACCACGTTTTCCAACAAAGTGCTTTTCATTTATCTTCTCCAGCACATTATTCAATCACACTTTCCATTTGTATAATGGTAATATTTTCATGTAATTTCCCACTGCCTCTGAGATGGGTATTTTTGATATGGCTTTGTGAAATGGCTATTCCATTCCAGCTCCATTCACTAGCTGGTAATAAACTTACAACCTATATTTCAGATTAAATGTCTTCAGCAAATGGAGCCAGCCTCAGATGTCTCATGGCGACGTGGAAAGATCGCTTCTGCTCCCTGGTGGCGGCAGAGGGAACTACTTCAGTGTTTGTCCATGCCCCCTGGTGGCAAAGCCTGGAAAGTGCTTGAACATTTTTGTAACCCAACTCTTGGCAGCATTTCATTATTTGCTGTATAAAGCACTCACTGTCGCTGACTGTTCAAATGAACAGCAGTAAGAGTCTTCTGATATGCAGAGCGTCTAGTTGGAGAGCTACAAGGTATCTACAGCTGAAACATAAGCTGACTATCTTAAAGGGTTGCTGCTTTAGCCTGCAGCAGAATTGGAAGCGTTTGAAAGAGTGTGTTGTATCTATCAGCCCTGACCAGAGGTGTGTGAGCGCTTCAGAGGAGGAGGAGGAGGAGGAGGAGGAGGAGGAGAGGAGAATGAACATATACCGGCTGTGAAAACAAACAAAAGCAATGCAAAGTACGCTGCAGGGGGCTGTACAAAGATCTAAACGAAGGCCAGAAAAGAATATAAAGGCAACACAGGTACACAACAACACAACACAGTGCTTGAATTAGTGTATTTATCACAAAATAGTTTCTGGAGTATGAACATAAGAGCTGTATTTCTACAGAAGTGTGTGTATTTTGTGTGTGTGTGTGTGTGTGGCTGGCCCAGATGACACAGAGGTTGATGGACAGTAGTGCAGCATCGCCTCCTCCTGCTGACAGGCCCTCCTTCACCCCGGACAGGCCAATCTGTACACACAGCGACACAGACACACAGAGCCCATCTCAGTCACCACATAGCCCATTTGTCATGTCAAATAGCCTCGGAGAGACATGGCGGTCAAGCTATAGAGGTGATTGTATCAAAGTGACCCCAATGCGATGGTCATAAATTGCTTGCTTTATGGGGAGGCACTATATCGTTGTTCCGTTGATGGGATTGAAAACAATGAAAGGACATAGTCAGCCGATAAGTAAAATGGGAAAACGTTTTTCATGTAGATTGTGAATAATTGAGATTTTATGAAAAGTAAACCATGAAAAGATTCAGATTCGGGTAATTTATTGTATTACTTACTTTGAGAAGAGTTTACGATGAGGTGTAAAGATGGCACTCAGCTGGAACTCTCCGTTTTTTCATCCTTGTCCTTCTCTGTTGTTCCATTGGTTTCCTCTGTAGACGCCTCCTTGGTGGAAGTGGCTGTCTTCGGCCTCTCCTCTGGCTTCTCAGAGGGGTCCACCACTGTGGCGCCCCGGCTCGTGTTGCAACCCATGGTTTGGCGAAATCGAAGAGTCTATGGTGCGCTGTTCAGCTGACGGGAGTCCAGAGGCGTATAGGGTGTTAAAACACCGGTCATAACCTTAAAACCTGTATACGTGTTGTGGGCTCAGGTGCCTTTGTTCTCTATGGCAACCTGGAAACTTCCTGTTGAGTTTGGGCACCTGACTGTGTGTTGGTTTTATTTTACGAGCCTTTGTCTGCTGGCAGCATTGCCTTTTCGTAAGTACCTCCTAAGCAACATTGGTTGAGAATTAACTCAGTAGCGTGCCAAAGCATGGTTACTGATAAACACTGAAGGGGATTGTGTGTCAATCACAGGGCAGCCATGGTTACCAACTTCCCCACAATGGATGTGCTGGGAGTTTCTGTTTTCATTCAGTCAGAGGGATTTATGAACTTTATGTATCACAGGTCAGCTAATGTCAGAGCAGATTCTTATTTACAGGTCTACTGGGTCTTAGGATACAGAGAAGGGGAAACAAAACCTGTAGATCATTAGTTTGGTAGATACACAGCTTTGTATGAAGGTGGAGTGCGAGACAGAAAAATGAAAAACAATATTTAATCAGGAAATTAAAGTCTGTGCTGTGGATTATGTTAGTGAGTCCCTTGCTGTTTGGTCACAATGTAGTACTGCTCTTTCAAGTAAAAACAGGTTTCCTGGTTGCTTCTCATTAACTTTCTAAAAAGGGAGAACAGCAGAGTGCGGCCATAATGCTTCAGTGTAAACCAGTTCCCTCAGAGAACTATATATACAGTGTAAAGTGGAAATTCAACAGAATTCAACAGTCTTTGCTGGTAATATCTGTGATAATTTTGCCATAGAATAAGGAGAACGGTTTAATGAATAAGAATGTGATAGAGACATACAGTACTGTTCATTAAATGTATGTTTATTGTTACATGTGTCTTTATTTAACACTGATTGCGTTCCAAAAGCTGGAGTTTATGGCGACACAATAAATACATGAAAAGTATTTAGATTTAACAACATCTTTGAATAATATTTACAGACCCTCTAAATAATAATTCACCCCTGAACACAAGAAGTCTCCTACTTCACCATGAAGTGTATTCTCAGTCAATGTGCACTGGAGGCTTCAAGTTTCCACATCGCATTTGCTTGAAAGTTGAATACTGGACCACGAGTGGCTTCTAACCTAGTTGTGATGTCACAGAATCCTGCTCATGAGCACACGTCTTAAAGTCAGATTTAATTTAGAGAAACTTTGTCCCCTTCAGCAGATGAATGTGAAATCAGCCTTCTGCCAAGCTGCACATACAGTACATCATCATTCACAATGAAGGTCAAACATCCAAATGGTGTAACAATAAGTGATACACATTTCTGAGTGGAGGGAGGCTTTAATAAAATTCCTCTGTGCAATTTTTTGATTGGTATCCTGTTGAATCAGCCACAATATCAAGGTTGCAATCAGTGGACACCCAGATAGCTCAATGGGTTGAGCGGGCGCTCATGTAGCGAGGGCTGCAGCCCTTGTGCGGTTGACCCGGGTTCGACTCCGACCCATGGTCATTTGCCGCATGTTATCCCCCACTCTTTCTCCCTCATTTCCTGTCTACTCTCCAGCTGTCCTAATAGAGGCGAAAAGGCCAAAAAGAAAATATGAAAAAAAAAAAGGTTGCAATCAGTAATGGCTGATGATGGGATGTGAAAGTATTATTATTCAGATTTTTTTAGTTTCTCAAATCTGTCTACATACTTCAAGTAGCATTGAATAAAGTTTCATGCTGCTGTAACTTCTGCACTTCCCCTTCATTCCTGTGAAGAAGTAGAAAATCAGCAAAGCTTGTCTTTTAAAAAAATACATTTAATTTTTAAATATATTTAAAGAGGTACTGCACACTCAAACGTGTTTTTGAGCTGAAAACTAAATGATATGACTGTACTGTGATGAAACACGTCAATACTGGTGTTAATATTGACATTTCTTACCAAATTTATAAAAATGGGCATTTCATGTGCCATCCACTGTTGTAAATCAGCCCTGAACCTTGCAAGGCCAATGCCAACCTAGAGTCGACCCGTTGGGACTTACCTATTTCATGAAATTTATATAAAAAAAGAATGTTAACGCCCTCTAATCAGAGCGCACCCCGCTCCCCTCCTCAGCCCCTTGCCCACTCTTAGCATTTTATGCTGAGGGTGGAGTTAGGCTCAGACCTGGGGGTGAAGTTACACTTTAAGAAAGCATTATTACAGAATGAAAAAAAAGGAAAAACACATTGAAAATAGCTTTACATTGTACACATAGTATCATCCCTCACTTAATCAGAATCTAGTCAATTGGAATCCAGTGTTCCTGAAGGCCGCAGACGATGGTGAAGCTCGACACGTGCTCGTCCCCAAGAATGCTGTAAAGGGCAGACAAGCTTGTCCCACTGTTTTAACTGCAGTTCAGTTGGTAACATCCTTTCTCAGTCTACCCTTTATTTATCCAAGGAAAGTCAACTTAGCACTTTCCAGCCATGCCCTACTTCATATTCATACAACATCATGCACTTCCACCAGGGAGCTGCCCAGGACGACTACAATCTTCTACAATTGGCCACTGAGCTGAGGGCTAAGTGCATTATTCAAGGACACCCAGACAGTAGGCGTCAGAAATAGTGCAGAGCAAAAGAGCAGAAAGGCGTAATTTTAGCTCAGACTGCAGACAACACTTTGAGCTGCCAAAGAACTTGGCCCACAGGAATTCTTGTACGATACCTGTAAAGGAAGACAAAGCTACTCTGTGCTTTCCCTCTAACACCTGACATTGTTGTTACAGTCTCAGAACCAGGAGCAGAGTGAGCCTTCATGCTGCTCTCCGCTCTAGTGCAGGTTAGGCTTTGTAACTGGAGATGGTCGGTCCTGGTCCCTTCTTGTCACGCGATCATTCACCACATTCCTCAGTCGTCTCTGCCAGGCTGACTGCCCATCCAAACGAAGCCTCTTCGCCGACGGACCGTCTGCTTCCCCCTCCTCCTCTCCTCTTATCAACGATACCGCATAGGATCGCCTGTGGGGTGACCTGCCCGTCCTGATCATGTTATTGATCTCACGCAGACACTGTGGAAACAGGGAGGGATATTTGTAATAATACTGAACTGTGAGTTAATCACTCAATCATGATGAAATCAATAATTCAGTACTTAATGAAAATGTATATCCAGAAATTTACACTTTACACAAATATAATTTAAAGATGACAATTTGGTCACTACAAAGGTTTCCAACATTCTGTCCACAGACCTCTGGGGGGCTTGAGTTGAAGTAGTAGCAGAGTCCAGGTGTACGGGGGGAGGTGGTTTCTGTGTTGTACGGTGAAATGTAGATGCTGCTGGACAGCAGGTGCCTGCGAGGAGATGCTTTCCACTGTCGGGGGTACGGAGACAAAGGAGGAGTGTCTCCCTACAAAAGAGTGACGAAGCATGTGTTAGGAAAAAGTTTGTTCAAACTCCAGCCAAATTCTGAGACTTAAAATGGTTCACTTACTCCAGAGGTTGGGGCAAACTGCTTGGCAAAGTTCTCCATCTTTGTCGAGTAGACCTGGTTGTAAAAGTAAATAAGATTGCCCCTTTCCTCCTGACAAGGTCCTGGATAATGTGTTGATGGTGTGTTGGGGGTCAGGAGACTGTCGCTGTGGTCTCCATTATCTGTAATCAACAGTGTGATAAATGCTCTGTCCTCAGTGTGGAATTACAGTTCATTGTTTCCTCTTACATTACTGATATAATGCGGGCAATATATTGTGAGTTATTGTGGTACCTTGATGTGTTTAATTTGTCATACATTGAGGCATTGCTATAATGTAGCTCTCCAGCTACATACAGTAATACTTGACTTATGGCTGACCCTAGATATGCTGCCTAAACGGGTTCAGTTAAAGGGAACGTGTTGGTGGTGGAGCCAGTTGGCAGCCTAAGAAAGAAATCCGGTCTGCATACCAAGAAGTTTGCTAACATGATGCTGGTGATGCTCTCATGTTGGTGAGTCCAGCTGTACAGTAGATGTATAGAATGTTTACTCATGTTTTAATGCAATTTGTGCTTTAGACACAGGTTTACTTTACACCTCGTTGTTTCATTTGGGCTAACAGGATGTATCTATATGTCATTGCAACAGCAAAGTCAAGGTATTTCTAATCTAATATTAAGTTAGCATTGTTTGAGCAACTTTGCGCAAAATAATATATTAAAAATACCAAGTAAGAATCCTCCAGTGACTAAAAGGTTTAACAAACAGGCACAATTCTATTTTTATATGAGCATGGAGAAGACAGGTTAATGACAACATTTATATACTGAATATGTAATGTGTCTGTTAATCTGTGTAAATCAGCTTGTATTACACCATGCTGTATCATAATGTCCCATATCAATCCTACACACTGGGTAATCAGAGGAAGTCCTAACTGAATGCTATTTCTCCTGCATGCAGATGAGTGAGTGTATTTTTACATATGTTTTTTACTAAAGGGTCTCTTACCGTTGTTTCCAGTGAGATAATTTTCCGTGTCTCTTCCAGAAATCAGCACATTTTTGCAGACCTTAGAACAGAAAATATCTGTGTTCATAACTATTGAACTAAAATAGACATAACACACAAATACACATTCAATATGTTAACCACACTTAATCTTTGTCTCTGTATCAACCACACTGTTTTGTTTCTGGGTCGAGGATGACGAGATTGATTGTGAAGTGGCTTGAGACTCAGTTCTAACTGTCTTTTCCTATAAATTGTTCATTCAGAGTTGATCCAGTTGCATACTAAACAGATGGCAGGAATAGTACTAATAATAAAAAAAGACATACACTTTTGCAGGCAAGGGGCTGAGACTTGTAGCACATCATTATGCTTTTGAAGGGTATCTCCACCTTGGTAATCTGTAAAAGCAATGCAAATTCAACATGTTAATAATCAATTATGTACTTTGTAATGATTTCTAAGTAAAAGTGTCACATCTGGATCAATTCTCTTATTAGCAGGTCTTCCTTCATAGTCGCTGAGTGGTGAAAGTGGAGACATAAACAAAATAAAACAGGTTTAAAAATACAAAGTTGGTTGTCCCTCAATCACATTATGTCACTGACCTGCAATGAACACTTTACAAGGGGTGACAGTGTAATAGTAGAAGGAATGAAAATGAATGTAATTGGTTATATACTCTTATTCTTCCAGGATATTGTTAATAAATCAACATTATTATATGCATTATATATGCAGTAGGTATGTGAGAATGTTAAGTTACTGAATTACAAAGGATTGTATTATAGTGACAAGTTTTAGTGTATTTCCAACCCATTGTCACATCAGTTATTTAATAAGTAAACTAGGTTAACCTTTAAAACTTGTTCAGTTCTTTTTTTTCTTTTTTTTTTTACCACTTCTTGAAGCGATGTTTATCAAACCAACAAATGACCATTAAGTCCTGAGACTTCTGTCAGATATATCAAAGCCCACCTTAGGTATGATATAGATGGCGCACATGAGCAGTTGGTCCAGGTGACGGTCTAACATGAGGTCAGTGCAGTGGACCAGAGAGTGCTCAAAACAGGTCCAGATCTTCAGCCGCAGCTCATCAGGAATGTCCAGTGTGGAACACAGCTCCCTCAGACGCTTGCCCATCAAGCTGTAAAACTGAGGCAAAGAGAAAACCACACTATGACCACACTAAACACATCATCTCCAAATATTCCCAACAACTTCCCCTGAGAAATGATTACACTCCCAGACTTGCCCAACGTGGAATATATACACCTCAAGTTATATGATTTTCCATAAATTACATGACCAAGGGGGAAAATGGGGAAAAATTCCAGTTCAAGACATAATGAGTATATAAACAACAGAACTATCATACATACAGAACATTTGTAGTGTTGAATAAATTTGTCATGTCAGTCAGGACCACTTTATGTCCACAACATAAACATGCAATACATTTGGTGGTATAACGCTGTTCTGGAGGCTCTGTCTATGCAAACATGCATAGGAGTCAATGATGAGAGTACAAAATACAGTGTGGTCTGTCACTCACTCATGCATCATTTTAATCATCTCTAATATCAAAATATCAAATAATCACAGAATAGAATATCATTTTACAGACTAGGAGAATGTGATGGTGTGGTAGATTAACTGACCTTGCGAGCAAACAGATGGAGGGAGTTGCTTCTCCGAGGCCTGTTTACAGCTGATGGGGAACGCTGTTGGTCAGTGCTGGCAGAACGTTCAGCTCCTAAACTGGGACCCACTGGCAAAAACAGAACTGACCATTCAATCCATAATAAGAATACTGTAATCATTTTGTAATTGAGGAGTGCATCAAATTGAGGAATGTATTAAAAATGTGTAAAATGCAATAGAATTACATTAATGTAATGAAAAAGGAGCTTTGTATATGTATACCTCCTGGTAAGTTTCCGTCAGGTTGCAAGTCTGTTCTCGTTGGATCCTCAAGCCGTGCGAGAGGCATCACCTGCATAATTACACCTCATTTAAGCCACGTATGTGATCTTGATAAAGATCATCATCATTCGGTCAGTAGAAAGGAACATTTTAATCATATTTCTAATTTAATCTCACGCAGAAGTTGTCACCAGCATCACCTTGGAAGAACCTTGAGAATTAAATCTCAGATAACTCCTGGTGCCAGGTGGAGTGTTTTTGTGTGTGATTGCCAACCTGTTGGCAGGTAGGCAGATGGCCCTTGTTGGCTCGGATTTCTTCCCACAGCGGTGAGTCGCTGGTCCAGGCCAAGCTCTCCAGAACTTTCTTGTCCACTTGGGCGAGGTGTCTGACCACAGCGCAAGGCAGGCCCGCTTCAGCCAGCACCACCAGCTCAATCACCTGTCAGACCACAGGGGGAAAAAATGGAGGACGGATGTATCCTCAAAGTTAGAGGTGGCAGGGATGTTGATTCAAATCTCAGACCAACTAGTGGGAAACTATCTGGAAAAGAAAATAAGTGACTGCCATTCTCCGCTCCCTCAGAAACCACTGTTAAGGTTCCCATGAGGCAGGAATGTAACCATATTTTCTGCTGTGGAGCTTGTCCCATAAAATCATTCTAATTATAAATGAGTCTGTTATATCCTCCTCCGTCCCCTGTGCTCTCCAGGAAGACATATCAGATAAAAGTTAAGTGTCCCAGAAGCCTTCAAAGAATATTTTATTTTGAGTTTTGATAAGTGCAGATTTGTATTGATGTAACTGTTAATTTACTTATAAAACAGTGAATTGACATCTGTATCAGCTAATGCAGTCCATGACAAATATTTGCAAAATCCTGGCTGTGCACATTGGCTTATATCCATCCATCCATCCATTATCTATACCGCTTATCCTTAGAAGGTCGCAGGGGACTGGAGCTGATCCCAGCTGGCATTGGGCGAGAGGCGGGGCACACCCTGGACAGGTCGCCAGTCAATCGCAGGGCTGACATATAGAGACAGGCAAACCACACACGCTCACATTCACACCTACGGGTTATTTAGAGTCACCAATTAACCTGTATGTCTTTGGAATGTGGGAGGAAGCCGGAGTACCCAGAGAAAACCCTTGCAGGCACGGGGTGAACATGCCAACTCACAGACATTTATTAAATCACATGTGTTTTTCATTGGATGTCCATGAATGCGCTAACATACACACATAGACAGATATATATTGACAATATCTACAACAATCTTGGAAACACACCTTCCAGAAGTGGTATGGTGCCAGTTTGAAGGTCTGAAGGACCAGAGGGAAGTCACATGGTAGATGGTTTGAGATGATGGTAATCTCCAGACAACAGGCCACCAGACAGCACTGGAAAAGATCATTCTCGAAGATGACCTGCAACAAACATAAGCATTAGTGCTTTACTTCAAAAGAAAAAAAAATTATAGAGATCAAAACTTTGATTTTAAAAAAGCTTAAGAAGGACATTAAAATGCAGTATAACATATACTGTATCTCTCAGTGACCCTGATGTGCAGAAAAGGTGTCAAACAGCAGTTCCAGTTGTGGCCACAGGAGGGCAGTACACTCACTGAGATGTCACTGATGCCCAGCCTTTTCCTCTCTTGACTGGCGCCTTTCTCCAGGATCCTGTAATACCAGATCCCGGCTTCACAGCAGCACTTCGCCAAATCTGTGAATAGTATCACATGGATTTTATGTGACATGTATCAACAACAAGGGCTTTTATTCCAGAATGTGATACCTGTCATTAAAAAACAGCCAGCTCTCTAATCATGTGGGGGTTTAAGATACTGTAGGTGAACAGACAGTGGTTCCCTGCTGTGCTCAGAGAGACGTTGCTTCTGATAGAAGCAGTGAATATTAAAAATGTGGTCTGCAGTGCCTCTAAAGACACAACCAATAACACTGTGAAGGCCACAATCACCTGTCATCAAGAAGTATTGAACATAAGGTAACTGTTTTTTCATATTTCGAGTGACAGCCTTCATCATGTATTAATCTCCAACATTCAAGTTACTATCATGCCCCCTCATCCCATTGTTTGAGGATCATGGAATATGTTAGTGTACCGTTGGTCTTCTCATTTCCTGCATTGTCCCTGTGGTGTTGCAGAAATGTGTGCAGCATGCGTTTCAGTCTGGCTTTGATCGCTTCGGTTGGATCTCTGGAGCAGGCCCTGAATCAGAGGAATCATAGCAGCTAGTGTTGTGGTTAAATGAACGAGAGTTGTTGGCTGGAAAACATCAGAAAAGTAAATAAAAGGCCACACAAGGGTTTTAAAAGCCCTCACTGCAATTGTAAAAGCTGTCTTAAAAAATTGAAAGGGTATACAGAAACCTCCTCAACCAGACACAGTGTTTACACATAGTGAAACAGTCCTTTGTCTCATTGCAAACCGTACCCTGTGTGCCTAACACCAGATGTTAAATACAGTAAGTAGCCCCTGTTATATTTATGGTAAGTGTCAACATGCATGTAAGAGTTACGCGGGGTGGTTGCAGTAACACAACAGACACCTCTCTGTGACAGATGACGTATTTAAGGTCTGTTGTGTTTTAACTACCAGTTATAGTGTTGGCTTTGTAAAAATTACTTGCTGTGTGCTGACATGACCTGGACAGATAATGTTGTAATTCTGAGATTCCATGCAAACAAAATGGCCACTGCATGAGTAACACTGCGAGACCGTAGTGCTAACCTGAACATAGCGATCAGGCTGCCACTTGGGCCAAACCTTGGCTTTCCCAGGTTACCCTCAGGCTCGGTTGCCATGGTGACCTCCACACTCACACAGGATGGGAGTCAGAGCAGGAATGGCACCTAAATGAGGAAGAGAACATTAGAAACAAGGAGAGACGATTAGGGCACTAAAACCTTGTAGTACAGTACAATCAGAAACCAACTTAAGTCAATGAACCATAAATGCAATTTGTAAAAATGTGTCAAATGTGTTTACTTTTTTACTATTTCCACGTATCTTAGCTTGATATCAGTCATATCCGTATCAGACAGTTTACTGACGTCTCTCTAGAAACTGTGTCTTGCACCAATACCACAAACTGTAGAAAGACATGGACGTGCCGTCTGTGATGTCACCCATTGGTTTCTGAAGGGACCTAAAGGAATAGTTTGACATTGGCAGGAAATACACTTATTTGCTTTCTTGCCAAGGGTTAGATGAGAATACTACTCTCATGTCTGTCCCGTAAATATGAAGCTACCACCAGGAGATGCTTAGCTTAGCTTAGCATAAAGACTGAAAGCAGAGGGAAACGGCTAGCCTAACTATTTCCTAAACCTCTGAATCTCACTAATTTACACGTTATATCTAGTTTGCTTGAACACAAATGTACTAAACCATGTAGTGGTTTTACGGGGAGTTACTGGCTGTAACTCTGGCCCTATCTTCTTATTTAGCATACAGAAGTGAGAGTAGCAATCGTCTCATGGAAAATGAATAAGTGTATTTCCCAAAATGTAAAACTATTCCTTTAATCCTGCAGTTTGGGTTAATTATACTAGAAAACTAAAAATCTTGACAATGTAAGAGTTTAATGATGGCGTTAGCTGTGTTGGTAGCCTTGTCATCTCCTCAGTGCCCTCTGTGCTGTTCACTTATCAGAATTATTTCTTCTCTATTTCCTGGTCTCAACAGACCATTCTGATGAGTCACATGTGTGATTGTACTTGATGAACGATAGACAAGTTTATTATTTAGTCGGTGAGAGAATGGTGACAGTAACAAGAGGAATATTTTAGATGCCACAGAAGACTTGTGTGTCTGTAAGCAGCGACTACAATAATTGTAGAAGAGTAACAGTGCAGATTTCAACACACAACCGCAGCAATAAGACGGCTTGACAAACAAGATCATTTTAGGCTTAAAGGACAGTATGTTCTTTGTCAGCTTCCATTTAAGGAGTTTTTGTCTCGGCCTCTGTGATGTGAAACAATTATCTCAGGTGACGTGGCCACGGAGGCCATGCATCATCTCCAGCACCACCCTCCACCTTGTTTTACTGTTGGTACTTCTACTTTCGGCTAGCCTGGCTATTTCCAAAGCTAAAAAGTCAGCCTACCAGCACCCCTAAATCTCACTGATTTACATGTACATATACATTTACATGTCTGGTTTGTTAGTTCCATGTAAACAACTTGTGGTTTTTACATTTCTCTTTGTGGACGAATAAACAAACGAGATACGCGTCATTAAGGGAAAAAATTCAGGTGACGTGGCCACAGAGGCCATGCGTCATCTCCAACACCACCTTCTTCAACTCGTTTTACATCGTTGTAGGCCTGTTAGTAATTTAACTTTGAACTTACTTACTTACTTTCATTCCATTTCAGTTCATCTGTGTGTGTTTGTTCCCCTCCTCTGTCCAGCCTGAATGGAGACTCTGTTCCTCTAATCATTCCCACATGTGCTGTTTATCACTCTGGGTCACTGTCCTCACTGAGTCACACAGGCCTCAGTCTGCAGTGATACGTGTGTTACGTGTGTGTGTGTGTGTGTGAGAGAGAGAGATACAGAGAAGGAAACACGAGCTGAGAGACTGTAAGGAAGCTGAGAGAGGTTGCATGATGTGTGCAGGACACTTATGTGAATAAATCAAATATAACCATATTATAATAATATATATAATTTTCCTAATATTTCCTCCTCTTGTAGCCATTGTAGAGCCCATCACTTGATCAGATTTAGTTAAAAAAAGATGTTTCTAAGTGAAATCATCTGCCTGCCAGTTATTTTCTTTCTTTAGGAGATACCTGGAGTAGTTTCAGTCAGTCCAGCTGTCTATTGTAAATAACTCACACACGGGCTGGTATTCTAAATCACAACACACTTACTGAATTTCACCCTTTTTTGGTCCAAAAAAAAGTGGCTTCACAGCTAATAGCTTTCATTAGTAACCACCTTTGTTTCAGTCTGAAACAGCTTCTTCCACTCAGCTATACTGTGTTCCATTCAAAACTCTCAGGAGCATAAATTCAGGGATCGATATTATTTGATTCTGACCGTTTGTTTTAATGCTGAAGCGAGACGGTTGTTCACTCCTGCTTCATTCATTTATCTCGACACACTCCAAAGATAAGGTCCCTTTTATCTCGTGATGATCTAAATGAAGTTGTTAATGGCACATTTCTTGATCATTATTGCAGCTCATTTATCTGCTGCCTCAGGCAAAGTTCAAGTTTGCACAGACTGGACTTTAAGATTTTATTGTTTACATTAAAGGGCTGCTCATGTGCCTGGGTGTGACCTAAGATCCACAAGTGCTGTCTTATTTGTTGTATAGATGTCTACGCTAGTGACAATTTGATGAGGTTACTTGTGTTGATATTAAGTATCTTTATTTCAAATAACTAGTAGACACATGTATATTGTAGTTGTAGATGAAAATATGTTTGACTGACTAAAGAATTAAAGTCTTCCCATTACATTTTATTCCAGTATTTGAACCATTTGGGGTCAATAAGGTGGATATTTTTTACTGTTGGTCTAATGCCAGGTGTCAACTTAGACACTGCAATTAGAATCAGTATTAGAAGAAACACTGGCACATATATAAAAGATACTTCTTCACCAAAACATCACAGATTCATCTCAAGTTAAACGGCTGCTTTTCACTGGAAGGAGTAACCAGTGTCTGGTCTGTCCGCAGTCTGCTCCATGTGGAGGGAGCGTTAATGTCTTCACAGAACTGCAGGTTAATGGACTAAAAAGAGCTTTCACTTAATTCACTTGATTCTCAGACTCGACACTTCACTTCATATACTGAATCCAGGAGAGTAGATAATATATTTATATGCCAAGTTATCTCTTAATCAGTCCAAAAACAAGTTTTCTGACACACAGCTGCAGGTTAGAGACCAGACATTTCACTGTAGCAAGACAGCAACTAATACAGATTGACTTAGACTCATCAGTATGCACACAGACACTCATACATATGAATCATAGCCTGCTGTGTTCATTATCTGATTAATAATGCCCTGATTTGTCAAGAGACCTTCATTCATCCTCCTGACAACAGATGTGTTAATGCGCCATTTCTCAACAGCTCATTTTGTCTACAGAAAAGAGACAAACTGGACTGAAACAAACACAAAGAAATAGCTTACTTTAGTTTTTAACTCAGACATGACTCAAATCTGTTGTTGTCATGCTTCATTATCTGCTTCATTCGGTCTTTTGTCTTTAATGTAATATGTAAAACCACGTGGTATATTGGAAGAAACATCTTTCCATATAATGTCGTCCCGCAATACACGTTTGTTTGGTGTTTTAATTTTTCTGTTAACTCAGTAATGTGTGTAAATAAGCAATTCATATGGGTTACACCCATTTCCTGTTTCCTCTAGACTTGCCTTCACTTACAGAAGTTCCATCAAAACAGGCCTTACTTTCACTTTCAGACACGTGCTAAACATTTAAATGCCACTAACTAATGTTGTTTCTGATTATCAATATAATTTTATTGTCCAGTGCATTAAGGCCTGGCTGCAGTAGAGCTATTTAAAATAGTCAATTATTATATACTGTATATAAACTGTAGTTATAAGTCACGCAGAGGTGGATGATGGCAGTGTTACATTTTGCTTAAAACTGTCAGCTGACATATCATCAAGTTGAACTTTTGACTTAGCAAGAAAACTAAAGTCATAAACGGGTTCAAAGTCACTTACCAGTGTCGGTTCCTCTTGTGAATGTTTTTGGTGAGCTTGGGAGCCAGATTGAGGGTCTTCTGATCTAAGATCCGGCTGGTAGCAGTGGAGAGGTGCAGCACGGTTCAGAGCAGTGGACCTGCTGCTCTGCAGACTGAGGAAGTTCAGATCACTGGCCTCTCTCAGCAACAGACAAGTCCCAACTTGTCATCTGAGTCTGGTTGCTATGATAAGCACTGAACAGTCGTGTGGTAGAGGTGACTTACACAGGCCACTGAGCGCCACCAAGAGGAGGAATGGAGGACTTACAGTCGAGAGGTTAACCCTTTGCTCAAACAAAGATGTTCAGCTGTCAACAAAACACTGTATTTGGCCAGACACAAACATTTTTAAGCATGGAAAAAATTAGATGGACTTCCTCCTTCTTCCAACGCCAGTATATTATCAATTATAATATATACGCTACCGCTCAAAAGTTTGGGGTCACTTAGAAATGTCCTTATTTTTGAAAGAAAAGCACTTATTTTTTCAAATAAAATCACATTAAATTGATCAGAAATACAGTCTAGACATATTAAAAGGCTAATTAAGCATTAGAAAACCCTTTTGCAATTATGTTAGCACAGCTGAAAACTGTTGTGCTGATTAAAGAAGCAATAAAATTGGCCTTCTTCAGGCCAGTTGAGTATCTGGAGCGTCAGCATTTGTGGGTTCGATTATAGTCTCAAAATGGCCAGAAGAAAAGAACGGTATTCTGAAACTCGTCAGTCTGTTCTTGTTCTGAGAAATGAAGACTATTCCATGCGAGAAATTGCCAAGAAACTGAAGATCTCCTACAAAGGTGTGTACTACTCCCTTCACAGAACAGCGCAAACTGGCTCTAACCA
>NTHP01000017.1:1010665-1034668 GCA_003416845.1 Oplegnathus fasciatus | reverse complement strand
AAAAAAAAAAAAAAAGGCCTCTAACACACACACTCCAGCAGAGACGAGGATGTTATGTACATGGACAGCAAGGAAACACACCCATGCACATGTACATCTGCACAGTGAAGCCAATCCATTTAGCACAGTTGAGGTAAGATGCAGTCAAATACGCCGGGGTTGTAGTAATAGTATCCATGTCATTAAGAATCCTGAATTCTTCCTCTACACAGAGAACACAAAACTCTGTCAGGACCTCAGAGGGTCAAAGGGCAGTTTTTGGCACACAGTAAAAGGTTGTTTTCTGTCCCCACAGCTCAAGGAGTTCATTAGACTCTGACGCTGTAGTCAAAATCAACAGATGTGCAAGTGAACGTGTATGCTGACTGTGAGTAGCTAAAGTGCGCCTTGGACATGTTGTGACATGTTTGTAAGGTGATGGTGAAAATGAGGAGTTTCTAAAATTAGATAATCACAGCAGACAATTAAATTATGCTCCATTTCTGAAGGATTTAAGCTTATGTGTTTGATTGAAAAAAATAATACTTCTACAGATTTCCCCCCAACAAACCGAAGCAATATTAAAGAGGGAGCTTCAGGTTATTCTGTTTCCACACAGGATGTGAACGAATGCGGAAATGAACTCAACGTGATATGAAGGTAAGTGACAGGTACGTGAGGCTGCGTGAGTTGTGCACTGGGGTGGAACATGGCAGACAGAGAATCTACAGCTTCAGTGACATTCATTAGCTGCCCAAGTTATTGCTGACATATCCAAGGTATGATCTGCAAAGCATAAGTGTCAACGAACCTGTAAAAGTACTGACTATTTACAAGAGAAACCAAAGTGTTTGTCAAGTGTCATTCCCACAACCCCCAACAATCAAAATATATTAATAGTACAGCTCAACGAGCATGTTGATGTAGTTTCACTTTTTTAATAAAATTAAATCCTGACATAATTACAATAATGCCTTTTTTTGTTGCAATTGTACATAATTGTGTGGTACAAGTTCACAGAGTTCAGAAATCTACTAAAGTCTGACATGCAAAATGTCTCAAAACAAGACTGTACCTTGTGAACGAAAACTGAAATTTTATTTCAGTTCCTTTTTACGTCAGTTTTTCCTGTTTTTTTTAGGTTTTTGTCGTCTTTATTACACAACATTTTAGTTAGTTCTTATATTTACACGTAAAGAAATCGCAACATAAGTGCTGGAAAATCCATATATATGTGAATATATGTATACATTTCTAGGCGATACATAAATAAATTTATAATTATATATTCATAGGATCAATCCTCATCACTGGAGTCTGAATCATCTGATGAGGAAGAAGAGCTCCCAGACTCTGATGAAGATGACTCGGCTTTCCCCGAACCTTCAGGACCACTGTTCTCTTTTTGTTCTGCTGACTCCTCTTCTTCTTCTTCTTCTTCTTCTTCTTCGTCGTCCAAAGCCTCTTCTAACGCCTCGTCGTCCTCCTCTCCGTCCTTTTCTGCCGCTGGCCGCTCTGTCTCCTGTGGCGATGACTGGGAGACTGCAGGAGGAGGAGGAGGAAGGGTGGGGTCACTGTTTGAGCTCTGCAGCTGTGTGGCAGACACAGGAAGGTTAAGGCCTGGAGTGAGAAGCATCCCTGGGTAAAGCATACTGGAGAGTAACAAGGGGTTAAGAGACAGTTGGTGACTGGAGGCTGCAGAGGCAGCTGAAGCACTTTGTGGAGCGGTGGCAGAGGAAGTGGAGCTGGGAGTGGAGGAAGGAGTCGTGCTCGAGCCCTCTGTCCTTTCTCCTTTGGTGTCTGAGGTGTGAGAGGGGGCTTTAGAGGCAGACGGCTCTCCTGTTACAGCGCTGGTGGTTCCCTTTGTTTTCTCTTCAGAGCTTCCTGTGCCCTCCTGAGCAGGCTTCCCAAGCAAGCTGCTCATGTCAAGCAGGTTTGGCAATCCAGCCATACCAGACAGCATCATGGGAAACATGGCAGCTAGGTTACTTGCGGCCATGTTGCTCGCGTTGGACGGCAGCCCCATCAGGCCCGCGGTGAGCTGCAGGGACTGTAAGCTCTGGAGGTTTTGCTGGAAGGCCTGAAGGCTGGTCAGGTCCATTCCAGAGAGGAGGCCGTTGGTCAGCAGGGGGTTCAGACCGAGGGCTGAGGCTGCTGGGTTGGGTGCTGCTGCTGCCGCCGCTGCTGCTGCCGCCGCCGCCGCCTTGGCCAGAGGATTCTTGGGTCGACGTCCACGTCGGCTCACCTCCTCAGGAACGATGGGTCCCGTCAGGATCCTGTCAAACATGCTCTCTGGGAGGTAACCCTGGAGAAAGCGTGGAATATGCAGGGTTAGTAGTTTTACACAGCACAGCTAAAGATGATTCTTCATTATAAATATCACAATACATGTAAAGACATTGGGGTAAACATACATATTCATTACTAGTTTATTAGGTACACCTAGCTAAAGCTAATGTAGTCTAATACAACAGCCCTGCAACTAATCCTACATTCATGAAGGTTATACTGTTCAGTTTTTGTTGAAATAGTTTAGTCTACTCTTACTGATATAAATGTGGGTGGACAAAATATTAGAAACACCTCTCACTACAGCACAATACAATTTAACAGAACCACAGATTACAGCCTCCAAAATGAGTGTACAGCTGAATCAACATCTCTCTGAAACAGGTTATGACCTTCATGCTTGTTTCTGGGCAGTTGTATTAGATTGCATTAGTTTAGGTGTACCTAATAAACTGGCAACTGACTTTATATCAACACTGTTCAAATTGGCCTTTCTTGATGTGACGTGGTTCCGGTGAAAACTTTGATCCGGTGGATGTGTTATTTTGTGACTCACCGACTGTTTGACAACATCAGCCCATTCAGGTGGGACTCCGTACTCGGGGTTCTCCTGAAGGAACCGGCACAGATCCTTCAGAGGAGGAGCAAAGGCTCCACCAACCTACAGGAAGGGTTACAGGCAACATGAACCAAAGTGCACAACAGGCAAGATACATATTTTACATTTAGGAAACGTGCAGTCATCTCAAGTACATAAATGGCTCTCTGTCAACCTGAGTGCGAATCATTAAAATATCACTTCTTTTACAAACTTGTTTAAAAGGCAGAAGTAGTAGTAGTATCTGATTTTGGGAAAGTGAAATTATTCTCCATTAATGGCATAATTTGTGGAGATGATTCTGATATCGTTTTTTTTAAAGCTAGTTTTGTAAGTGTTTGAGGACATACTCAAACCCACGTACAATACCACACACAAACACACCTTGCGTGCATTTCTCCTGTTGATGATCTGGACCCTTTCCTCTCCTGTCAGGCTATTCACATCAATCTTGTTGGGGTTCCTGCAGCGGTGCCTCTTCTGCTTGGGCCGACCGTCCTGGAAGTGGAACTGCATCTGCATCTTATTTACCCCCTGGACATGAAACGAATAATAGTCATGTTAAAAGAAAATGTCACACTGCGGTGAATATTCTGCTCAAACTAGCTGTTTGGTTTACTAGTTTTTGCATCCATTACATCCTCAAACTCTGCCCTGTGCATTTATTTGACAGCCATGTTCTGTACCATCTGCATACACATCCGTCAGTATATTTATTCCATGACATCTTAATTTTAACTATCTGTGATCATCTTTAATATCTTTTGATAATCTACAACTACAGAAGAAGAAGATTGGAAGGGAAAATGGGCTCACAGGGATAAAGGCTCCTGTGTCTGCCACAAAGCCAGGGTGCTCTTTCAGCCACTGTTCTAGATCTTTCCTCCTGGGAGCGTCGTCCCCAGCAAGCCGGGTGCCATCTTTGAGGTTGATGACAGGAACCCTGCTCTCAGTGTCCGCAGGGGCCTGACTGGAGCTCTGGCTGAAACCCGGCACAGGGGCCGCAGCCATGCCCACCTGGCCGATACCACCCCACCCTGGAGGCACCTGGAGGTACATGAGCGCAAAACAGTGTTCTGAATTATTTACATTACAGATCATATACAGCACACTTAGGAAGTTAATAACTTTTTTATTATTTATACACTGTAATCTATACAAATAATTATAAACCTCAAAACAGAATTTCAAATTGGAGGCTGATCATTCGTGGTCCCATAAACTGGTATTATGGCACATGAACTCCTGCTTTGAACAACAAGAACAAAAGACAACTGCTCACCTGATCAGGAACAGCAGGGACTCTACTCCTGTTCATGAAGAGCAGGTCCATGCCCTCCACATTCTTCCTCCTTCCCCTTCGCTTCTTCACCACTGGCTGGCCGTCCAGTACTCCGTTCAGTCTCATCTGACCAGTAAGATCTGGAGGCGCTGCAGAAGAACCAGCCTGTTAGCTTTGAACTACTGTGCCAATTCTTGTCTAATTTAAAGTGATGAAGCTTTCTGGAAATTGTCTTTTAGGCACATTCACTTTCAGACTCAAATGAGCTTTTTAGGACTTTTGTGTCTAGTTACTGTTTTGTATCATTTAATGTCTTGGAAGTGGAGGTATTTAATGAAAAGTTCAGATTATATATTTCAGACCGAACACACATTTTCTTTTCTGTAAATATCTGTAAACAAAGCCAGTATGGCTACAGAAGATGACCGGTGTCTATGGAGTCTTCAAGTCACTAAAACTATACTTTGCTGCCATCTAGTGGTGGTAAAGGAACACAGAATGGTCTCATCGACACATTCTGTATGCACAGGTCTTCAGGTGTTGGCTGTACTTTAAATAAACACACCAGTCTGGAAGCTGCACTGAGGCTTGGTGATGTCAGCCAGGCCTGTGTCCGAGGCGCTCTGCAGTTCATGAAGCCGGGCCAGGTACTGCTGCTGGGCCTGGGGGCCCTCCTCGGACTCCAGGGGCCTCTTCAGAGGTAGACCTTGTTTCTGGAAAGTCAACTTCAGACCTCCCTCCTGCTGCACACACAGACAAACAAAGGTGTTAGATAAGTCTAGGGAGATGTATAGTCACAGGGCAAACATACAGAGTTATAAACAAGGAGAATCTTTATCCCTTCTCAGACTGTTTATTACGTATGGGAGCTTTCTCTGCCTCTGTGTTTGTCTACAGTAAATTTGTCTGGTGTTATTTTCATATATCTCATGCTATATCCTGGTAGGTATGCTGAATTTCAGTTTATTTATTGAAGTATCATCTCATTTCTAAGAATTTCTTACAATAAGAGAAAATATTTCTCAGATATTTTCTTGTTAGTAGTATTGGGACACATGGACACACAGCGGGTAGTGGCTAGTAGGGCGGTGGGTAAAGTCTATTCATAGTGTGGACTGTAGTGGGAAGCCATGCCAAAGAGATAGCTGCTGTCAGCATATGAAGATTTTATAGGTAACAAGCAGCAGGTGTTTGAGGGTCTGAGATGGTAAAAAACATACAATTTCCTTATCAAAAAGCAAAACAAAAGCAAGGAATACATGGAAGCAAGTCTGAAGCCTGCCAAGTTAATAGCCACATTGCCTAGAAGCATATTAGAGAACACCCACAGCTGGGGTCTCCATTTCAATCAGATTATAAGCAAGACCCCTTCAGTCTGGAGAGGCTTCAAACTGAACCTTATTATATTCTCATGACTGAGTGATTTGTGCTCATGTAATCACAGCCTCAGAGCCCAATTCAAATTGAGTGTGTGGGAAAAGAGAGGAAGGCTGCTATTAAATTAATCTCTCCTCCTGCCAGGCAGTCAAAACCACTAATCATGCCCAAAGGAAAGAAGGAAGAAAACCAGAGAAACATGCTGAGCACGGCAGCTAACACCGGTCATGGCAGCAGAAGTGGTAGGGTCCTACGATTAGGGCGAAGCGGAGGGAGGAGGGGATGAAGGGAGAAATCAACATACATCGTTCAGTTTTACTGAGAACTCCTTGTTTTCTGCAACATGCTTGGTCACCTTTGACCCCTGTGGCGAGGCAGAGGGGTCCTCGCACAGGCTGTTGGCGTTGTCCAGCAGCTTGGTGGTGTAGAAGGAGGCCACTGCACCTCCAGGCTCGTAGACCCGACGTGTTCCTGGCCACTTGCCCTTTAGCACTGCCTGGCAGATGCTGTCGAGGCGGTTGATGATCACACGATCCTGAATAAACGGCACAAATGATCAGCACACCCTTCTGCCTACAACTATGCTGTAAATTTTCATATTAATTTGTTTTCATGACTTCAGTCATTAAAATGATCCCTTTTCAGCTGAATACTAGATTTGAACAATGGAGTTGACCAGACTTATCTGCTTTAGTGATGTTTAAAATGGCTTAGAGTTCAGATGCTCTGTAAGCCATGCAGTGTTATGCATCAGTAACAGTGACTGGATGGCACACATGTATAGCAGTTCACCTTTGGCCAGTAGGATGCAGCGAGCATGTACCCTCCTCCCTGGAAAGGATGTGAGGAGTTGTTGCTGATGCCGTTCTCAGCCACATGGGTGTCTTGTGTTTCATCCTGCGTGGTGCTCAGAGATGCCACACTGTCCTCATCAAAGCCCTTTACACTTGTTGCTGCAGGCACTGAGAATGTGACAGGACACAAAGACAGACATTAGAGACACACCAAAAGCTTTTATTTCAGGTCAGAGCCACTGGGCCAAAGAGCAGCAGAAAAACTGAAAAAACATATTCAGATAGTATACTTAATTTAAACGGTGCAGCTGATTAGGAATTCAGTGAAATATGTCTTTGCTCTGGGCAAAATATTAAATAATACAGTTTTTTGTTAGAGGCACTCACCTTTCTTCTTCCTTTCTTCTCCCTCACTTTCACTGTCATCGGAAGACGAGGAGGAGGAGGACGATGATGATGAAGAGCCAGAGGAGCAAGACGATGAAGAGGAGGAGGAGCTGGACCCGGAATGTGACGAGGAAGAAGAGGATGAAGAGGAAGAGGAAGAGGAGCGCGACGAAGAGCTTGAGGAGGAGCCATCTGAGTCGGACTCTGAGCCACGCCTAGCCTCCCTGCGGCCCCTCTTGCTGGCCTTCTTGGGTTTCCTCTCAGAGGAGTTGGGTGTGAGAGGCTTGGTTCGTGCCGCCACCATCTGCCTCTCACTGTCCCTCATCTCAGAAACCGGCTTCTCCTCCAGACCTGTGGGAGTAGCTGGTGCTTGAGGAGGGCTCCAACTCTCCCCGGGCTTCTCCCTGCCCTCCTCCCCTTCTGAGGCTGGTTCCACTTTGGGTACAACCCCACAGGACTCTGTGTCTCTCTGGGCAGGCGGAGGCAGCGGGGAGCCTGTCAACACTGAGCCGGTGGCCTGGCCCTGAGGGTGTAGAAGCGGGGTGGATGTGCGCGATTGCTGCTGTGTAGCTTTTGTTTGGCTGTAGTTGCGTTGGGCAGCCATGAAGCTGAGCTCAGGGTCTCTCAGAATGTGGTAATCTGTGCGGCTGACGCCGTGCTTGGCAGCACCAATTAGCAGGTCACGGTCATGGGTACCAGCTTCCCACCAGACGGGTAAGTCAGAGCTCATCTGGCACAGCGGCAGGCGCTCATAGAGTAACGAATGGCGAAGGACTTGTTCCCTCACCTGGCGAAGCAGCTCCACTCTGTACAGGGTACGAGAAGCTCGCTCCTCTGTGATGGGCTGGATGGTCAGAGATGGGTCCACTGCAGAGTCTGGAACAAAGACGAGGAAGCAGGTGTGAGAGAACGTGTGTGAGAGGAAATAAAGGCTGCTCTACAAGTACAACCCAAAGACCTGTTTGTGCCTGAAGTTTGAACATCACACTGTTTATCTTTCCACAAATGATCAACCTTATCAGCTCCTCTACCTCAGTACTGCTGAGCCAGCTTGTTTGTTAAGATGCTACTGACCTCTCTCCAGAATAAAACCATTTACAACCACGAATGAGTGTAATACATACTACAGTAAGTGTATATTTGACATCAGAGCATGGTACAGAGTAAAAAACATTGTGATGTGACCCTTTAAGTATAAATACATTATATATCCTAATATGACCCATTTCACAGACATCATCTATTGCTGGACACACTGCTGACAGATATCCTAACTGTGTTGTTGATGTGGTGTTCTGAGTGTCCAGACCTTCGCTTCAGGTGTGAACAAATAAAGACTGACAGTTTGTCTGCACGTGTGTGTGAACAAGCAAGTAGACTTCTGACCTCCCTCTTTGGGTGGCAGGCGACACACCCTTCGGCACATGGCGGTAAAAGCACACAGGTATTTCTGCAGGCTCTCATCAGTCTTCTTGTGCAGCCGAGCCATGGCCCTGAACTTGGTCCAGTCGAACCGGCCGAGGTTTGGGTCAAAAACAACACCAAAAGTGGAGACCACACGGTAGAAGTCAGCCTCTTCCCGCCTGGTCCATCTGAGGAAATTAAAAAAATTTAGTAAAAACTTACATACACACTAATCTTATAATATAAACAATACACTGCATATGTTCTTACTTGATATTCTTTCTCACTGATCAAAACCTAGTCTATTTTATTTCCCAACCAAACATCGATCTGCTCTGAGTTCTGACCTTTGCTGGCGTTCAATCTTAGCAGCCATCTTGGGGTTGAGGGTGTCGTTAAGTGTGGTGGGCAGCGGGCAGAGTGGAGCAGACAGTATCATGGTCTGCTGGGACTGAGACTGAGTCTGGTGGATGTGGAGGATCTGCCGGCTCTTGGTGAAGCGCTGAGAGGCTGTAATCAGACGCCTCAGCCTGGCTGTCAGCACCGAGGGTGAGGGCCAGTAGACAGTTTCGCCTTCTGTCACTGGAACTGCATCTGGACAAGAGTAATAAACAGTACAAAGAACATTCAAATTCCAATTTTTCATGAAATTGTAGGAAGCATGTTGTGCATGTGTCTTTTTCATCCTAACTTCACATTTCACAACTTTTTCCAAATGTCTCCCGGGAAGCCTGTATTTATAATCATCATGATAATGATAATCGGCTGTGGATTACAAGCATCTAATACTCACCTCCGGCATTGTCAGTGACAACCAAGTCTCCGGGGGAAGAGGCATCATCCTGCATGAGAAGACAGTGTGCGTTTATGGCAGGACAAAACACACTCAAACCAGGAATATAAGGTTACCAGACTGATGGATTTCATGATAAATCACAAACGAGCTCAAATACACAGATGGGATCATTTCCTCAGCCAGATTAATATGCTTTATCAGAAGACCAACATGTGGCCTTACTGTACCTCCATATCGTCCTTCAGCAGGGCTGGAGCTGGCTTGTACTCTGGATCATCCACATCCCTACACACACAGATGAAGTTTGTGTCATTTTTGCAGTTGACAACCAAGATGACACAATTTTAAAAATGTCTAAACGTAACCCAAGCACATTAAAACAAAGGCCATATAATGTTTTTCAGGCTCAGGACTAGTGTGATGCACCCACCCATCCATGAAATCATTGCCTCTCTGTTCGGCAGCAATGGCCTTCTCATCTGGTCGTCCCACACGCTCTATGAAGCACAGGGTAGGGTCTCCACGAATAGTGTTGTACTTCTCATAACCTGGGAGTGCACATGAGGATAAGCAAATACCAAAGTTAGCAAAGGATAATGCATGGAAACTCTTAGATAGGGGCCAGGCAATGTACACAAGCTGGATGATTTCCCACAATCACCTGTTATCAATGGAAAACATTCAGGCAGTAAAAATAGTGAAGCCAAAATGATCAGTTAAAACGATTTTTTAGTTTTTAAAACGATTAGAAGAACTTTAAATACACAGTAGCTTGTTAATGTTTCACGTCAGGTACTGACTTTTCACTCTTCTGTAAAGTGACCACAGACACTTTAAAAGTGCAGTAGAGACTACTTGAGCTCAACGTCAACTCTAGAGCACACGTTTCTCATTTGGATGACTGTATTAAATAAAACAAGTCACAGTAAGAGCTGAGGTTTCTTACCATGCTTATAGACACCCAGTAGCAGACACTTGTCAGAGATGGCATCCCACCACAAAGCTGGCAGCTCCGAATGGTCAGGCTCTGGCACCCAGATCTTTATCTCACTGAAGAGGAGGAGGAGGAGATTTAGACTGATATTATGAGGGGGAATCTTTATTGATTTACTTAATTTATTGATATCCAGCACTTTGACCCCAGTTTGGGTTTAGACACAAGTATTTATCCGTAATATCCTCTTTTTTAACACACTATATATATATATATATATATATATATATATATATATATATATAAACACTGTATAATGTATAATATAATTTAAAAAGGAAGTTCTGTTTCTATTTCATTTTCTGTGTTAATTTGCTGTTAATGCAAACACTTGTAACTGCTCAGGAGGCCCAGCACTTACCTCCCCATGAAGGGCTTTTATTGTGAAACAATGACATGAGAATCGTGACAACAATAAAAGCCTCCTTTAACTTTGATAGTGATTTCCTTGTTAATAGTGGTTTTGATTAACAATTTTCACAAGCGCCGTATGGTGGAGAACAGAAAAAAACCCTGCCCATCTTTCACCAGCAGGTGGAGCTCTACAACCGTCTAATTCATTTGGCTGATGAGTTGTTTCTTCCTTCAACAGGTTGATAGCATATGCTAATGACCACACTCTCCACTCAGAGAAAATGTATGAGGCAGCTATTTCACCTTGATGTGGAAACTCTACTGTTGCCAATAGACGACTCTGCCCGGCTGTACAGCGTTGTATTAACACTGCTAAATCCATCTGACCTTCTGTGTATATCATTAATTCAGCTACTCTATTATCTGAGCAGGCCAAGAATCCTACAACCATCTACTGTGTTCAAGGAAATAAATCATATTTGTTGAATATAGTGACTGAAAAGTCTCAAGCAGTCAAAGTTGTAGAAAAATGCTAACAATGACAAAGCATAGGGCAGGAAGTGTATGTAAGGTAAGGTAACGTCTGAGTAGGTCAAAGTTGAGCTCACCTGGAGTCCACGCCGTCTAGCACCTTCTGGGCCTGGCTTCCTATCACCTCTTGTTTCAGGTAGTAGAGCATTCTGACCCTGAGCAGCACCCTGCACAGAGAAAACCCACTGGTCACAACAAAGCCCTGACCACGCACAAACGCTGAGCGGGCAGAACCAACACACACACACACACACACACACACACACAGCAACCTGTTGAACACAATGCAAATGAGTGAAATGTGTAACAATTCAGCTGTAATACTAAAATTATACTGTGTAGTCCTGGTTCTCTCATTTCACTGCCGTACACTCCTACAACAGAGTAAACTCTAATGAATGTTTGTATAATACATATGCCTTTATTTTACGTGTGTGTGTATACAGCTATAAATCTTTAGCTGTACAGGCCTTCCACAGAGCAGGACACACTACATAACTCACCATGATAAACCAGTATACACTAAGCCTGATCAATTAGACCGGTGAATGATTGTTTCACTGAGGTCGACCCTATCGTGTAGACCTCACAGGGAGTCATGAGCAGCTCCACACCTAGGCTCTGAGGACTGAATGAACAGTCAACAGTCTCTCCCCAGTCGTCATGTGGTCGTGCTCTGGCAGTAGATGAAGGCTGGGAAGTCGGGGCTGACAAGGTAGAGGGAGGCTGACTCACAGGGGAGACATTAGCTCTGTGATGCATGATCACACATCACAGCCAGCAGGCTTTGAGCGAAGACACAGTGAAGTGGTGGGAACCGTGGTGCGCTGGTGTGCCAGGCTGTAACGCCTCGTACGCCTTGAGATTTTGCTTAATGTAGAAAGCGTTCTGTGTAATCATTTTGTCTAAACACAAAATGATTTTAAATTCCACCGTGTAATGTCTGCTGTTGGAGAAAAAAAGACAGCACGGAGGTTTTAAGGATTCCTGGCATGAGAGCTAAATACCCATTGGAGTATTGCTATTGCTATGCTGTCCTACAGAAAACATCTAAATTGACACATTTAGCTTTTCTGAATGAAGCCCCTTAAAACAGCCACATTAAAACAACCTTTTCAAACCAAATTACCAAAACAAATTAGTTATGAAAAATTATTAATTTACCAAGTACTTGTAAATTGTCAACATTTAACTCATTATCACTATTTGTAGCATGGAGCACAATTGTCAAGCACCTGTTGTCAGACTACTGATGTCTATATTCATCTGTAACTTCATGTGGACCTGTGGCGTCTTCTCCTGCCACGGCTTCTCTACGGTGCCGCTCTTCTTTCAAGAGCACTGAAAGAATTGTGGTCTGCCGCTCTGAAATATGGCATACTAGGCATTCCATCTTTCTTACGCTGTAACTCAGCTAAATATTGTTATAAATGAGCCCAAAATCCTTCCCTGATTCGCTGACCGGACCAGGAAAAACTGCGGGGCTCTGAGGTCTGTCTGTCTGTCGGAGTGATGGATGTCTGTGGTGACCAGTCTGGGCTTGTAGCTCTGGTAAATCAAAGTCTTGAACTTCCTCCCTCTCCCTCCACCACCCTCCATCCGCCTGTGTGACTGGACCCGCCCAGAAGCAGCTGCTGCTTCCTCTGCCTGTCAGCACAGCCCTTCATCACTCTCCTTCCAAGCCTTTGTTAGTCAGTGTGTGAGTGTGTGTGCGTGTGATGTGGTTCACTCAGAGAGGCTGCAGAGGATCTCAGCACAGTTATACGCAGTCTTTCAGAAGCAAATAAGCCAAGTATGCATGACATGAGTGGCATGCAAAGAATCCCTCATGGTCTGTTCGCAGAAAACAGTCCATCAAAAAGCAGCGTAACGGGGAGACACTGAGTCACAGATGTAATTCTGATTCAAAACACACAAACACCAAGACATTTTTATGTGCTTTCTCAAAACTGTATCCTACATGCTTAAGCTGATTTAATAGTCACAGTTTCACATCTTTACTGCAGTATGCAGAAAAGGATATTTGATGTTTACACAGTAAAAAGGCACAGGCTAACTGATTCAGGAACAAGAAATTCACAACATGATGATCCATGGTGATCAGATATTCTGACAGTCACAATAATTTCCTACTACTTCCTATAGTTTCCGTTCCTGTGTAGGAGCTCTGTCCTACATTTACAGTCCTGTTAAGGAAGCCAGTGACCCCCCCACCCACCCCACCAGTCACATTCCAGGTCCTCGGAGTGAAAATGCAGAAGTCAGCAAACCCTGTGTGTCCCCGTTTGCCCGGCTTGTCACATATCAGACAATCCCTGGATTCAGCACAACTGGACCAGGAAACAATGGAGAACTTTCTATGGAAGCTGCAGCGCTCTGTGCCCAAAGCCCTATAGACACAAGCCCCCCTTTTAAAAAGAAGCAGCCCTCTATTTGGCTTTATATCTCAGCGGCCCATGTTTTGATAGCAGCCATCTTTTTTCCCCTGCCTGTAAATAAGAGAGATCTATGACGGCCATTAGCTGGGATGAGGTCTCATTAAGAATCATATCAGTCAGCTGGTCTCAATGTGATGCACGTCTGTTAATGAATCAGTCGACTGTCGGCTCCAATAGACGTTTTAGTGCCTCCTAATTACTGTGGTTTGGAGGAGCCACTGTTAAAATTTAAGCCACGCGCAAATTGTGTTTTCATACACTTAGGCTTCATTCTATTAAAAATAAACTGATACAATCTGTGCTCGAAGAGAATAATGACCACCTGCCAGTTGCTATAATAGCATAAAGGTTTAACACAGACACAAGAACACACACACTCTCACCCACAAGAAATAAAACAACCCAACCACAGACAATTAGTCACCATGTGCACTGTGAGCAAGTTAATGTTGAAAAATATAACACATTACAACTGTGTCTTTCATCTAATAATACTGTTTTAGATAGTCAAGAGGACGTATCTTTTGTATTGTGGTTACTACTACTGCATTCTTATAACCAGCTACTCATAATATTAGAAATAGCTGGTTTCTTATACTGTTGGTTATGTACAGAAAAAATATAATCTAACTTAATGTTTTACTTGATTTAAACTGAGCTGGATTTAAGTATCAGCTACGTTTTCAAAATGTTGCGTGCATAACATAAAGGAAAAGGAAGGAATAAGGAAACACCTACTTGTTGCAGTGGTGTTTGAGGTGTTTTTTGTAGCCATCGTCTTGAAGCATGTGCTCTGGGTTGTGTTTCCTGAGCCACTCAGCTTTGTGGATGTCAAAAGAGCTGGACTGGGTCTTCATCTTCTTACCCTTTCTGCCCCGAGGGACTGGGGCAGACAAACCTAGTGGAACAAGAGGTTCAAAGTTATGCGTGCAGTGTATGATATAGAATAGTTTCCTAAATCACACTCAGTCTAACCTCTCCATGTGTAATAAGGCCAATTAAATGCAGGCTGGAAGAGACTCACCCAGGTGATTCTGCAGCTCCTTGGTGCGTCCATCCTCAGTGGGGGCAATCAGGTCCCACATGAAGCTTTTGATTTTGTCATCTCCACGGTAATGGACCAGGCAGTAAGCCAGCAGGGCCCTGCAGATGGACTCCACGTCCCACTCTGTCAGCTGCTTCTTAAAACGCCCGTGGTTGAGAATATCTTTCCAACGACCCCATCTGGACAACGAAAGGGAAAAGCCGAATTTAAGAAAAGTGGGCTCAGATTGAAAGTATCACTTATCAAGGCATACTACTTGGAGGACACTTTTATTGTGAAACTCAACATGTACATGGCTTTACTATTACATTGATGACAGCCTTGTTCATTTGTATATAACTGGCATTAGCTATATACAGTAAGGGATATTTAGACGATACAAAACAATTGACAGTAATAAATGTATGTTTCCTGTATCCTGTTATTTTATGTTATTTTCAGTTAGGTTTCTGTTTCTGTTTAAAAACACGAGTTCGGTCCTATCTAAGGACATGATCAACACAGTTGCTATGGTTTAATGGCTTATTTGAGTCATCTTACCCATAAACAAGCAGGTTCTTCTCTACTCTGAAGCACTCTGTGCGTCCATAGCTGTTGAGGCGGTCGTGGTTTCGCCTGAGCTTAGGTTTGGTGTCGTCACTGTCGCTGCCGCCCTCTGAAAGCTCTGCAAGCTCATCCTTGGTGGCGCTGAATGGCCTCGTCTGCTTTCTGACACGAGGAGTGTCGATCACCAAACTGTTCTGTAGAGAGGGAATGAAGGGCAAACAAAATGAGCAACCCCAGTGGATGTCCAGGTATTGTATCTTTTTGAGATGCAACAAATCTTTGCCAGCAATGTCCTAATTATGCTTTGCTCTGTATATTGTATTATTTGTGGTGCAGTACATACTCTGCCATTGACCATTTCCATATCAATGTCGGCCTTTTTGGCCCATTTGTCCCAGAAGTTGGGGTCATCCAGAGAGATGTCTGTGCGGTTTCCGGACGCCACAAAACTGGCCTGAAAGCAGACACCAGAATCATGTGAAACCATAATCATATTTGCCATTCCCTGTATGATGTATAATGAGCTGCTGCTGGTGGAAAATCAAAAACAGCCAGTGACCTGTAAAATGTTAAATGTATACTGTATCTAGTCTTCCCTAATGACATGGTGAAGACTGTGTATTAACAGAATTCAATTCACATCACTTGCGTTGGTACAGTTGTATTTATCTATTTCATTCACCTTAGCGAAGGTGGATCCTCGTCCCTCAGACTCAATGGTGATAGTCTTTGTCCTGCGCTGGAGGATCTGGTCGATGTCCTCCTCACAGAATTTTGCCCCTTCGTCCTCCTCATCCATGATGGCCCCGTATGCACCACGGCGCAACAGATCCTCAATCTCCTTCTTAGACAGCTGCTGCTGCACTGCCTGAGAGGTAAGGAAGAAAGGGCGATAGACATTTTAGGGGCAAGAAATTACGTACAACAAATAAAAATAATACTACGTAATGCAGGACACAAACACCTGCAAACCCTTACAATTTTCTCAAAAATACACAACACAATCAAACACACACATGTTAGATTATTAAAATCAGCAGCCCTGTATCTAACCCCAGCAGCTGTTTATTATGCAAATATGTTCCGTCAGACCAGATGTGGAAACCTGCTAATAGCTCAACCTCCTTATAAACTTCAGATAATTCTCAGAGGACGCCAACTGCAGCTAAACATCCACCTACACACATCACGCACTGTTGACACACTCCCTCACAAAGAGATTAGACTCTTAATAGGATTGGTTACACTTCAAGTGGAAATTTTCAGAGTGAAGTCCAAGTTTTAGGGTTTGTGAACAGTTCTTTTTCTTTGCTTGGCATCTTCTTGTTGTCTGCCATCTGTTACAGTGTTCCTCTGATGTCTTATATCAGAAACTGTTGACTTTTATTATTGTTGGAAAGACAATTGGAAAAAATCTTTTGTCTTTTATTTTTATATCTTCACTCATTCTCACACGCCGGCAACGGGAACGTCTGAGTTAGTGAGTGTAAGAAACAGGTTCATTTGCTTGTCTGATTTTCACAGTAATTGTGTCTTGACTGTTAAGTGAGAACTTTGCTTAAAGTTTCACTCCAGTTTTTCAGATCTACCTGGATTTTAAGATTTTTGTCTGTCTAATGTGATGGTGGATAGAGTAAACAAATACAATAAAATGGTATGGCAGAGGTGCATTAAGAAGAAAACAAAAAAGGATGGCAATGAATGTCAAGCCTTGTCACAATAAAAAAAATAGTGTGAACAATACTCCATGATTATCCCAGTGCTACACCAGGCTTCTGCTGTTTCCTGCTTGTTTGCGTAATAATTTCATGATGAGATAGTTGAACTGAAGGATTTCCTGTCCAGCCAAGGTCAGCTTGTGAAATGGATGATATTCATCGCAAGCGCTGTTTGAAAACAAACACCTCTCTCTGGAAATTAACTGAGCATAATTTACATGACCAAATGATTTAATTCCCCGTTTCTATTCCAGACCATTTGGACAATTCTCAAACTTACCCCTCCCCCGGCGCCTCCTCCAAGGCTGTTATCTCGGCCACTCATGCTCTGCAACACTGCCTTGTCCAGGCCCAGCTTGAGGCTGGCGCGATCAAACATTTCACGCTCGTACGAGTTCCTGGTGATCAGCCGGTACACCTTCACTGCCTTGTTCTGACCGATCCGATGGCAGCGAGCCTGGGCCTGTGAAGAGCAGAAAAAAATGAGTAAAGTGCGCTACATGCACAAATAGGAGCTTTTGTGTTGATATCTTTAGTGTGAACCAAATGTCACCTGATCTTAAATGATGGTAGCTTTACTTATTGAATGAAATTTGCACGTGTTCTTGATTGGACACAAGTGTAAAGCACTTTTCGTGGTGACAAGTCTTGTTGGCAGGTGTTTACATGAGCAGATGTCAGACAAGAGAAAACTATCAGAGTGCCAGAATTCTCTAATGTTCTCTAAACATTAATGGTACAAATCTACAGCAGGACTTTGCGGTGAGACTGTGTGTGTTGTCGTGTCGCACCTGCAGGTCGTTCTGCGGGTTCCAGTCAGAGTCAAAGATGATGCAGGTGTCTGCTGCTGTGAGGTTGATTCCCAGGCCACCAGCTCTTGTACACAGAAGGAAAACGAAGCGTTCTGAATCAGGCTTACTGAAGCGGTCGATAGCTGCCTGTCGCAAGTTCCCGCGAACACGTCCATCTATCCGCTCATACAAGTACCTGCAACACAAAGAAATGACCCATGATGCATGTATAACGCAATAACTCATTGAATGCAAGACTTATTCTGTAAGACACTTACACTGAGCTTTAGGTAAAAGTTAAACATTAAATATCTAAATGTTGGCCATCTTTGTGTTTTCCTGAGGAGTTTGATTTAGTGAATTATGCTTTTAATTACTAATTTGTCTTCAACCTCATAGTCACAGTCAGTCATAGTCATAACCCAGCCATAGAAATTATGGACTGGGTTTTTAAATTCACCCAAAACTCTGTTATTTTGCTTCCCTTCTACACCTGGGAAACAGTATCCTCAGAGATAAAACTGCTTCCACAAGCAGTGGTTATGCTCTTTCATCCTTGTGTCCATTCTCATCCCCTCCCACAGTCCGACCCCCTGCCCTCCTCAGGGTAATCCACTTCCAGTCAGGAGAAGCCTCACAGAAACTCCCGCTTGTCTAATGTGGTGGAGCCCTGAGGGCTTCTATAACCTGCTGCTGAACCCTGTCTGAGGTGTGTGCTGCGCAGCACCTCACATGTTTACAATAGTTTAGGGTTGGCTCCAGCTGCTGGTGGGAAGCCAGAAGAAAGAGAGAGAGAGGTAGAGACATGACAGCAAAAAAGGGTGTAGGGAGAGAAAGAACCAAAGAGGTGAAATGGAAAATACTGAGGCGTGAGAGTGAGGAGACTTAAGAATAAAAATGAAGACAAAGATGAGAACCAGACACCAAAACTCTTATCTGTAATTATTACATTCCTAAATGCCATTAAATTCTAAACCTAATGGCTAGTTGTAAACCTTTTCCCACGACAGTCTTGCTAAATGTTCCTGACCACTAACTCCATTTCAGCTTTTTATGGGACTTTTGGGCATTACCCAAGACACTGCTGACACAGACAGAACCAGACACACACAGAGGGAAGCAAGGTGAGAGCTCACATTGTGATTCTCAAAGCAATCTTGTATTTTGACAGAACCTTAGGTTGTATACAGCTTTACGGCCATTACATAAGTCCAAATCATTGTGCATCATCTTTATCAGCTGCTCCTGAGCTCTGTGGACTTTTTCCACCTTTTCATTCACTCCCATTGCAGGTCTGAAAATCACACATTTTGCACAGAAACAGGAAAAAAGGCAGATTCTGCCTAAATAAATAAATAAATACCTAAAGCTGAGATGTTATAGACCTAGAATGCTGAAAGAAAGATTAAAATAGCATGTTCATCATCTGTAAAGAGATTTGACAGGATTTTCTCTTTTAAATTTGGCAAAATAGTGTGATTTTGTGACATCTGTTTGGCCATACAATGGTAGTGAAAGAAGAGAGAAGAAATTACCACTTCCAATATCCCCATAGGATAAACTGCTTAAGACAAATTTATTTAAATTAATTAATTAATTAAAAATTAATGTGTTTGCCTGTATATGTATGTTGTATGTGTACAGTACCTATTGTCCAGTGCATGCTGAGACACGTTACAGCCCCTTGTGGCCCCGAGCAGGATAAATGGATTGATGGATGTGTTGTTTTGGCTCATTTGTTGTAATGAAACACCAGGCTCCATATCTCTAATCACCAACGCTGCTGCTGCCAACTACTCTCACTGGCAATGGGCTGTCATGTGTTGCATGCTAAAACACACCGCTACAGAAACAGAGGCATACTGTCCCTAATCATTTACAGTCCTGTAAGTCAGATCATTTTTTTTTACAACATGTGCAGCAGCTACAGAGCGTTTCCCATATACTGTACCACTAAATCCTGCCAGCAATGTACACATGATTCGTTGCTTCCTTTGAATCAGAACAAATATAATAAAGCCAGAAGAGAAGAGTGACTTTACATTTTTGAGCAGCAGCACTAAGTTAACACATTTTATGCACAAGTCAATTTTCCTTTCTACTATGACAGAAGAAATTCCACCCATTTAGTGAACTTAATTAACCACATAGTTTCCAATTAAAAATTCCATTGTTATTCATTCCTGCATTTAATTTGTATGGCTTTTTTATGTATTTGATGATTTGATGTATGCTGATGCTGACTGAATAACTTTTATAGCTCTTTTTTTTTTGACTGCAATGCATGATGTTTTTTGAAATGCATGACATCTTCAAGAGAGGAACATTATTAAAATCACTTTTTCAGATTCTTGAGCTATAAATAACAAATCCTTCATCATCTGTCACCATTACCTTCTCTGAATGAGGTAGTCTTCCAAGATGTCCAGGCAGCGCACCATTTGGGAGAAGATGAGCACCTTGTGCCCTCCGGCCTTCATCTTAGGCAGCAGCTTGTCAATAAGGACCAGCTTCCCCGCAGACTGCACCATAGCCTGCAGGTGAAAGTCGATGGCAGTGGGGCTATACACCTCCCTGAAGTCCTCTAGGATCTTCTCTTCTGCCCCTGACATAGCGAAGACATGGACACATCAGCAACACTGTTTTTCACGCTTTTTCTACAACATGTTATTTCCCTCACTCATTACTCCTTTTTTTGAGTGCACGAAAAACAACTTTAGAAGCACATCTGTAACAAATGCTTTTCTTATTTCTGAATGTCAACTATTTAGATGTAACATTTAAAGTATACAGTATAATTTCAGGAGTATGTGCTAAAGAAAAAGAGACCATGAAAATTTGCAACTGTGATACTGTGGTTTAATTAAAAAGGGAACAAAAACAAAACACAGATTCAGTGCATACGCCATATCCACATAATCTGTTGAGATTTTCATGGCTTTCTTACGGCAACATTCCCTGTACGCAGAGTCGGAGGTAACAATCACTTGAGGAAATTATAATGAGCACCTAAATCTGCTAAATTGAGCCCACAACACCTCCTGAAGACTAAACAGGAAATTGTGGAATTGCAGACCTTCTGCTGCTCTTCCTGCCAAGATCACAACTACACATTTTAACTGTATTTAACTAAATTAACCTATATTTAACCTTAAAAAGGTACCATCCTACCTTTGATGAGGTAGGGGTGGTTGCAGCACTTTCTCAGCTCCATCATGGTGTTGACGAGGTTGGGCATATTTGCCTGGCCAGCTCCTTTAGCCAGGAAAGAGAAGTTCTTCTCTAGGATGGCGCGGTAGTATTTCTTTTGAATGTTGGTGAGCTCAACCTCGATGATGGTTTCCTCTTTAGGGGCCAACTTCTTCTCCACGTCCTCCTTCAACCGACGCAGCATCATGGGCTTCAGGATTCCCTGAAGCTTCTGTACCTGTGGGCCCAAAGATGAAAAGAGAGTTATAGTTATCACATTCAGTAACTGCTGTGGGATATTGTATACTACACAAGTATGGAGAAACACATGCTACATTTGTACTTCTGATTAAAACTGAAACAGCAGTGTCACACATATCACTGCAATTTGTATTTCGTACATGCTCCAGTGAGTTTTCCATTCCCAAGTTGAGAATAATTTATTGTATTCAAAATTTTGATTGCAATGCAACATCAGACCAAGCATTCCAGTTTGCTATCCAATTTACAAATTGACATGTTATATGACTCATTGTTAATACTGAAACACTCTCCTCATGCCTCTTGTGAGACCACCAAACCATTTAAAGTACACAACACACATTATGTAAATGCTGACTGTGCTCACATTTAACTCAACAGTAGTTGCCTGCTTATTGTTTTCATTTACAGCCAACTTAGAGAAATGAGACAAACGCCATCCGCTTACACATATAAGCTGGCTGTTCAAGACTCAACAAACATCGACCTACTATTTTATATCAAAGTCATATGATATCATATTCTGTATATTATTAATATCTGGCTGTAGTTATGTAAAATGTCTTTATTTCATATGTGTGTATTAAGTTTTAAAACCAGTGTTCAGAATTAGTCTTTTGCATTGGATGTAGAACCACATTTCCCAAACCACGGGTTTCTGCCAACATTACAGCATCAAAGCTTAGTTGCCACTAGACCCCCAGGAGTGGGCCAGCTTTCCCCAACCAATGTTTTTTTTTTATTACACATTCAAGCCCTTGTCTGACTCAGTTATGTTATGCGCTGAAAAAGTACCTCTTAACAGCACCAGCAACTTTTACTATGAAAAGGATTTCACATTCCCACTGGCACAAAGAGCTTCTAGATTTAGTAGCGTGTGTGGAGTACTAGCTGTTCCAAATATTTTAACTTTCAGCATAGTGGAGTACCACACTTCAAACATGTTTTAATGGTCTTTCCTCGAGCATCACTTTAGTGCCTCTGCCTAAAAATGAAATGCCAAACAGCAATATGTAGAAGGAGAGGTAAAAAGCCTTTTTTCTTGCAAACAATTGTGTCAAAACATAGTCCAACAATGAGTAGCATAATACCCCCATTATCTGTTATCATTATCCACCATATGTTGGGTGTGTGTGTGTGTGTGTGTGTGTGTGTGTGTGTGTGTGCGTGTGTGTGTGTGTGTTGTACAAAATGTCACTGTGGCCTACTTAGAAAAAGCCCCACTTCGAGGCTTCCATCTGCACCAATAGGATTTTTATATCTGAGCAACAATGTGTGTTGTGGAGCTGTAAGAAACAATAATTTGGCTGTCCTTTCATATAATTCACCAGCATGAAAAATGGGGTTTCATGTAAACATTAAGGTGACAAAAATGAAGAATCTTCTGATTTTTAATTTTACTGTATGTCCATGCTGACATATGTTATCTAATCAGAATTTTTACAAAACATAAAAATGTCAGGACAGGTTCTCTATGTATCCGCGGGCTCACCTGCTCCTCAGTCTTGAGGTCTCCGAACTCTTGCATGAAGGTGTTTTCTGAGGGGAAGCGCGCCGGCTCCAGGAAGTGGAGCAGGCTGAAGAGCTCCTCCACTGTGTTCTGGAGAGGAGTTCCCGTCAGCAGGACCTTGTGCTCCTGAAAAAGAACAAGAGGCACAACATTTTGAGTGCTGAACTTCAAGTGAAAATAGGTTGAATTAGTTTTTAAACCAGCAAGTGCAGCTTTAACAATGCACACATTTAAAATGAGTTTTAAATTTTGTATCCCTCTCTAAGTTGATGGTATATGTACCAGGCTCATGAGCTTGAAGCCCTCTAGCAGCTTGCAGTTCTTGTTCTTGAGGCGGTGGGCCTCATCGATGATAACACAGCGCCACTCTATGGCGTTGAGTTCGGGACAGCCTCCCAGGATCATCTCAAACGTGGTGATGACAGCCTGGAACCTGTAGGCACCTCGTATCACACGGCCCTTAGGACAAAAAGTGGAGAGATGGAGGACACTCTTTGTGAAATTGGTTCATAAAGCATTTATAAAAACAAACATTCACAATTTGTGGTTTTTATGCACAAAAAATTGTGCTGGTTCTACATGTGGAGGTGTGTAAAAACATATAATTTGCTTAGCTGTAAGTTTTATGAACTTGAATCATGCAGAATGTGTACTGTCATTAAAAAAAAGAGCTGCTTTCTGAGAGAATATAATGAGTGTATAATTGTTAAGAGAAAATGCTGTGAACACATTCATACTTCAGGTACACAGTTCTCCAGCACACCATTGGAGTTTCTCTTCCCATCTGTTAACATAAGAAATCTACTAATTTGCTGCCTTACTCTTAACAGCAAACACATGGCTTATTTATTTTTAGATTTCACCGACAATCTAAAAACACACCTCTTGGTCGGGAAGCTACCTACAGCATAACCAGGACATGAGTGCACACCCGCTGGTGAGTCTTTATGCTGTTTGTTTGTTTGTTTGTTTGTTTGTTTGTCTGGGGAACCTTTGCTTCACCCCGCCTCTCCATTTGTATCTATTGCCTTGACAACAGTCCTCGAGGGATACTCAGTTATCCAGTAACCCCCTCCCACAGCCAGCCAGCCAACAGACTGCTGTAGAGGAGCTTCTCTCTCTGATATGCCTGAGCAGTGCTGACAGAGAGCTCCCCTTGGGGGCTGCTATGACATCACAGGCTGCCTGGGAGACAGCCTGATGGCGGCTCCGCTCTGTTCTGCTCTCGCTCGTTTTAATTCCTCCTACGGTTCGTCTGAATGCTAAGAGCTTCTAACTGCCTGTTGTGAGACATCACATGGTCTGCCAACCACAGAAAGCCTCTGCCCAGGGCTCACTAACTACCTAGCAGCCCACTTACTGTTGGGCACGTGTCCCTCTTTGAATCTGGTTACACGCTATGTCGGTACTATGAACCAGTTATTCATAAAAAATGTTCTCATGCCCAACACGGTAAGCAATCATGGGCTTCATAAACAGTTAAACTGGATTTCACAATATGACCATTTTTCTTGAAATTTCAGTAACAACACCAAAATCTGTAGCACTATTTAAGTGTATAGATGTTGACGACATTTTGTAGATTTTACCGCATCTTGACATGACTGAATAACAGAATCAACAGTCACAATATACAAAATACAAAATATAATACATTTTATGACGTTTTTTGTCATTTCTTCCACACACAGCATCGACACAGACCTTTTTTTTTTTTTTT
>NTHP01000017.1:996698-1010615 GCA_003416845.1 Oplegnathus fasciatus | reverse complement strand
TTTTTTTACAGAAAACATCTGCCTGAGTTCGTCACTATCCTGACTGCTGCCTGCTTTCCTCTTTCTACAGGTGATTTTTGCCTCTGAAACATTGTGGTAAGTGAGTTTGCTGCATTAGTTCCAGAGTCCCAGTGTATCTAGGCTTTGTGTTACACATGGTAATCACATTCTGCCTGGCTTTTCAATATCCGACTCCTTTTGTTGTATGCAGGTCTCCTGTTTTCAAACATATCATTAGATTACTCACAGGACTTTATGTTGCTGACACAGTGCTGCTGTTTTCTAAAAAGCACTGTGATTATTTTAATCGAAGTGAATCACTGCTTTCCAGTCGGAAGGTAAGCACAGCAATGTCGCTTTCTGCTCGTCTATCTTTAAAAAGGAGGAAGATTAGGTCTGTCAGGATGAACTAAAAGGCCTCTCAATCCTCACAATTCCATTTGTGCTAGGTATGTAGGACAAGCTGAATGCCCGGCTTTTCTCAGGCCAAAACAACCACTGTGGTGACAAAACACACAGATAACACCAGGGAGGAAAGCGGCGTTCTTTCTTAAAACATACAACAGCAATAACTGCGCTGCTATAACTACATCTGAAGACCTTGTAGAAGTGTTGTAGAAAACACTTGATGGAATGACAGAAATTCACAGGTTACAAAGAGGCAAGTATCTAGAGCCTTGAAATTAAACCTTGCCAATAAAACGAGGGTTTCAAAGATTTCTATTGCTGTTTGACTGTGATTTTTTTCCAAGAGGGGAACATACTGAGAATGGTATCTAATATACTGTATGTGCTGCACTACCTCTGTTTAATATGATGGAGGTGCTGTACTGATTTTGTTGTGGGACTACAACATATGCATTTATGCTACCAATTTATTTTATGTCATTCTTTTCCAATTTTTATTATATAGTAAATATATACTAAACACAAAAAAGACCCCTGTGTATCTTGTCCATTTACCTGTGCATCCCTGAAATACATCTCATACTGTTGGAGCATCTGCCTGCTGACCATGCTTCCATGGTAGACGATGACATTGAGGTGGGTCCAAGTATGGAACTCGCGCTCCCAGTTGGCAATGGTGGAGAGCGGGGCAATGATGAGGAATGGCCCTTTAATACCCACACGATGGATCTCTTCTAGGAATGTGATGGACTGGATGGTCTTTCCCAGGCCCATCTCGTCTGCCAGGATGCAGTTTCGTCTGACAGGTGGAGATAACAAGGGGTTAGAAGGGGAAAAAGTGGAGACGCAATTGGGGTGGAATAAAAAAAGCAGAGGAAAGCGAAGGCAAAAGTGTCGCAAAAGGTGATGAACTATTTATAAATCAATGACACTTGTGTGAAAATTTAAGGATTATATCCCTGGTGTGTACAGCATTCAGTATGTAGCTGCATGAGGTATTATATCTCCAGATCATCTAGACAAAGTGGTGTGTATTCATTGTGAGCATTTCTGTTGCATGCAACACCTCTTGTGTTCGAAGTATACAAAAAAAATGTGTGGTGGGATAGAAAAGAAGGTGAAGATGAAGACATAGAAGTAGAGAAAAGGGAGGGAAACTAGGAAAATGCAAAAATCCCATGATACTAAAAGAATAAACCGTGAACAATGGAGGACAAAACGACATCATCAGCAGTAATAACAGACCAAAGAGATGAGATACAACATAATGGCAAATGCAACTGCCTCTGCTGCGTGGTGTACTCCGGCAAACCATTTATTCAGCTGTCCAGTGGGTGGGGGTATTATGTCTTGATGCTAATTGCAACGTGCAGATATTCCCACTGGCCTCTTAAGCAGCTCTCTACTTTTGATGAATCTCTCTGCGTAGGCATACACAAACTCCTGCATGCTCACACATAAAGCCAATTCCCAGGGTTAATGCAAGCACACTGACACCATGTACTCCAGATGTACTGTGCAGCGCTTCTTTTGCGATCGTGGGCGAAGAAAAGCAATTGTTGTTGCAGCGGTGTGCACCTTGACAGGAAATTTGACGCTCCTCGCAGGCCCAACCAAATAATGTGAATAGAGCCAAATCACAGCGTGGTCCACGCACACACAACAGGAAAAGTGATTCATTATTCATTATCTGCAGTCTCAATGCACCCAGAGGATTCCTCTTGAAATACAAAATGCCTACGTAAAATCTCTGAATCAATAAATATACTGTAGTATTCTATCGGCATGGGATTACTGAAGCTTTACAAGCAAATACAGTATGTAAAGAGATGCCATTTATTCTTGAGTTGTAAGAGATATGCTAATTCTACTATTTGTCTTTGCATTTGAGAAGTGTGCTGAAGCTACTGAGGCTAGCTTACCTATGCAGAGTGGCAGCATGTCCCTGTCCCAAGACATTTGCTTGAAAGGCATAATATTCTATGACAATGTGATTGAAATATTTCTTCCATTATTTCCCCTTATTGTATCATATTGCTATATTGTACTGATTCCATCTGAATTGGATAGAAATGTATTATATATTGTAGATTCAATCTTGTCTTGTTAAGGTTGCATTCACAGATTACTGGTATCACATTTGACCATCTACTGTAGTCCAGATTTATGGACCCAGAGCTCTGTACATTGTGTAATGCGCGTGGTTCTTTTATAATGTGGTCTTATTATGTGGACTGAAATGTTATTTAAGTTATTTGCAAAAGCAGACAGTGTGCAGGAGTCTTGTTCACCCTTTCATACCACAGCTAAGCAGTGTCGCACCCACAAAAAACCCTGGTCAAGATCAGGGTTGCAGACATTGGTCAGATAACCCACAATGACCAATTCACACCAGTGGCAAAAAAAATGTTTGGGTTTTTTTTTTTGGGGGGGTGCATGAAAGGGCTGTAGGTGTGTGCATGTAGATATACACACATACATGCATAAACTGACCTGTTGTACCAGTTGAAAAGGAGCCAGTTGACCCCCTCTAGCTGGTAGTCCCTGAGGCTGTTGCCATTCCTGTATTCCCTCGACTGCTCCCGCTTCTTCCACAGATTTGCCGGGGGCCGCTCCTATGTGAGTTAAAACGAGTGTTTTGAAATTAACTCTACATTTCTGAGGAATAAAAACATTTTATACATAATGATGGCGATTATAGACGAGGAGATATCTTAGGAATAGACTAAGCAGGCCAGCGAGGTACGGAGGAGGGAATTACAGAAAACAGTGGTGGTGTGGTGGTGTTTGCTTTGAAAATGTGTCTCAAACTTGTTTTTATGTATTTGTATCATACTGGGAAACAGATGGACCTCCAGTTAAAACAGGTATGCAACGTGTGAACTTTCCTGGTGGACAGGGAGGTGAATATGCAAGAGGAAATATTGGTGGAACAACCTCTAGGTTACAGTTGAAAACACGGCTCTCTTTATGGCCATCAGTTTTTTCTCCCCCCCTCATGTTTTAGTTCTAATAGGCTGTTGCCAGTTAGGTTTTTACTTTAACAGCAGAACCATCATTCACTGCTCTTGAAGTGACTGGCAGCAGGTGTTTCTAAGTCTCCTAAGTTTGTTCACTTGCTGTGTGAGTGTGGTATTTTTCACGTTTTAATGTCTGGCTAATGATGCCCAATAATTTCCCCATACATTATGTTTGGTACATCTAATGTAAACACATTCTCACCAAAGATTACACTACAACAAATCTGTATCATTATACAAAAGAAACCCCAAAATACCAAATACCAGCAACAAAAGAAAACACAGATCGATCAATCGATAGATAGATCGATAGATCGATATAGATATATATACATACATACATACATATACATACCGTATGAGAGCGATAGAGGAAAATGGAAATACAGTGATAAGTGAGGAATGTCGGGAGGAATAGCTTACCACCCTGCGCGAGTCTGGCTTGGCTGCCTGCAGCTGCTCAAACTCTTCAATCTTGCTCTGATCTACGTCGTCCTTTAGCTCCCAGGTGCTGTCCTCATAAGGCAGAGAGCACCACTTCACCAGATAGTACACCACCTCCTGCAGCAGGCAGAGTAGAATTAGTGCTGCAAAAAAGACTAGAGCGAGGCCAAGCTCTGCTTTTATAATATTAACAAAGGCTGCGAGGAAGCCCATTAGGATGGCCTTGGGCACTTCTCAGATACAAAGACATCACTAGAGTGGAGAATACACTGAAAGGAACAAAAACCACAAAAAAAAACAAAAAAAAAAAAGCAGTAAAACATGTTCAGGCACGTAGACGCAAATAAACCCACACACGCTACTCACGGATATGATTAACAAATGAAAGAGGATTCATTTTACCTCTCTCGTGTCTTTGTCCTCACAATACGACACCTCCAGCACTCTGTCTACCTCTACATAGTCAGGGTTAAAGGGCTCCTCTTCCATCTGAGAGAGACAGGAAGAAAGACAAGAGGGAAAGAAAGAGAGAGAAGAGGAGAGAATAAACCTAAGTGCCCACTCACCATCTGGAATCTGAGATAAGCATCACTACTGTATCGACTGAGCGAGTAAAGAGATTCAAATATATGCACACAGATGTGCCTGCCCACACAAACAAAACACAAAGAAGTAAATTAAACATCCACACACACAACATTCATATGCATGTACACTAAACATGCGCACGTCCTAAGAGACACCAAATTGTGAAAACACACACCTGCTCATACCAAATGCCCAAATCTGTGTGTACACATGAAGACAGTTTACAGTGTGTCCACAGACAAAAACACAACCACACGGCCTTACATCTGCAAAGAAGAGCGCCCTCTGTGCTTGTTTCATCTTGAAACGTTTGATCTTCTGCTGAATCCTCTTGTCCTTCACCAGCTGCTGCTCTGTGGCCCACTCACAGTGTAGGTAGGAGCTGACACCCGCACGCACGCACGCACGCGCACACACACACACACACACACACACACAAACACACATTCAGACTAAGGTGAGAAACCCTGAAAACACCTTCTAAATAGCATCTGGGGCAACCGCTGAGGCCGGTAAGTGTGATCACAGATTGCAGATGTGGTCACAGAGTCTGACATGCTGTTCAGAGAGTCGTTGATCTCTTCTGTCATATTTGTTTTATAAAATTTCGAGTGCGACATTTATTTTTCCATTCTTTTCATCGTTAGGCTGGAAACATAATGAATGCGATCTGGCTGATGACAGATTATCTGCCAAGTGAAAAGAAATTATTTCTCTGGGAGGCTGTGGTAGTAGACCTACGGTTCACTAGAATTTTTAATAATGCTCCTGAGTTCATAGAAGAGAAATTAAATCACTGTTGCACAATTTGATGATAACATACATGGCAATACTGAAAGCTGTCCCATGGACGCCTGAATTTTTGTTATAATTTAGGAAGTGCAACAGTAATGTCTGGAATGGTATCTGTAAACGGACTGGGATGAATACAGGCATAATAACCACAAATAATAACACAATATTATTTCTAATATTTCTGTTGTCGTTTAATTCATAAAAAAACATTTGCTGACTTAAACTAACCACAAAGAGGCTGTAAATAAACAATGAACTTACTAGTTTTTGTATTTTACAAAAAACTCCTCCACTTCGACCACCACTCCTGGAGAGACCTGTAGAGAGGTTTAAAAATTACAGAACGATACACAATTACAGACAAACTTCAAAATGAGTTCTACATTCACTTGGCTGACAGCTGTATTGTGCTATATCATAAAGTAATGTTATTTAGAACCAAAGTAGTACACATGTTTAAGATTTTGATAAAAGACACAATGGTGGTAAATAATTCAGATCTCACTATCTAGCAATACAATAACAACTTGCATCCTAATTATTACTGCATCTTTCACAATCACTAAAAACCAGAAAGAAAAAATACAGCAAATCATTACCTCCTTCTTGACGACACGAGAAGACATGATTTTGTCAACAACAGCAGCATCCTCTTCACTGGGATTCTCCTACAAATGCAGCGGACATGAAACGTTTAATGTCAAGTGTTACTTCATAGTCTCCCACAGCAGAGATTTGCATAAGCCTGAGGACACTTCATAATAGAAAAACCACACACCACAGTGTGTAATAATAAAAAATAAAATAAAAACTACACAGACCGCACGCGGTTATGCTCTTCCTGAGGTTTCTACTTTTTTGTTCCTGTTAAAAGATTTTTGTGGAGCATTTTCCTTATCTGAATAGAGGACCTAAGGTTAGAGGCTGTCCTATATTGTAGGTAAATTTGTCATTTTGTATTCCATAAATAAAACTGACTTGGGGGTATAGAGTCTGCTACTCCAGCACTTCACCTGTGCAGAGCAACTGAAAAAGTAAGACTGATTTAGACAACAGAAGCCAGGGAACTTTTGGACAATACATTTGTAGAAAAATGATTTTGAACAAGAGCTGTCATCATAATACTCCCCTCCTAATTTATCTGCTGTTGCATCTAAATTATTAAAAATGGGCACTGAATATGCATCTTCCCTCTTTATACAGGCATACTGCAGGGGTCCTGGTTTGTACGTCACAATGTGGTGATGAAAAGAACAGGCTGTGCTGCACTTCACCGAGCATGTAGGGCTGTTGTTCTTATACAAAACATGTTTTTGTTTTTCAGTATATAAATGAGTTCTTTTCAACAATATTTATGTGCATCATTGCCACAAACAGCAATCCTTTGCATGGATTGCTGTTTGTAAGGCAACGAATACTTTAAATAATTGGAAGATTTATCAGCACTGAAAATAATTTGACTCTACTCTGCACTCTGGAGCAGCGTTTTTCATGTTTTCTAAAAAATGAATGACTTCAAACTCGATTTTTTAGCCACGGTGGAGTTGTAGGCAGAACTACTTACTACAAAGAGTTGAAGAGCAGGTTCCTTGGATGCTGCAGTGTTGGATTTCTTGGCTTTGACAATAACCTTGACTTCCTCGTCTGACAACCTGGCCTCCAGCTCTTCAGCATATTTCTTTCTCTTCACCTGGCGATTAGATCGCCTCTTCTAGAAAAGCAAGACAAGGTGGACGAAGCACATTCACAAAAATGAATTCAACTGATGTGAATTACTTCACAACTATAAAATATAAAATAAAAAATAAAAACTTTAGTTTAAAACAAAAGTTTGGTTACATTCCATAAGTGATTGTGAAAAGCTGTTATCCAAGAATTACAGACATTTCTTTATTTTTGATTGCCTAACCTGATAATGTCTCAAAGGGCTCTACTGAGTAAATTTAAAGTTGGGGCAAGTTTGATCTGGACTGAGCAGATGTGAACACTGATGGGACCAATGATCATCTTGAACATCTACCATACACTGCTTACTGCTCCCTTATGCAACATTATATGGGTGAATATTCTCCCTCTGTGTGCTTGTTAACCAGTACTGTCTTACTGTACTGTATATCAGCAAAAGCATCAATGTCACTACTTTACACTTGTGCATCATTGAAGTTACCAGAGCTCAGCAGTAAACCACACTGAAAAACCACACAGTACACACTGTCCCCTAAATCATGGTCCACGGCTGATTTATAATCAAGGCTCAGAGTGTGAGGCTACTTCCTGCTTAGCTTAGCTAAATTATCTGGCTGTTTCATATTAGCAGTTGCATGTAAATCAAAGCAACAGCAACAATGCCCACACATCACGGTTATTGCTATAGATCAAACTTTAACTCATGTAAGTTCAGAGTAATCTCTGACTGTCTCTGTGATATTTTTGACACCATCTATAATTTTAATACAACACATAACTCTAGCTATTCATATGTTTAGACAATGACATTCAGGTAATGTCCGTCTACATTCCAACATATTTTCTCCAATATCACTGTTTCAACAGACCTATTCTATTTATATTATATTTCTTAGTGGTGGTTGCAAAACATTTAACATTCACACCAACCCATATTGAAAAGGATAATATGGGTTCTCCATCCTCCTGAAGGTCATGAAAAACAAAACTCACAAATGACCTTGTGAAAAAAACAAAAACAAAAAAAAACACATAAGACACTGTGCTTTAAAATCCTGCTTCTTTCTATTCCTTCCTGTCAAGCCTTTATAATTATCAGATGCGTGGGCTGCTGCATCCTGCATCAATACACGAGCCCCTCCTAATGATAATATGTAGTTAATTAGGAATAAATGCCACTGAGCCAAAGTTAATTAGGTGTGGAGTGTAATATCCCCATGGAGATATGCCCTCACATCCCCACACCCAAGCTGACCAGAAGCTGGAAAGTCAAACCTGCCACATGCCACGACAAAAGGGCTGAACCCCTGGGGTGGCCATGCTTCTCTATTCTAGCTGTCAGCCATGCTACCTTGACTTCTTCCACCGGATCATCCTAAATGAGTCATCAACAGACTGTTTTAATTAAGGCCAGGGGCTCCACTTAACGAGCGTAATTATATCATAGGCAATAGTCCGGATAGGACGCAAAAAGGAGAGCGAGAGAGAGGTGGTGGGGCGGAGGAAAAGACAAAGTCACTTGTCATCCTTGCTCATTCAGACATGTCACTCTTAACATAGCAGATATCTGTCATGACTTAGCTGTGAGCAAAGGAGCACCACACACAGGATTGTGTTAAAATAAAAGATGAACTCACTGGTCACCTACTTTAATGGTCATTATTGAGCAGATCACATAAAAAAAAGCCTCAATGAAGTAATACCACATTTAATGATAAATTAAATATCTGAATTACTGACAATTTCTTTAATTACGAAGTATTTTAGATTTTGCATAGCATTTTGTACAGCATAAAATAAATCATATTTACACTCCCCAATATTTCACTTCGCATTTCAATTCACTTTTTTGAATACTACAATTTAAAAAATGTTGCCTTGCATGTCAAGGTAAGGTAAACTAATGTTCGGCTCGTTTGTACAACTCCTTATCCACTGTTGTGTACATCTTAGAGATTTCCATTAGGATGTAGTGGACACCCTCCTCATTGTATTTTTTTTTTTGTTCCTTTTTGTAATCTCAACTTCAGGTGAGCAATCATTAATTTTCCACAATGGTACCTTGTGGCTATCATTACTCTGGATTTGTATAAACAATGTGATAATTTAATTTTGTTAAAGTGTTCTGTTATCAAACAAACTGAAAAAAATCCCTGGAGGATTTGAATGTCGCCAGTTGCTGTGGCAACGACATTTCCTTATAAATGAAAAACTGTTATAAATTTAGGTGTGTGCATGTGCACGTGAAGGTGCTATTGTTGATGCTTTGACCTAGATAATGCTGTGTTGATGATGTCTGCGTCATCATCACAGATACGAATGTGTACTTGAGATAGCCACCCACTGCATGACCTCCACGTGAACCAGAGTCAATCCTCCCAGGCTCAAACTAAAGCTGCGAAGCCTTCCTCTAGGCTTAGCAGCAGTGTGAACAGTCAGACTGATGACACCACTTCACTCAATGCCTTGTACCAGAATGGCAACAGAAAAAGAGCCATCTGTTCCATTTGTTTTCTTTGAACAGAGGTGTGACACCACAGGTAATACAATCAACACCGCATCTTCCTGTATCCTTCCTCTATCTTACTGTAAATGCAAGGAATCTCTGTCTGTCCTTCGATTATCTCTAGTCTGTCTGAATAAAGTGGGGAATTAAAAAACGGTCAAATGCAGGCAAATTCCCACCTAAAATCCAAGTGTTGTCTCACAGTTTAGGATTAATATTTTGATTTGATAAAGTGAGATGAAATACACTCCAAGTGTTCTCAAGCATTACAGCCAGTTACAATCACAGTGACTTGTACTGTAGGTCTATATGTCTTGTTTGTGCTTATTTGTGAGTGTGTGTATATGCTGGATCTTACAGAGTCGACATCTTTAGAAGCGTGTCGAGGGGGAGGGTCATCATCCGACTCCTCCTCTGAGGACTCCGGCTTTCGCTTTTTCTTCTTCCCAATCTTGATGACAATTTTCCTGTGGGAGGGAAAAACACACCATGAATACGATGAGATGAAAACTTTAATTCTTTACTTATCTCTGCACTAAATCTACATTCAGACATTTTAACTGCTTTTTAGTGGATGGATAAGGAGCAGCTCGGGTGAGGGACTGTCTTTAATGGATTATAAGGAAAGGATGAGTCTGTGTCATCATACAGACTTGTCAAGTTGGACATGTCTTGCAGAAAGAAAATAGACATCCAAAACCATTTGTTAATTTGATTGTAGACTACACTTACAGAGCCCCCTGCAGCAGTGCTGGAGTGAAACAAGAGATCACAGATTTGCGTCTGCTGCAGTGCAGTCCGTAAACAATAAATGCATTTGCAGCAGTACCCTATATTCTATAAGAATCTCTCTCTGGACAGCTGCCAGCACTAAATTTTTGACCCCAACATGCATACAACAGCAGCTTGGGGACCAGCTGAAGTATGGCAGGAAATGCTTACACGTATTAACATGCTCACAATGGGAGCTGCCAGAGTTTATGGAGAAAGGAATTCAGTGCTTTGCTAAAGCTCCCACCTACTCTGCGGATACAGACCAACATCATTTGATCATAATTTGGCAAACATTTTTCCCTTAAGGCTACCATTGCTAGTTTGTGAGTGTTGAAATTCTCACCATGGCCTAATGTGCAGTTGTAGTACCAAGACAGACTGCTGGGACGAATTGATATCAGGAGCCCAGATAGCAGCAGATTGCAAAATGAATAGACACGAGATTCTACTTTTCGCCAGTGCTTCATCCTCTCTCTTCTCTCTTTCACACACGGCCGCATATTATTTCTGTGACCTTTCTCCATATATTCTCTCACCACATATGCGCACACTTCCTATCTTGTGCCTCTCCACATGTACTATCTCTTGGAAGCCACAGGCGCCAAGTCTCTGGCTTGGTGTGATGTTAATGGGAAAAATAAAATAAAAACACTGCTATCATACTGACACATGACGGCATCATCCCTCTCTCGCTTTCCAATGTGCACGCATACACCAACAAACCCACACAGCCTTCCCACAAAGGCAAATATGCTCCGTACGCCACACACACACACACACACACACACACACACAGACTGTTGCATGAGCAGGTATGTCTCTAGTGAGAAGGAAGTCCCTGTGAGGCTTGTTCATATGAGATTACATTAGAGACTCATATGTTGTGTGAACAAAGATTCCTACGCTAGCTAATATCTTTCCCTGTTAGTCAACAAGTCATTCTGTTAGACACCAAGTAGGCCCACTAGACAGGAAGTCAGCCTGCATCATTACATTTTTTTATTGATTCCATGCATTAGATTGTGGGGGTGGCATTTCTGTAAGCTTCCTAATTTCATTTCTTTTAGTGCTTCTAGCTGTAGCATCCTGGTTTACTTCCATCATAGACCGACATACTCAGATGTCAACAGATGGTGAGAAAGAGAGACATTTGACAGAGATGTTCTCTTATTTTCTCTGTCTCTTTCTTATATATCTTCATACAATGTGGAGATAAAACAAAGTAATAACCACAACAACACAACAGACATCCACTAAACTGTTTTATGTAATAGAACACAATGTTGTAACAAACAGAAAACATCTTTAAATCCAGCTTTAGTCCAAATATAAGATCTCTTTTCAACTCAGCTGGTTGTTAATTGGCTTCCCATTCAGTTCAGAGTGGGAGACTAGAAAAGAAAAAGCTGGAAAGAACTGTACATTTGTATAGAGCTGCAACGATTTGTCGATTAATCGATTAGTTGTCAACTATTAAAATAATNNTTGTGGACAAAACAAGCCATTTGAGGACGTCACCTTGGGCTTTGGGAACCAGTGATCAACATTTTTCACCATTTTCTGACATTTTGTGGACCAACCAACTAATCGATTAATTGAGAAAATGATCGACAGATTAATCGATAATGAAAATAATCGTTAGCTGCAGCCCTACATTTGTACTGCTGCTCTACAAGTTTCTGTAGTTGAAATACAAAAACACCAGTTTGTTGAATTCCCTTAAAATAGTTAGATGAGCTTTAATGTGTCTGAAGAATGTCTAACTGACTTGACCAGTTATATATAATATTATATTAGCAGCAACACCTGATCCACAGCTGTCAACATATCGCTCACAACAATGTATCTGGCTTCCATCAAAAAAAGGCCCAACTGGGAAGAAACATATAGCAATATCTGATCATAGCAATGCCTATTATAATATCTGACTGTGTAAAGTAGAAAGCAGCTGATTCTTCCAGCAGCACTGTGCTAAAGAGCTGCCCCTTCTTTCTGATGTCCCTGCCCCCTCTGGATGATATTACATTTCACAAATCCTCTTGACAATGACACTTTATGGTTGCCATGCAACATGCCGTTGGGAGTGTATATGGCAATGTGGGCGGCAATGTTCATGGTGACATCACTTCCTGTGAAAAACAACACCAGTACATGTCCACTGACACAATGAATGGCTGAGAAATGTGCCAAGTCAGAGTGACACAATGAAAAAAAAATTAACCAGCTGTGACACCCAAAAGAATAGCAAAAAAAAACATCATAAAGCAGCTGAATGGGACAAAACACAATGTTCTTCTACCAAATAAAAGCTGGCTGGGATACGGGCCTTGCAGAATAACAGTGTCACATTACCAGGCAGCAGCTCAGCAGCTAACAGCATATAACAGGGCTAAAGCTTCTCTCTGATCCCCATATGGGAAAACCTGAACTGTGAAACGAGATACTTGAGGGCTGTGAAATCATCGGTTGAGCCAGTACAGACAGAGAACACTGATGATGAGGTGGCTCCTTGGTANNTGCCATATACTGTATTCAAGAACGGCGTTTACAAGAGCATAATGGCATAGTTAGAGAGAGTTAATATGATGAAAAGTATATATTCTACACGCACACACACACACACACACACACACACACACACACAGAAACACACAAAGCGTAAGCCACATCTTAGTGATGGTTGCAGCCTGTTCCACCCTGCTGTGGCTGATACACAGGACCACCCAGGGATTTACCAACTCCAGTGCTAACGCACAGGCTCCCTTCAACTGGATAGCCTCCCCGCAAGTTGAAATATATTAACTCAAATGACAGAGAGGAAACGCAGGCTTTCAAATCAACCTCTTACTGAGAAAAAGAGGTGTGAAAACAGTCAGTTCTACTCTTCAGAGTCACAGTCAAGCCTCCCTGATGTGAAGAACTGGACAAAGAGCTTTTGTACAGGAAGTTCAAATGCCATAGAAACCACATCTGCTGACCTTGAATTATGAGAGAAGGGTGGCTTAGTGTTGTCATACAAGCAGTTGAAGGTGCCCAACACCCAGACAAGCTCAAGAAAGAAAATTGAGAAATTGACAAAATAACCACACTTCACAGCATTTTCTATACTGCAGAAGAACGCTGTATATATGANNAAACTGAAAATGAAGTCAAACAAGCTTGAGACCGATTTCAAGAAGTTCGTTTCATTTATCTGAACACAGTTCACTTGCAGAAGGTGTCTCCTCCTATAATCCTATCCTCTGGGAAAGAAGTAGAAAACCTGTCTAAAACCGTGTAGTTAAGACAGACCTGCTGGTCAACCACAAGAACACATGAAACATGTGACTGTGTCAGAGTCAATATAAAAACTGTTGAAGTATTTTAGTACGGCATACTCTGGGCCGATCCTGGACTAACTGCAACACAGTCAGGGCCTCAAATGTTTTGCAATATACTTTGACAAAGAAATGCACATGTGCTAAGTTTAATGTTACTCAACATTTCATTTCACACAAAACCCAGCGCGATCTGCCCTGCACAACAGCATGAGGTCTATTCAATTTAGTCTTCCCAACAGACTGGATGTTTTATGCAAACCTGCTTTAAAAACTGGTTTGGGGTACATCAAGGCACATTAGTAAATGCCAAATCATTTGGCTAGGAGATTTGGAATGTACATTTTTTTTAATCAAAAGAATACAAAAAGAATAGAAT
>NTHP01000017.1:986562-996690 GCA_003416845.1 Oplegnathus fasciatus | reverse complement strand
GTAATCATTCAATCCTTTGCCATCAAAGAAAGCACTGCAGAGACAGTGTTAGAAAAAAAAAAATCATGGCAGATAGATCTCTATTTCTAAAATGGAAAAAAGGTATGAAATACACAGTTTAGGTTAATCACTTGATTGATCATCCAAATACTAAACAACTATAATCCAGCTGTGTGCTGGTGATCTAATTAGTGAACTAATTTAACCACTAGTGGCCTACTTCTGAACCCTAAGGCCCCGATAATGCCACTGCTGTATTAGGAGTCATTTAGATATTTCTTTAGGCTGAGTGGGACTTCTTGGATGACAAACCTTGTACCTAAAAAAAAAAAAATACACCTTGTGAAATTCTCACCAGATATTAAAGGATCCAAAATTTGACTGAGGATACCCATTTTTTTCCTCACTATACGAGGCAAAGAAACGATCGCACTTCTATAATTAACAGTAAATGACACAAGGAAATTGGAGTGTTGACAGCACTTAGGTATGAGTGGGAAGCTGCACTTGATTTATGTTTAATCATTTTGATACCACCAGTAAAACAAACATTTCATTTCGAAACCTGTTCGTATGTAAAAAAAAACCCCAAACATATTTCATTAAATGTTCTATTACATTTTTTACACACCATTATTTGAATTATTTCCTCTGTAAAACTGTACTGACGCAGTCACAAGATTAATATCTTATTGTATTCATAAAACTACTGTTGTAATAGATACCACCAAAAATATCATCTTTCAGTTCTCACTCCTGGTGTCTTTATCCCATGAGAAGCTTGTCTTCTCTTATTTCACAACTGCACTCTTCTACACCACCATGCTTCATATTCAAATATTTCGATGCATTTCCACCTAGATGGTGCTGACTGCCCTTAATGCTTGTTAGTGATGGAGAGGAAAGTGATTTATTTGCCTCCCGACCAGGATTTAAAGAGGCCATCCTCCAGACATAATCTTGCATCTCTAATTAGACTACAGCTGCCCCTGATCTGACATTATAGAACGATCCCCGAGTATAGGCTACCACTAGCTTTTTCCTGAGAGTGATAGGCTAGATGCTGTTCGAGGCTTGCTTGGGTCTCATCCTCCTATTGTGCCAAATAACCTCCGTCCCTTGTCCCCCCAGTGTTGTCCTGCCCTACTTGGCATGCCGCCACTGGGAGTGTGTGTGTGTGTGAGAGAGAGAGAGGGTTTGATTTTAATAGAATGAAGATATGATAGTGCTTTGCAGGCTGAGACTACAATGTGGTGCTTCAGCATCTCAGAGAGACCTTCAGTGTCTACCTCAGAAATTCTGATTGTGTGTGACTGAGTCATCTTCAAAACTGTTGTTAAGTGTGGTGTGTGTGTGTGTGTGTGTGTGTGTGTGTGTGTCTCCGTGTGTGTTTCTCATCCTGAGGGGCTTATTGAGACAGTAGTGCTGGTTCTTGTCAGGAAATCCCCCTTCTTATGAATGGAAGGCTATAATCTCAGTGCCACACAGCACACAACTGGAAACAGTAGTAACAGCAGCATCAAGCCCCCTCTCGAAGACAAACACTGTATCAGCACAGTGCACATGGCCACACAGGGGAGTTCTGCTTTATTCAGCAAACATTTTAAAAATGTTCACGCTCACAAGAATGTGTACATTTGCGTGTACATTTGATTTCTTCTTACAGACATCCAACACAGACCCACAAACATGTTTATATATCACACACACACAGAGAAGCACACGTGTGAACATGCACACATACGCACCCTGCAAGGGATTAACTAGGAAAACACTCAATTAAAAAAACAGCTTTAGCTCTTCCTGATGAAAAAGTGAGGGAAAAGATATTAGACGGCTAGAAGGCAAGCACTGAAATATGAACAGCTATACGCTGCTGCATATAGGCTAGACTTAAACCTCCATTTTCTATCATGTAAATGATCTCACAAGCACCATTTTGTTTGATATATTCCTGCTACCCCTGCTGCTTTGTAGTATCAGCATATTTACAACATGCCTGCTAACGGGAAGCATTGGATGCAAGGCTTTGAGCATGCTGGAAGAACCAAATTTATATTAGGGGGGGAAAAAATGTAAAGGAGGAGGGGGAGGGAGGAACAAAAAAGGGAATGAGCGGCACCAGTGCTTTCATCTGATGATTATATGAGGTTATTTTTCAGCAGGTAGGCTGCCTAGAAAAGCAAATTCCAGCCTGCAGAGAGCTGTGATCAGTCAAGCCTGGTCTGTTAAATAACCCTTCCCTCGCCCAAGGGTAGATTTTGTTGGTAAATATTTTGATACACAATATGTACATATAGAGCAGGTTTTAGACCAAACCATTAATTTACGTTGAAATTTAGATGGGGGTCCTGAAAAACTGAAATACTACAATTTACAGTAATATCTCTACTGAAAACTAATTTCTCCTATCTGTATATGCATCTCTGTATATGCTTTAGATTTCACCATATAAATACAGGGCCAGTGGCCACCCTGCCCCAGCTGTGGTGACATTTGTAAAACCTCTTTACTACCAAAGGCACATGCTCAACATGATGAATTTCAGTTTCTCTTTCAATGAAAAGGGGTCTTTAAAATGTAAATTGGGAGAGTTAAACTAAACTCTTATTTTCAAGCTGGAATAGAACAGAGCCACCGTTAATGTTATTAGTAACACCTATGCTTTATGTCAAGTCAAAATGTCTTGCTGTGAAAAAAGGCTTGTGGTTTACACGGATCTCACACAGCTTTCAAATCACAGTACAATAATCTACTATATATAATGAATTTCACATGTAATTATTCTTTTTTATGCATAAGGGGATATATTAAGTAACATGAGCCACTTCTGAAACAAAATACTGTAAATGAAGTGAATTACAAGTTGTAGGGGACACACCTGCATTATTTTCTTAACAGATGTTGAGTGATTCCCCAGGGTTATTTCCCCTTTCAGCAGCGAAGCGCAGAGGCTTCCATGTTGATAGGTTTTGAGTCGTCTGAAGGCTATTGGATCTTACAGACTATGTTCAAGCTTTGATAAAAAGATTCACCACAGATTAAAGGCAATTTAATGATAAAGAATGTTATCAACCAAAATTCACATTTAAAGCAGTTTCTACTATTCCACAGTAGCTGACTTTAATGTACCACAATTATTTTGGCTAACTAAAACATCAGTTGGGACTTAAGTGATGGTAATTTCTTATGTGGTTGTATTTTCCTCAAAAGGCCACCAGATCAGGAGCCTTACTTAATATTACAGCACTTTAATAGCCAAGAAAAAGATCACTGACAAATACGTAACATCTTTTCTTGGATATGTGTCATGTTGCTAGTCCACCTGTCACATCGGCTGGTGCATCCATATTTTAATCAGCTGCTTTCGTTTATGTTTCTCATCAGTCAGACAGATTTTCCATATGATGATATGACCCCTAACTTGCTTGCCAAGCGGATGGCAGAGTAAACTAGCAAAGTAATCCAGAAGGCACTTCCTAGCAATTAAATGGAACTGATGATTCTAGTAGAAACCCAGGTAATAAATAGTGGTCTCAGAGAAGCAGACCCTTAAGTACACAGACAATTAGGATAATAGTCTTATCTCATGCCCCATTCCCTGCTTAAAGAAGAGTCAGACGCAATGGAAGAGTGAGCATACTGTACACTGAACACCCAATACACACACACAACCTCAAGCTTCCTGAACACAGATCTGCACACACCCTCAACAGAGCGGAGGCTGAAGTAATGACTTTAGCGGAAGGTTAGTACCTCTGCAGCCGAGATGCATTAATATTTTATGGGGGAGATCCTGGGTGGTGCATGCATATGAGCAGGACTCTCCTCCGGTACCAATCACTCCCTGGAGCTTCTTGTCATCATGTACGCAGGCTGTCTCCGTCGCCCCACATTAGCAAAAGAACTATCCCTCCCTGCAGCTGCATCGACACACATTCCAACAACATCTATGCAGACAAGCAAAAACACCAGGTCTCATTGCATTTGGTGGTACGAGCAAACCCCAAGTGAGCATGTGCACTGCCAGCACTCCATCACTGACTTTTCCGGCTTTGTCTCCACTGCCAGACGTCAGTACTGACAAGTACTTCCTCGACAGGTAAAGACAACATTGAGGTGCAGTTCAAGTTAGAGTTCGACACTCACAGCCTTGATGCAAGTACACTGGCTCAAATCTTTTTGGACATTACGTGTGGAAAACATGTTTGTCTTATAATCATTGTTACATTTTCACAACAGCATTGTTGCGGTACTTGTTACACCTGTTATAACTAAGTCAGTGTTACATTACAGCTTGATGGTTTCTTCCAAAAGGCTTCCTCCTGTCTGTCTTGTGTCCACATGTAGTCACTACCAGAGTAGGATGCTATAATAACACATGGTGTGTGTGCCCCAAAAGTGTCTCATAAGCCTAATTTCATGGACAGGAGTTATCTGATTTTTCTTTTTGCATTTACTGTATTTTTATTTAAAAACTGACAATACATTTAATTAATTCTTAGCTGCACAAATAAGTCCAAAAGCAAAAGAGGGAATATAATCAGGTCATGTGGTGTTCGGGCCAATACGGTAGTATTTATGTTTTAGTTCTCATGTTTACATTACAGTGCCATGGGCCTGTGACTGATCATACTCTGACTTCTCATGATTCAAGGCCTAGACCTGCCTGCCTCAGTGAAACTAGGCTTGCTGGATTTGTCAGTGTCCTTTAAGGAACACAATACAAGTAGGTTTATTATCTTAACATCTTTATAATTGATCATTTATGATAAAAGGGGAAATTGACATTCCACTCCTGTAATTACACTTTTTCCACATCAACATGGACATCAAGAGTCAAATTTATAGTGGTCATTGAGGCCTCAAGCTTCATCATTAAGTACAGCTCTTCAGAAAACTCTGCTCCAAATTGTCTGCTCTTTATTGTGCAGTTCCTAATTAGCAGAAAAGTAGAAGCTCTATTAGCACGAGCATTTGCCAGCTATGAATCTTCACACCTCAGATGAAATATTCACACACTCCCACAAGCCTCTTCTCATATACAGACAGAGCTATACGTCACTGCCACATTTGCGCCAAGGGCCCGCACATCTGAACTTCTTTTCTCAATTAAAGCAAAGGGAGAGGGACACAGTAGGTGCTACAACTGTAAACTGGTGATCACTACGGCCACATCCTAAAGGACTGTGAAAAGATTCTCCATCACACATACAGTATGTAACTGCTGAAGATTAAGTCACAGCATCGCAGCATTCAGATTTCATTAGGCAGAACAAACTACAGGGTCACATTCAGATTTGTCCTGATTTCTAAATCGCGCATATTTTATACAATTATTACAATTCTGACTGGTCTGAGGCTCAGTCAAGATAATGTGCAGACTGTCAATGGTGACCTGCCCTGTTTCCTGCAGACTAGTGCAGACTCCTTGTGATCTTATATAAATATTAGTCACCATGGCAAAATTAGGGGTAGTAATTGAGCTTTAAAAGCCTTGTAAAGTCTTTACCAATTTCACTACATGCAAGACCTAGTCTAAATTTACATCATTTTAAGGAGAAGCATTGACAAATGTGAGCATATAAAACATCAATACACTTAAAGTACAGCATAAATCACACAATGTGTTACAAGTTGAAAATGCATCCTTTAGATTTTACTATGCTTGAAAGAGGTTAATAAAATGCACCAAAGTAGCATTAATACAAACTCCACAGACTGAAAGCATTTGGCTGTGTTGAGAAACTCAAAACAAAATTGGTTTAGAGATACAAATACAGAAACAAAGCTATCGAACAAGTATAAAAGGTCATGGCCTATATAAAATTTGCCAGTCTGTCATCTGACCTGAATGGGTTTGACGTTTCAAAATAGCTGGAATGCATGATGTGATGAATGCTATAAAAAAAGGTTCACTGAGACAATATTAGGCTCCATGAGCAGGCTATGTTGCATGCACCCTGATCTAAAGCTTTTTCCGCATGTAGGCCAAGTATGGTTACACTGAATAAAAATGGGTTACACAGCTCATTACCTTGTAACAACAAGGATTGTAATCAGTGGCACATTTGAATGGCAGAATGCAGACAAATTGTCAGCTGCCCTTCAAGACTAACAAGTCTTAGATTGTATTTGATTAAATACTGATAGTTTAATCAGCTGTGTCTCCACAACTGCAAGGTGGTTAAGGAGGGAAAAGGATCTGGGTGTGCACTGACTAACCAAGGTAGAGTTAAGCTTTCTGATCTCCAAAGTGTTTCATCTCAAAGTTAATTTACATGATCAAACTGAGCTTTTATTTAATGTTCAAAACTGGAGCATGTTCAGAGGTGCCACCAGATCAACAATCCTTTCGTTAACCAAACAGCTAAGGGGCTCAAGTTACTGTCAGCATCACCAGGCGAGTACATCCCACTAAAGCTGGAAAGCTAGTGGGACTGTGTCACAATGACTGATTCCTCCATCATCTCACTATTCTCTCAAACATCAGCACTGCCACAACTTTCTCATTATCACACACACGAACTACGTGTAAAATCCATTATCTGCTACAGCTTTTCTCCCTCTGCCTAGCTCATCTAATTATTAATCACCACAGCTGCCAGCCAGATATTATTGTTGACCATTGTCAGTCACTCGCACGCTAAGTCTAAAAAACACAGGCCTTCTCAATCATGGTTAGAACTAATAACGCTAGGTTTTTTTTCCCAGCACAATCTGACGCTACCGTATCTAAATATTCCCCCTTTTTCCTTCAGCTCCCTGCCTCGGCCCTCACATCTGCACCAGCTGATATTTCAATAGCTTGTCTTGGGTGTGGCTTATAGCTACACACTGCTTATAGCAGTTAAACAGGGGGATGGGAGGCGGATCACGGTATCTATACATCAGCACTACTTGCCTGAATATACTCGGCAGCACTGTCTCACATGTAAATGCAGCCTTTGTTTGCTCCTCCCATGTGTGTGCTGATGACTGAGCCTGGTTTATTGTTATGGCGTGCAGTAAATTCTGTTGAACTTTGAGCTTCCATCTTGGCAACCACAGGCAGAAAATGTACGCTAGTTAAACAATACACCAGCAAATTCAACCAGTACACAAGCAGGTTAAATCAGTTAAATAAGCAAAAACAGTACAGACCTCAGACGTCAGTGATCAATCCAAACTGACATGCATGCATTGTTTAATATGAGCATCCTCCTAACAATATTATTTCAATTACCAAGTAATAGAGCTTTGATTCCCAGCTCAAACCCAATGGACTCCAACTTGGACTCTTAATGAGATAGATCTTTCTTAACAGCATAGCTCAGATGTTTTTTATAGTGCTATCAAGAGAGATGACCTAGTGATTCGGCAGCTTGTCAGACATAAATGAACAGCAGCAAATCTGGCCTCTTAAAATAAACATTTAAAAGACCAACATCATGCCATCTTATGTCAAAAAAATCTCAACTATCCCTCTAAATCCCTCAGGCTTTATTTGTTAGTTCCCCCCCCTAAATCAGAGCAAGTGAAACAAACCACAGAGCTAACATTGCACATCTGCATATCTGGTTCTGGCAGTACTTTGGAACATTTATCAGTTTGCCCTAGGTTACATATATCAAAGAGGGAAATGGATGCAGATGAAGTGAAGAGGCTGTAAGAAAATGTGCTTTGTCCTTCTAGAAGGGAAAGTCTGCAGTGGCGGCAAAATACTAGTGACATTATATTGATTATTTGATGTTTAGAATATAAATCAACTGCTTTTCCTCCATTCACAATGACACAAACATGACTGTAAATTGAACACATGAATTTTGTATGTATTTGTTCATTATTATCGCCGCACAGAAAATTATCAATGGATTTATTGTTCATGAAAATAATTGTTTGTTGCAGCCCCATCTCTGGGTCAAATATGTATAAATCTCCTCAAGTATGGCAGTACAATGACAAGGGGGTTAACCTACCGCAGTGGCATATGTCACTTGTTCATTCGGGCTCATGAAATGCTGCAGTGGCTTAGGTTCGGGTTGTGTTGTGTTAACAGAAATTCTACATTGCTTCGGGTAGAGTAGGACCTAATCAAAGCTCTACTTACTGGGTCGTTTTAACAAATGATGGTGCATTTCAGTGGTTTACAGAACAGTAATAACGGCTGTGACTACATACCCGATCTTGGCCTTCTGCTTGGGCTTGGAGGAGGGTACAATGCAGGCCTTCCTACAGGCCTTCTCTTTGGGCCGTGCCTTTCCGTTTCCTTTGTGCTCGCGGTCACGGTGCGTCTTGTACTGCGAGGAAGAGCTGGGGAAGCTCTCGGGGCTCATAACTCTGGGGATGTTCTTCTCCCCACGCTGCCGTGCCTTAGCAATAGCCTCTGATATTATCCTATTGGCCTTTTCCTGCTTGTCCTGTATATTTGACTCCATCTGATGATGCGTCCTCCGCGGCGTCCTCTTCTCCGATGAGGAGCTGGATGAGGATGACGACGATGAGGAAGAGGAGGAGGACGATGAGCTGCTCTTCATTGGGGGACTGAGGACCCGTACCTGGCTAACGGGACCATTAGCGTTCTTTCGAGGCTAAGGAAAGAGAGAGAAAAATAAAGAAAATGATAATTGGTATTTAGAATTATGATACTATTTGAGGCAAATATCTCATTAATTATGTCATCTATTGTAGATGACACAAACTCAGATGCTGTGCTATAGAAGGGCATAGTGACACACGGACCTATAAAGTTGACACCTGACCTTTAAAGCAAAGTTGAGTGACTGACACAGATGTTGCACACAGACAAGCTTTAAAAGATTCTCTCACAAAAAAAAAACAAAAAAAAAAACAAGGATCAGACTGAACTCAATCAGCTACATGCACAGGTACAAGCCATCAACCACCTAATCATTATGCATTTCTCAAAATATAGAGGTATCAAAATAAGCTATTTTCTAACCAGGTTTGGCATTAAAAGCATCCAGCCTCGAAGGTTGGTCTTCTCCTGTGTAAAACGATTATAAAGTGTTCAAAACACCTGTCTTCATGTTTTGTAACTTACAACAAGTAATGATATTAGAATAAAAAAGTCATAAATAACAAGGTTGTTAATAATGGCTGCTATGAATGTATGAATCCATTATAGAGTCATAGAGCTCAGTTAATAGGTGAGCAATACAAGCAAACCTTAGTTTTGCTTTACAGAAAATGGTGCCAGCACATTGAGATGCCATTTTACTGTACAACAGTCGGAAGGGGAATGTGATAATCAAATATGAAACACTGGCTTAGAGGAAAAACATACTGTAAACCACTGCAACCTCTTGGAATTAGGAATTACAATACACTGAGGCGCTGCGATGTGACCACTGCAACTCTCACTCTCACTCATTCAGAAAAACACAACCTCCTGGAGGCTGTGTGAACCTCTCAGACATCAGAGCTTGTTGCTGTCCCCATCTCAGATGCTGGGGGTGGGGGGTGGACCTGACTCACTCTGCATGATGCTCACTTCAACTCTCAGCCTCCTATGTAACTCTACCAGCAGACCTTCAGCATGAGAAAGGCCGGTGTTTCCCCCAAGAATTCGTTTAGATCAGGTGGAGAGAACTCTGAAACCATGTGACATGAAAACTCTCACAGCCTGACACAAATGAAATTCTTTTAGGTGTAAGCTATTCAAAGGTAGGGTACACACTGGCTCAATGTTACAGGTTACAGTGAGCCTTGCAGACATAAATAATCCAGCCTGGCTGATACATGATAATATGTGAATAATAGATGGTGTGACTGCGGTTATGCCTACACAAGCGCCTTGTGGTGGGCCTTGAGCCCAGTGGAGAGGGAATCCATAAATGGATGACCTAATCTAAAAATGTGTTGCGTATGCCTACATGGCCCAGGCGCGGCCGGTTGATTTTTTTTCCACACTGCTAGCTAAATAAAGAGAATTAGCTCTAACCTCGCCAACAAAGTGGGGGGAGGGAGTTGAATAACTAGCGATTCATTTGGAAGGAAGGGGGAAAAAGCACACACACACATACACACAAGAGCTGCATTATGATTTTCACGTGTGCAACGCTGCTGAGGCTATTAGGAAGAAATTTACTGGATCATGCTGGAATGTTCTCATTCAAGTTTATGGTA
>NTHP01000017.1:905635-955947 GCA_003416845.1 Oplegnathus fasciatus | reverse complement strand
AAAAAAAAAAAAATTTGAGCCATGTGAAAAAGCAGACAGAGGGAAAGTCTTGAGAGCCAGATTAGAGAAGGCTACTTCATGAGCCATTATGCACATTTAAGAGTACACCAATGGTTCAGGGTAGTGACCATGTGCTGTGACCAACCTCTCAGGTTACACTGCCCATCTGGTTTGCGGCATATCAGGAAGCAGTGTCTAGACAAGAGGAAGTACTTTCACATACAGCTATCATTGTATCTTACTGCTGCTGTTCAGAATGATAAGAGTAGTTACAGTACAGGGTCACTGTACACATCGAGCACACAGCAGCAGGATGCCAGGAATACATCAGGAATCCGCAACGAAGGCTGCTGATCACTACTACAAGTATGCCAGGAATGTTTGCACCGAATTTACTGTGCACTAATGCAACAGATCTAGCCTGCACATTCATTGACGTCAGACTAGACTACAGAATGTTTTTGAAATGTTTCTGACGAGGCAGGAAAAATGAACCAACACCCATGCTCAAGGTATACTGTTTGCCTCCTCCCTACCTCACCAGGGTTGCATCAGCATGCTAAAATGTACTTCCCTCTCCGTTGATGGTGGAAATTCAGCCATAAATATAATAAACCACTGACACAAGTAATGCTTATTGGTATTCCACACTGAGAAAGAGTGGATTTTAATAATCAAAATTTTGTTCGGTCACAGATACTATACTCTTGATTTGAAGAAAGTAGCCAATTTCAAAAGGGAATTTCTTTTCCAAGAATGAGACCGCACCCTCAACTTGTGTATTAACAATTCCAGTTTGACGAGTTTCCTAGAAAAATGAATGCAAGTGGGAACAGGTGCAGGATTGAAGACCTCTAACAAATAAAGGCTGCAGGATCTCAAAATAAAAACAGAACTAAGTATTGAACTGAAATATTGGCCATCTTTCTCAATCACATGACTGTTGTCTAAAACTTGAAACAAAGTTGTGACTGCTGAGTGCAGACACATCACCTTCACATTTACGGAGTTTTGGTGACACTGATTTGGTATTCTGATTCATCTGAAGAGAAAAGTCACAACTCCATGGTAATAGTCAATCAGTTTAATCTCCCACGGTTTTTCAGCAAACATACAAACTTTACATATGATGCTCCCAAGGGAAAAAAAGGGACTGGAGCACACTGATTGATTTGCCTTTAATAGTGCAAACAGACTAACATTTTGACACTACTGTGTCTTTTTCAGGGTCAAAACATATGATGCCTTAAGACCTTTGATGAATCCTTGCATGTCAAGCACCATTATTGGGCTGTAAAGACTTTTGAAAAGGGCCTCATGTTCAGCTCTGCGAAGCACATATGACTGCCATGTCCATCGGATTTCAAAGAGGCTTTCACAGACTTACATGTACTTGCACACCATCTATGCAAGCTTTCAGTCATTGTAGAATGTCTTTACTATCAAGTTTGATGTTATTTGCTTTCCCACACAAAGTTAATTTAATGGGTGGTGTTCAGTTGTGTTAAACACATTATAACTCAATATCTTTAGCTTTACCTTGCGACTTGTATTGGCAGACATGCTCCAGAAGGGGTGTAGGTTCATTACTCATTCAGACGTTCAGGTTGATGTCCCTCTTTTTATGTAGGTCCCACGACAAGTGCAGCCCGGGCCATCCGCTGCTGTGATGGAAAGAAGACACATGAAACAAGTGATTGTTGCTGTAGTTAAAGGTCAAACACATACACACACACACAACCTGTAAACAAACACACAATCAAGAACTTAATGCTGATCGGTCATCTAGCTAACACTATAGTTATATATCGTTTCAACTTGACAGTTAACATTAAAATCTTACCTTTAAGTGCTGACAGTGTACAAAGTGAGAAACGTTAACAGCTACTACTCTGGAAAGATGTAAAATGAGGGTTTGTTTGGGATAGCTTAGCTTCGTGCTAACTTGGCTGTTTCATGAGGTATGCTAGCTAGCTGTTGGTATTGTTGTCGACGTTCAAAAAGTCTGTTGTGTAACTAATATAGGCTGTCGTAGGGTTTGAACAGCAGAGACACGTGTTTTAATTTCAATAAAATATGCTATTAATACCGTGGCATTTCTGACAGGATATCAAATTATCGTGTCATTCGCTACAACCTGGGGTTGCAGTGCTAACGGTATGTTAGCATAAGTACGATTTGGAACTGCGTTAAGAAGTTATAACTAACTCTAATGTAATTTTAGCTGACAGCTGGAAATGTGACATAATACTCTTTCGAAGTGTAAGACTAGTTAATGTAAATGTCCACATACTGACGCTGTCTCACCTGCTTTCCTTGACTCACTTAACGTTATATTTAACATTAGCTTACAATGCTACCATTAGCGTTGCTAACAACTTGACTATTCCTTTACTTTATAGCCCCTCCACGTAAGAAAGCTCAGTGGTGTAACTCACCGTATTTACTAGAGAGCTGTAAAAATCCCTTTAACAGAGATGTTAACGCGTGTCCCTGTATAATTTTCGCAGAAACTGCTCAGCTGCTCGCCATTCCTTTAGGTGTCATCCCGGCTAACTAGCTAACAGTGGCTAGCTAAATAATTTGACAGACACAGAAACCGGAGCTCAATCTAACTTAATGAGGGGCGTTTCGGTGTCGGAGTACGGATTCTCATTGGTCGATGGGATAAACGTCCTCGCAGTTCATTTGTGGGCATTTCCGTCATGTGAAAGGGAAAGCGTACTTTACTGAGAAAAAGTAGCTGATGGAACCACGGCTTGCTGTCAATCAAACGGTAAGTACAGTTGCTCTGTTTCTGTTTTGCAAAAAGAAAAAAAGAAAAATATATATATTAACAGGGTCATAGCCTACAGGATGATTTTACAAAATATAGACCTTTTTCACAGCAGACATTTTGACTTGTAGCAGGATGAGTACAGGTGGAACTAATAATAATACTGACAGTGGCTCAGTTCCATTAAGTGTCCCAGTAAGTCATGACAGCGGGTCATGATGCAAAATAGAGAGGCCTCGAACTGGCTAATCTAAATGGAATGCAGTTGTTATTAATGTTATTGATTACACCTGTGCTCTTCCTACTGTGAGGTGTCTGCTGTGAAAAACGTCTATCGGTTATTGTCCATCACCCTGTAGTCATCCTGTCATGTTGACCATGTTTCAATTAATTGGCTTACAAGTTAAGTAGTAATTCAAAGTCTGCATGTGTGTCTGTTTTTTAATAAATAATTTTATTGATTTTATTGATTTCTTGAATCGTCCTATCTAACTAAATTCTTTGGGATGGTTAATGTTTGAAACCTTTCACCTTTTATTATCTGTATGGGCTGCATTAAAGGTGGAATAAATATTGTTAGTAGAGCCACAGATTAAAATAATTTACTTTATGTTAAACCTGTGAGTCCAAAGTTAACTTGCTTGTATGAAAAAGCTTATAGGAGGAAGATATGTTTAAAAAAATGTAAAAATCAAATCAAATCAATGAAGATTTTGTGGTAGACTCTGATGTTAATATAATTTAAAAAACAGTATTTATAATATAGCATTTGTCTTCAGGATCAGATCTCCAAAGGTTAAAAAAAGAGCTTTTTTTACACTGAGGACTGTAAAGTCAGACAGTCTGGTCAATGTATTTTTTTGTGTGTTTTCATCCTATACATTATCTGTTCAGGTTACACAGAACAAACAAACAAACAAACAAACAAACAAAGGGTCCCCTAAAAGTGCATCAGGGCACTTTGATAAATAAATACACACACTTTTCTATTGCCTTAATTTTAATGTTTCGGTGTACTGCACAGCAAACGTCCCTTGAGGGTAAGACGCATCCAAGCCATCTGTGTCACACGTTTCTTTAGTTTTGACCACGCTTCATTGGCAGTTCATTCTGCTGATTGATTGATTTCCTAACAATTACCCCTAATTATTTTTCTGGGTGAGGGGAAAAAAAAAACTAATTTAATGCATGGGTGATTGCATTAATTGGGAGAAATGACATTGTCCAAGTTTCAGAGTAAATACAAATTATTGACTCCATTATTGTTATCTGATTGTATATTGTCCCAAGTACACTTCACTGACAAAGGTAATTAGTGTCCTGCTTCTTTATTGGGGCAGCCGACAACACAAGGTCACCATCACTCTTTTGACACGAACAAATCAAAGACCACCTCAAGACAAATAAGTTTATGCCTGCTTTGCCTTCATCGACATTGAGATAAACTGTCTGACACAAACAAGGGTGCAAATATCCACACCATTGCTTTTGTAATGAGTTTTTTGTCTTTGCCATTGATTCTTTGTCTAATCAACTATTGTGACCTTGTTTGGTCAAACAAATATACTAATGAATGTAATTAAAGTGGGGAGATTGGATTAACTAATTGAATATGTGACCCGTTGGAGCTGGATTTTCTTTTATACTAGAAATTTTATGGCAACTACATTTAAACTTTTTAAATTCCAGTGTTTGTTTGGGAGGGGCAACATACACTTGCTGGGCATGAACTTTTATTTAAATTAAAATATATGAGTAGTAAAGAAATCCCTCTGTGCTGACAAGAGCTAAGGCACATTTCACAGTGACCTACAGCAAATCAAGTGCACACTTTTGAATAGGAGGCATAATATCAGCATCAGATCCTTTTTTTTTATACTTGCCATGTAGCTCAATGATGTAAATGTGATATTTTATTGTCTGATTGTTCCTGTATGAAGGATTCATATGTTGTGGTATCAGCAGCATTTCCCAGCTACGCACCTTGAGCTGGCATCAGAATTCAAATTTAAGATGAAATATGTTCCCCTCTGTCAGTCCATTTCTTCAGAGAATTTTAGGCCCACTGATTCAGATCTACAATTTGGTTTAAATGACAGTAAAGAATTACAATTGGCAGTCCCCGGTGAAACCTGTCTTGACAGCGCAGACATAAAAAAAGTGAAAAAAGATGACTCCATGTCCAGATAATATGTAATAACAATGTTAGTTTGAATAAAGAAAGCCAAATCTAGATTCAAATGTAATATTCATTTTAGAAATATGAACAACTGGGGAGTAAAGGTTAGAAAAAAACATCAGCCATATCCTTCATATAGCAATAGTCTTTCCTTATCCCTGAGGCTATGGCCTGGCTAAAACCTCAATGCAGCAATTATTTGCTATAATGACTGCAGTTCAAATAAGCCTGGAGATTTTATTAAACCAAATGAGAGAATCATCTGTGTATTATCACCTTGTGATTGACAGTGACAAGTGTTGGGCAGACTCGGATGTGAGCATTATGAAGAAGCTCTCGGCAAAGCTCTCGATAATGTTACCCCTGATAAAGTTGCCTGGAAAACCTCAGCCAACAAATGGAGAGGGAAAGCTCCACGCATATTAATTCCAATTGTCAGATCCCTCCAGTGGGGGAGGGGGGTAATCTGGCAGGCAGCCCCGGCTGCCCCTCCATTCACTGAGTGGCATTTTACACAACTAATGAAAAAGAAATCCATTGTGTTGATCATATGCATAGATTTCACTCTATAATAACGATGAAATAGAAATATTCATAATAAAAGTAAAGGTCACTCGCTCCTGCAGCTAAGCTTCCTAAGCTGCAATCTTTGCAAAAGCAGTTGTCAGGTTACAGCGATAAAATAGGAAAAAGAGAGAGGCGTGAAGTTTTAACCCTGCAGAGGCCAAGAGGTGAGACACTGCAACCAAGCTACTGCTATGCACTGTAGCTCCTTGGTCATTTGTTTATCTTTCTTCTACAGCAAACAGTACACATGTCTCTTCAACGATCGCTCCAACAGGTCGGTCTCCTCCAGCTTCCAACAGAGAGGTTAAAGGTCAGTCACATAGTTGTGATTTACGTAGTCCTCTCTCTGACGTACAGTATCAAAGCTAGTGTCTACATTCTTCGGGGATTTGTCTAGTCTGGTTAATAAAACACATGGAAATATGAACAGCCACCTCTCCTCTCTTCAGCACTCCCATCCTGCCTATCCCTGAATGTAGGTCACCTGGGCTTCTTCAGGCAGAGTGCAGGGGTGGAGAGAGGCATGTCTCACCTCTGAAGGACATTCACAGCGTTATTATTGCCCGCTGCGACTTCCACGCTGAGCCCCATCTTCATATGCATCATACATTGGCATTTATTAGTGCCATGCACTAAGTACAGGCCATGTTATTGAATTTGAATATCAGCTCCTAGCCACATTCGCAGGCCCTGGAAATATATTATATTAAGATGAAGCAATCTCATTTAATAACACCCAAACTAATAAAAGGAGAGCAGATTGGAAATTAAATTTATGAATATTGCTTGGCAGCAGGAGTGATCCAAAAAAGCCCAGCTTGGTCTGTCATATGCAGATATTTCTCTAGCTGTAAGCCCAGGTGTTGGAGAAATTTCTGACTGTCTCCCCATGAGTATCATGTTGAGAAAGCAGCAGGTATGTTTCGGTCCTTTTGAGTTTGTCATCATTGAAAAGTAGAAAGCCATGCAGTGGGCTACTTCAGCCTATCTGGACAGAAGCATTTTGATTACAATAAAACAGCCATGATGTGATTCTCCATATGACGACACATCATAAGAACAATAGGCCAAATGCGGGATGGAGCTGTGATAATTAACAGTGCAACATTTTGATGCTTTTATTGTGCTGTATTTGTGAGCCTTTGTTTAGCATTAACCATAATGCTGTTCTGTTTTTAGTAATCACCACTTTTTCCCCCTTGTTAAACTGAAGGTGTACATCATGTGGATACAGTAAAGAAAGCACCAAAACCACAAAAGAAATTTTTAGCCGGTGACAAAATATAAAAAATGTACCCGGCCAGCTATTTGAAAAGCCCTTTTTTCCCTTTTTTTTTCTAAAATCTTGAAACACTGGCTTTCTGAAGTGGCACTCATCCAACAGCAGTCATATCAGTCTGTGCCAGAGCTTAGCAGCTCAAATCATGGAATGCCACTTCTTCTTGACTCCGCTTCACACGAGCCCGTAATTTTCCCTCTTGTGTCATTGATGGACAACATGCTGTTGGTCAGTGTTTCACTGTTGTGTCTGTGTGTGTGTGTGTACAGCAGCCTTTTGCCAAGACATCCGACAGGCCCGGTCCATCTGTGTGTAAATGTTGACTCCCGGTGGAGCTGTGACTGTCACTCATTGCCCAGCCAGTGTAGTGCCAGGCATTGATCGCTACATATATCTTGCTCTGTACTTCACAAACCTTCATCAACAGATGCGGCTGCAGAATTGATTAGCGGCAAGTCAATGACCAAATCTCTTTGGAAACATTTTTATTTATGTGTGTGTTTATGTGGATAGCTTAGAGGGCCATTAGCGGGATTACCTTTGAGGCTTGGCGGAACAACAGATGTTCAAGGACGACTCAATCAATTTGACTTACAAGAGGCTGCAGTTGCCGGAAACAAGTGATAAGTCTGTGAGGGGGGAAAGAGGGGTTAAATAAAAACAGCTCACTGTGGTGATACACAGGTACAGCAGAATTAGACTTTCAGTAGGTCCATTATTTAGAGTGAGATCACTGACTGGTTTCCTAAGATTAGAACACACAGTTAAATGAATTGAAATCCTCTTGACGTTTACAAAATGATCAAAAGATTTGGTGGCACCATTTCAACTATAAACTCAGCTTTAAGCCCATTTCAGTTATTACTTAAACTCACCCTGCATGTGTTATATACAAATACAGGTAATGGTTTTTATTAAAGTAAATAAATTCTGAAGAACTATATATCGTATGTGCTTTGGTCTATGCTGAAAATCCTCTGAGTCATACGCAAACAAAGTTAGTTTGGCCATTTAATATAATAAATACATATAGCACAAAACATGTTTATTAAATGGATGTCAGCCCAAGCAAACTTGCATGGGTGTAAGTAAAACATTTTCAATATAAGCAGCGCCAGCCTCCAGAAAGGCCCTTTTTAATTTGTGCAGAGTAGTGCATTCAATTATACAAGCATCTATATTGAATTCAAATGAATGTTTGATATGGATATTTTTATTATATTTAAATAATCTCGATTCAGCACAAAATGTATTATTTCTCAGAGAAGATCATGTTCTTTCATTCTTTTCAATTTTCGCCTTTCCTCTCATGAATCAAACGGTGAATAAATGTGTTGCAGAGACTCACGATCGGCCTTTCAAGTCCATGCTTATGCTTCCTTATCTGCAAACTTATTAAAATTAAGTCAGAACACAAAATGGTATTTAAAAAGTTTAAGTGAAACAATTTGCATTGGGAGTGTGTGAAAATGCTAATGCATTCTTTCACTAAGCCTCACAATCACTGTCATCCATTTCGAGCTCTGATTGTTTTCCACATGGATGCCTTCATTCATTATTGCAAAATTATAAACATAAAGAAGATCTCTGTATTAATATTTCTGCTTTTTGTAAAAGCTCAATCAACCATAATGTTCTAATTTTTTCTCTGTGAACCTCATTTTATATTATCTCACTACTCAAGGAATGGATGTCCCAAAAGGGATTTATTTCATTTATCAGGATTATTGAATTAAATTAAACTAGACACTTACTGCAAGCCGAACAGAGGTACCTTATCCACTTAAAAGGTAGGCCTGCTCTTCACTGCTGTTTAGGCAAACACATTAGGCAGCAAATGCCTTTTGTTGGCTGAGCCTAGGTTACTGCATAATTCATTTGTTCATTAAGGAAAAGCGTTGAAAGTGCTTGAGGTAAGTGGAAAAGGTCATGTATTGAATGGATCTTTAATTAAGCTACTTTACAACCACAGTTACACGACTGATGACATATGCATCATGTTTGTTTACATGCAGAATTAGTGTGTGGAAAGACAATAAGTAAGCGAGAAATGATGGAAAAGAGGTAGGCGAAGTTGATCTGACCTAATTATTTGAAATTAAATAAAATAGCCTCCAAAAAACTTTTACTCCGTGTGTATAATGTGCATTTGAGTTTAGGATTTTACATGCTATCATTTAAGAATTTTATAAATAACTCTTTCACACAGAGAAATTACATGTCTGTCATAGAATATTTGTTTCTGAAGAGCAAACCATTGAAAAACACAAGTCTGGAGAGATGTTATTCTCGCGTCCAGCAGCAGATGGCAGGCTGTTTCCACTGATGAACCGTCTCGCGACACCAGCACATGCTGAACTTCTGTACCCCGCCGCTGTGATGTTGGCTTCCCAGACCTCGCTGCTCTTGCCTGTGAAATGCATTCCCATTAAAAAGGCATTTTTAAAGCCAACACCAGTGCTATAACAATCATCTCCCCGAAGCCAGGACTCCACACCCGGGAGCTCGGCACTGCCACACAGGCAGACATGTGGCGGCTGCCACAAACAAAGGCCCCGTACTCTCCTCCCCATTCCTCTCCCCTAAGTCTCCACATGGTTACAGGCCGGCCTGCCAGGGGCAATTACACCCACAGCCCAGTGTGTGAGGTCTCACAGAGACCCCAATCACCACTAACAAGATCAAGGCAATCTCCCTATCACATGCACAATATACAAACACACATACACCTGCGTATGTGTTCGCAAAAAGTCTGTCCCCTCTCTCTTCATCCAACCTCTCTCTTGCTCTCTCTCCCTCTCTCTCTCTCTCTCTCTCTCTCTGGCACGCTCTGAAATCATAACACATTTTGAGTGGCTGTGGAAAGTATATAGCTTTTTTAAGAGCAACAAAAATAACAGGGTGACAATCATGCTGTCAGACGTGGCTGTCTCATTTCACTGTATGTCACCAAGTTCAGCACTTTGTCTTGGTGACACTGCAGCTGAAATACATCAGCATGGTTCATTGTTATACATGAAACATATATATATTTAGATTACAGTCACATGACCAACTGAAACCAAAAAAGACACGATCGCCCATGCAGAGTAGGGCTCGGTTTTAGCCGCACTATCATATGAAGAAGTTTTTGCACAATGCACATTATTAACCCTCCTTTAAATATAGACGATCTGATCTGCGACTATGTTACTATGTTGGTCATCAAGTACTTGTGCCGCTCCTTGTCCTGTAACAAGTACTAACATTTGTTTAAACCCTGTGCAAGTTGTTCTGAAGGAGTTGGTGTCACTTTTTCAAACACGGTGGGTTTTGGATCGGATTTTGGAAGGACACTCTAAATTTGTTGTGTCTGAATCATTCAGTGTTGGTAACAAAGGCATACATTTTACCCTCCTTATTAGGCCCGGCTAATGCGGAAAGGCTGGATGGGTGACCGGTGAGAGAAACCGTACCCCTGTACCCCGATACGGCCATCAATACCCACGAGGCCGTGTGTCATGCGGCAAGCAGCCTGAGCGGAGGTTCACATGCCTCCTATGATACCTCAGTGAGAGCCCATGCTTCATGTCCTCACACCAAGCGCTGATGTGGCAGCTTGCTAAATAATTTGTGCTTCTTTACCGGGGTCATTGGATAGAGAATCTGGTCGTTGAATAATTAATCGAGACACAATCTAAGCAGCCGACTTCTGTTTCCTCCTCGTTTCAGCCAGATTGTCTGCCGCTGTCCCCCGCATTCATACCAACTTGCTGTCTAATTCATCTGGATTGGAACCACCGTCACAATATTGCTGTAGGCAGACTGGTGTTAGGAAGAGCATGTCCTGAGCATGACCCACAGGATCTCGAAAAAGAAAACCACACACAGCCGCAGAATCTATTTTCATTTTGTGGATAAAAATAAAACAAAAGCTTATTAGCACCATGGCTTTGTTTAGCTACATAATTGCTTTTCATTATTCAGTGCACAGTTGATACCCACAGTGTAGGTTGAAAGAGGCGCAGTTGTTCGAGTGCGGCTGGAAATTAGATCTTTTATTGATACTGCTGTGTCTCAGATCTGATTCTTACAAATGCTGAGTGATAAAACTGGAGCCTGATTGTCTGTCTGTCTCTGTGAATACTAATGCCACTCTTCAGACTGTTAGATGGGCTCATGGTAGCCTAGAGGTTGGAGAAGCAGACTTGTTACTGAAAGATTTCCCATTCAGCGTGTCAAACTGGCTGCAAAATCTGAGGCAAGCAAAATGAACAAGTTATGCAAATCATAACTCTCACTTTAAGGAATTGTTGAACATTTTGGGAAATAAGCTTATTAGCTGTCTGGTGGAGAGTTAGAGGAGAAGATCAATACCACTCTCGTGTCTGTAAATACAAGGCTACCACAAGCAGCTGGTTAGCCTAGCACAAAGACTGGAAACAGGGGGAAACTGCTAGCCTGCCTCTTTCTTAATGTAATCAAATCCATCTATCAGCAGTGCTGAAGCTCACTAATTAAAGCTGGGGTAGGCAACTTTGGAGAAACAAGCAAGAGTAAGCTAGATTTTGAAAGTATCCAACCGAAAACATCCCAGCCCCTCCCTTCAGGCCTCCAACCGAAGCTGCTCTCCCAAAATACATGAACGCGCACTGCCTGATTACTGCTGGAGGACGAGTCCACGAGAGAGCGTTGGGGAGAGCGCGTTGTTGTCGTTGCTAACTGTATCCAACTACCTCATGTCTCATTCACATCTAAGAAAACACCTAACATCTAACTATAAATGGAAGGTCTGTCTGTCTGTCTGTCCGTCGATTATCTCGACAACCGTTCATCCGATCGACTTCACATTTGGCATATTGCTAAGGACCCACGGAAGTGCAGTGTCAAGTGTGAAGTTGTTTGGATGGGCAGTTCTCGAAAAAGCTGCAAACAGCAATACTGGAGGCCAAGCAATCGGCCCATTCCGAAAAGGCACGTTTTGAATGGGCACTGCACTAGCTATCATAATGAATGTAAACAACAAACATGGCTATTGTTAGTGCTCCCAGCTGTTAGTATTAGTTAGTATTGGGAAATTATATTGAAAATTGTGTTTGATGCCGTAACTTATTGCTGGTTAGCTAGCAACAGCTGGCAGTGTTAACGTTAGATATCAGGCAAAGCTAAAAACATCAACAAGGTTAGCGATACTACACCTATCAGTGACACGCTGATGAACGTGAATTTTGTATTGGACTCATAACATATTATACTACGCTGTATAATAGCCTTGTGGAAGACTCTTGTCGTGCGCAATGAGTGCATGGGCATTGTGCGTGCAGGTAGACAGGCAGGTAGGCAAACCAATCATTTCATGCGGGCCGAATTAAATGATTGGATGGGCTTACAATAGGCCTGCAACAGCCACAGATACTGGATTTTTTTTTTGATTTGATTTATTGATTGCTGTCGGGATGCAAAGAGAATTTCAACAAATACAACAAAAAATGCTTCTAAAATAAATTGGCTATCCTAGCTTTAACACGTAATATCTTGTTTAGTTAATCTGAACAAAAACCGAAGTGTAAAAAATATGAGAGTATAATCTATTTTCTATCTTTGCGGGAAAAAAGCGAATAGGTGTATTTCCCAAAATGCTTAGCTATTGCTTTAACTGCCACTGAAGGTCCCTGATGTTTGCAGTAATCTTTATAGTTCTGGCAATTTTCTAGATATGCTTATATGAAAAGGTGTGAATCCAGATTGCAATCCTTCCCTGGATAAACATACAGTATGTCTAAAAAAATACAGAAAAATTATGCACCTTTATTAAAAATGCCCCACAGTACCTTGAGTGCTTAAGCGTTGAGCATGACTGGCCCCAGTGGGAATCACACTTCTGAATCTGGCAGTTTTAGTGGCATGCTAACGGTATCGTCATTGGGAAATCAGACACCAATAGACAGGCCAATGTCATCGAGGCTTAGCTACATTATTTTGGCCACCAGAACCAAGACTCTGATTCTTGTGTGTGCATTCCTCAAATACTTTCCCATCACTGCAAATCCCACCCACTCACACACTCATCACTGATGGCTTTCCACATGTATGTAAATCCTCACATTGATTTACTCTCATATTTTCTCCATCTTCGGTTGTTTCTAGGAGAAGTGGTGTATGACCAGGGCCGGTACCTCTGGATAATACCCAAACATGGTTGTCAGGGTCTGTGTCCCTTCGGAGCAGGCATTAGGGATAGGGCTATAAGTCTGAGGCGCACGGTAAAAAGGACAGTAAGAGATAGAGCTCTTTAAAAAAATACACCAAGACAGGAAGAATGACACTTAGCCCTTAATCATCTCTGTGTCTGCAGGGATCCCCTGTACTTTTGTGTCTATTGCAGATAATGGTCTTTCCTTACTTGACAGCATGTCTTTGCCGAGCCAGAGCTCTGTAACCAATGCTTAAGTGTATCAGGGTGACAAAGCGTTGCTAGATTCGGTGGTGTCACGGCTCATCATGTAGTGACATTGCTGACAGCTGTGGTGTTAAGACAGGGAGGCTGTTGAATGGAGTCAGAATAGATTCTAGTGCAGTAGACCCAACTTCCATAACAATGCCTTCCCTGAGGATCATGCTGCAATATGCAATCCAACAACACCAGCTGTAACCACTGGAAGACAGGGAGGGGAAGTAATGGAAATCTTGGAGTGCAAACCAAAACGCTGCTGCAGTTATTGGAACGCATGGATGCTTGTGTTTCAGGAGAAAAACCAGAGGCAAAAGGAGTACAAGAATGACAATGTTTTTTGTGGGATAGATCTCTCATGCGCTATAGTGGCTGGCAAGCTGTCCAAGTGTACTGGCTCCTTCCTCAGAAGAAGTGGGAGGGAAAAGTCCCAGCCATCAGATATAACCACACCATCTTGAATCTGTCCAATCCCATCAGTCCTCTTCTATGAGCCTGTCGGAGGAGACACGTCCTTGCCAGGTCCTCCACTGGTTTTAAGGGACTTCCTGTTTGTTGAAAACAGTACCGACAAATTGTATAATGACAAATGGTGGCCCAAACATCGGGGGAGCGTGCTGTCTCGGGACCTCAAACTCAGTTGCAACTAATTTTGCCTCAACCCCAAAACAAGCAGAACAACATGACAATGACCAGGCTTTGTCTGTTTCCACGCAAAAACGAGTCTCTGAGGTTTGGCTAGATGCGAAGAGAGCTATACTTGTAGTTATCCACTTTCTGCTGGGCTGTGAACAGTTTTTTAGAATAATTGCATTCAGCATGACCAAGAAAAACACATTTTATTCTACCTTTTTGCATTTATAGGTCATTTGTACAAACTGAAGCTGAGGGCAGAGCACTCAGTTTGGCGCCATGGTGTTTGAGAGACCTCACTACTAACTGGATTCCAGTGTTTATGCTGCTGATCAGGACCCTGGATTAGATTACTGTCATCCTCTATTAGAGTTTAAGGAGGGAAGAAATACTAATGTTGAAGAGTGATGTTCTCAGTCATCTTTCCATCCAGCTGTATCAAATGATACAGTCTTGCCTATGTGCTCTGCTGTTAATATCTTGAAATTTATCCTTATTTAGAGTCTGTGAGAAGAATAGTTTGGTTTCGACATTCTGGAAAAACTGGGTATTTGCCTTTGTGCAGACTTAGATGAGAAGACTGGCATCGCTCTCATGTCTGTGTGTTAAGTAAGAGGTTAGAACCAAGAGGCAATTAGCCTAGCATAGCATAAAGACTGGAAGCAGGGGGAAACAGCTAGTTTAGCTTTCCCAAAACAAATGAGATACAACATGTTAATGACTAAGCTTTAGAGGTGCTGCAAGGTTAATTTTTGAACTTTGGACAGGGCCAGACTAGCTGTTTCCCCCTGCTTCAAGTCTGTATGCTAAGCTTAGCTAATTTCCTCCTGGCACCAGCTCATAACCAGTGTTGGAGTGTTGGTTATAGTGATCACGGTTACAGTGATTAGCCGCTTATATGGATCAAAAAGCTTGGGACAGAATCGTTCCTATACAAATACTGTTTTAATCATTTACTTATAGTAATCAAGGAGTCCACTTGCAGTGTTCATTTTGGGTCTTTTCATACATGACAACACATGGAAAAAAAAATTTAAAGTACAGTAATTCTATTTTTTTTTTAAACTTTACTCCCATGATACTTTGCCTCGCAGTAACACGCCTGCTTCCAGGGACTTTGGGAATGCTCTGTGCAGTTACCGGGGCTAAGCTAGCTGTTGATGGTCAGTTCCTTAAACTGAACATCAAGGATCACTTCAAAATGCTGAATATGATACATAATTAATCACCACAGTTTTGTCAGTCTCTCTGAATGACAGATTAAGCTAAATGCCTGAAATTCAAAAGCTCTTTAATGTTTAAATTTTTAAATCTTCCTGATTTGAATAAGTTGTATCAAACCCAACCCGGTTTGACATATATGCATATGACATTTCTGACATATGCATATGGCAACAATATAGTAATACAAACTTCTCCTTAGCCCATCACACCAGGACCTCCATACTACAAACCGTCTGTCGTCAGAGGCCTCATATATGTTTAAACAGTCCTCTGTAATGATGGTGCTGACCATGTGCTCACTCAACTCAACTTTGTCGCTGAACTGTAATGAATGTTGTGGTAATCTATTTCATCCCCCGACCATTAGCAGGCTGTGAACACTCTTTAATACCAGTCTGGGCCTCATTTTCCAGGCCTCTGATCGCACCGAGCAGTGGGCACCTAATTCGCTCAATGAAATGGGGCTTGCGATTACTGAGGCATAGATTTGATATATCACGGAAAATTAGGTCGATTTTAATAAATTACCCATCCCACTGAATAGTCCACATATGCTTACGGTGGAGGAGGGGCTGTTTTGCCAGAGGGAGGACTAGTTGTTTTAATACGTGTATTAGAGGATGGGGAAGAGTGGCGGAGGAGGAGGTGAAGGGTGGATTGGCTTGGGGGTGCCCCCATTCAAATAAGGGATGTCAGCACTTCCTAGCTGCTTAGTGACTTTGGAGTCCTTGTAAACAGGAGCAATTAAGGTTTTGGCTTTATCTTTAGTCATCTTAATGGACTGTGCGGACCTCCACATCTAAATAATCTATATTCACAGCTTCCTGGACCTCCCAAAAACTCAGTGGCCCTTCCATTGGCACACAGCAACTTGTCACACAATGCATGAGTAAATAAAATATGAGTTAGTACATTTTCACCATGTAGCACAGGGTGTATTTTACTTTTACGGCAGCATATTTTGCTCATGATGGAGGGCGAGCGCGAGAGAAGTCGAAATACCTCCATAAATCATTCCTTGCGTTCTACCTCAAAAATAGTGCTCACATGATAAATGCGAGTTTACTGGAAGCATTTTAACTCTGAACAATGAGTCTGTGTGTGCGTGTGTGTGTGTCTGTGTGTGACAAATCTGGAAGCATTTTATGGTCAGCCGCAGAGGCCTCTGTGATTGGACAAGCTATGTCACTCCTGGTCTTAAAAGGCTTTGCACAACAGCGAGGGCATCCGCGAGTCATCCCGCCATTTGTGGGATGAGAAATTCCACAGGATTCACCACACGGTTCCTTTTCTATCCAAACTGCTTATTCTATCTGCAGGCTCTTGCAGACACATGATTCAGCTCAGTAATTTGTGATTGTTGCCCATAATCAATACCCATGGCTTTCTGGAGCTTCAGACTGACTAATCTGGAAATGGATTTGTCAGTGTTACAGGACGATAGCTCTGAATCACATCACAAACGCTCTGATGTGTGTATATTATTGTTAGTCAGGCACTCAGGGAACTACAGCTTGTGAACTATGAACTTCATCATGAACTTCAGATTTTGATTTGACCTCTATTGGCCACTTTGTGACACTTTCCAAGTCAGTGGTGTCCTCTCTCCTCTCTATTCTCTCTTCTACTAATGTTGGAATAAACTTTCACTGCAAGCTAAAAGCTCACCTCTTCAAGAAAATTATTACTCTCTGAAAGTCTAAATTGTGATTTTCTTTAAACCTACATTTTTTTTTTGCCACTTGGAGGCAGTGCAACAAGCTGTTAACACAAAATTGACATATCAACCTTATAAAGTTGACACGTGATTTCAACGTGTTAGCAAACAGTTGCTTATTCATACATCCATAAGACAGGGAGCAACATTAGCATTAATTTGGAGTTGTGTTTCTTACCACCTAACCAAAATGAACTAATTTTAGCTCTTTTTTGGTCTTCACCAACTCCCGAGGGAAATATCTTGCTTTTTAGATGCTAAATGCATAAACACGCATATGTTCATTAGCTACTTGCTAACTTTATCTGTCTGCCATTTGGTGCAGGGCAGCTAGTAGAGTATAGTGAAGTTGCAGGCCGTAAAGACCAAAACAATGAGCTCAAACATGCTGTAAAGCCCTGTAGAAATGCAAGGTCGGGTGATATTGGAGCAGCTTTAACTAATAATGGTTATTAAAGGGATATCATTGGGGCACTGTGGCTCAAACCATTACAGTCTCTACAAGTGTTTGCTTTTATTGTTTATTTAGAAATTACAGTAAAGCTTATTTTGCATATACTGTACTGGAATTTGCACTGGGTGAGAGCATAAGCAAGATACCAAGCATGTCATAGTGCCGAAAGTGGAAGCTATTGATGACTTATACACACTTGATTCAAAATTGTGAACAATTATTAATCACCGTGAAATGCAGTGCCTGTGCAATCATGCAAAGGATTACGGGGTGGTATTTAGGTGACGTTTTACAAAAAAAGTTGCAGTACTGTAATCAGTATAATAGACAGCTTTTGTTCCCCTCAACTGTCAGCAATGTAAAAAAGCTATATATTAGGAATGCAGCAGAGAGCAGGTAAGAGAGAAGGACAGATAAAAAAGGATTTTAAATTTCAAGTAATTTTTTTATAGATACAGTTTTGAAATGAAAAATCACTCTCATAATATGTTTACATATTCCTTATTGCTAGTGGATGTTTGAGGGTTTGTATAAGCTCTGTGAAAGGCACGCAGGGCTCCCAGAATTCTTCATATCACCACATTGCTCCTGTATTTCACAAACCCATACTAAACACCCCCCCCCCATTCAAGATAAATATGAAACCAAAAGGAGAAATTCATGCTTGAAGCAAGGCAACTAATCTCCCTCCTGCCTGTTTCACTCCTCTGTGTTTAATTGATAGAAATTGCACGCATCAAAGAAAACGCACACTGAGATTTAATGGGCATAAAATGGACATTAGCATTTTAAAGAGGTGGATTAACACATTAATCCGGGCAATTTTCATCCAGCACTTCCAATGAGATCGTCACAGCGCGCAGGCTCCTAATGGGGCTTAACTGGCTTTCTGCTTTAGTGCTGCTCTCAGGGATAACACCAAAACTTTTAGTTTTTGGAGAGGGGGAAACGAAGGGGCTTAATTTGTGTGATGGCTCTTTCAGAACTGAGCTTTTACTTCCAAGCGAACAGACGTCCGCATGACACATTACACAAGTTGCAACAGTGCCACGGGTGTACTCTGGGTTTGTGCGGAGCAGAGACACTGCAGAGACGTTGCCTTTCAGATGGTGAAATTGCCCGTGCTTGAGAAGCAGTAATCAAAGGGGCTGTTGTTGGATGAACATCATGGAGTTGACTTTTCATCCATGCTGAACATATGTGGTTTTGCTAGAGGAGGCACGCTGGGTTGTTGAGCACAATCACTGTACATACAATAGAAGTGAGTACATGATTTTACCATGATGTGGGGCGCCGAGTCTCGCATTATGATCAAAGCGCGTCCAATATGCTCTGTGTCCAGCCAGATGAAACTCATTTGGGCTGATTTTCTGGCATCTACAGATGCACACTGGTTTGGGACTCCCACACCCAGCCCCAAAGGTAGAAGATGCACTGTACTGCTGTGGATTGTTTTTTACTTATAACTTGTCAAACCCACGGAAGGAAGTGGCTGCCAGTTGGTCCCAGAGGAGCGTTAGCTGTGTTTCATATCTGAGGTACGAACTCATGATGAGCACACACGTCCTGTGTGTACATATATGTTCACACACATGCACATAAAGCATGTTCACACACACACGTCGCACCAGTGCGAGCCATCATCAGTGACACAAACCTACTGTGGCGGTGTTTAGACTACACTGAGCTCTCTTGATGCGATGTGTCCCCTACAATGGTGGGCACTTTCATTTCCATCCCCGTACGGCTGCTCCTCCCTTTTGTTCGAGTCATTTACACCGCAGTTTATGCACACACAACATGTAAGCCCGCTGTACCTCCATGCAAAGAGAATGTAATGTAGGTCATCAAACAGAGCCGACTGGGAGAGTGCTGTTGTTTGTGAGCGGCGAGGCAGCCTCCAGAGTAAAGGACTGATGTGAAAGGAGGGGTGTAAAAAAAAAAAACAGAGGCAAAAAAGACACAATGGAACAAACAAAAGCTTCTTCGACAAACTGTTAAAACGCAGAGTGCGTCTGTTTTGGGTGTTGTCACTGGTGGGTAGAGGTACGGAAATACAGAAACACTGCTTTCTCTCACTCCCTCTCCTCCTGTCTCATGCACTCTGGTGAATAGTTTATGCTACGCACCTTCTATTCACCTCCGCTGTACTTTCCGTCCCATTATCGCTCCAACATGAGATTGCACTCAAGACAATGTTGGAATTTTTGATAACATGGATTGTGAAACTGAAACACCGCTTTGAATTAATAAACAACACAGTCTGGAGCTTTTAGAGTGGAATCCACCCTTTTTCCTGCTGCTTGCTGTATTATTAGTAATATTACTTTTTCATCATCGGTCTGTTGTCCGGTACCATCTGAGTTATATTAGAGAAAGCTCTCAGCTTCCTTGATGGGGAGCGGAGATGGGTGTTTCCTGAAACACGCTCTGGCAGGGTGCTGTGATTTGAGTAACCCCTGAATCTGCAACACAAATGACATCTGAAAAGACAGGCTACACTCAAAGCATGGTTTCCCCATTCTCTCGGCTACCTTTGTCTGAAAGCATGCGACATCTCCATACACAGGTGCTGTGCTGTAAGTGTCTGAGTCGCACTCTGGCCTAGATTTGGAGCAGAGTGGATACACAGCACTCTCATCCAGTGAGAAATCTTTCACTGCTGTGGACACGGACAGAACAGACTCTTTGGCCGGCCATACATTTATGGCAGTTTTATCAAGCTCTTGTCGCTCTGCCACAACCTCACACTTCCCCAACAAATACCGTAACTCAATCAGCCTTCCATTTCCAACACATGTTTACCACATCAAGAGAAAGAGACCCCCTCGACCTCCTCTGCGAGAGATAATGTTCGCATTCCTATGGCAACCGTTCTGTCATGGTCAGCGGTTTCTTGCCAGACAATAAAACACACAAACGCTGTACGCTGATGCAAGACGTCGATAACAACACAAACCCAAACCACTTTCTCCCAAAGTGCAAATCTAACCTCGCTGATCATGATACATTTTTGTTACCACCTTCTCCATGAAAGACTCCCTTTATGCAAACACAACTTAAACGTTTAAACCTCAAAATCTGTCAAATGCAAGGAGAGGTCTGGTATGGATTTGATCAGAGAGAGAAAGAGAACGCATACATATACAGGAAGATGTTCACCCAGGGGCTAACTATGGCCGGTACTTGAAACACTATCAAAGATCTGGTCTCTCCGTCCTTTGAGAATAATTACACTTACTGTATCTGCTGCTCAGTCTGATTCGTGTTAGCAGCTTGACAGACAGCCAAGGCACTTGGACGAAAAGGACAGAAATTTATAGCGCAACGCTTGTCTTCTCATTTGCCTTGGCCAGGCTTTCGACAGCCTCAAAAAGCTGGTAAGCTCAGATACTTTGAACCGTATGATAAGGATCAGCTCAAGTCAGACAGACGCTATGCTAAGAAGAATCCAATTTTACATGAGGGCTTTCAAAGAAGTGCGACATCCGTAATTGAATATAGAGCACCCCGATAAAGTGATCAAAGTAGGGAGCTTGCAAAGTTAATGAAAATAAATAAAGCTAAGAAGTGCATTTCTCTTTGGTGACAGGAGGGTTTAAAAGGATGGTGTTTTATCCTTAGTGCTGAGACCTGTCTTTTAATAAGGATCATAATGAGGGGTTTCCTTTTTATATAAAAAAAAAAATCACAAGCCTGGGAACAGGACAGAATTTGATTAGGACAGCCAGCTCTGTACGATGTGTATGTGCGCATGTCTACGGATGTGAGTGTGTGCAATAGATCCATCCATTCCTGATGTGGCTCCCAGCAGTCGACAGCTCTGCCAACCGTTGTCATTTTCTGGCAGCCAGATTACTCTTGGGGTGGCATTTTCACAGTTGTCAAGTGAGGATTTAATGGCCAATTATCCTCAGATAAATATATCTCTGCTGAGGAGAGGGAGCCATCGTAGGAGTGGGAGACTATCGCTTCTAATTGTGGGCTAAAGAAAGGGAAACATGTCTGGTCAAAGCCTCCAGAGACTGGCCGACTTCCTATATCCCTGCGCTGCTACTTCATCATCACCCAAGAAGGCAGTTGGATCCCTTAAAATAAAATCCTGTGTACTGTAAATCACGTGTTACACTTTAGAGCGCAAAGTACACGCCGTCGTTAAACAGGGTGTCGCCGTCCTCGCTGTAACCAGAGCTGTGCTGTCGATAGTTGTTTTTTCACACTCGTGTTCATGACAGGGAAGGAAACCGCTCACCGAGGAGACTGTTTAGGCCAGTAGCTTGACTGAAACACAAGAATGATGGGGTTATGGAACGAAAACATTGAAAACCAAAATTTAGCACCTGGCTGCTCGGCTACAGGGGTGACGTAAAGGAAAACACTAACAAGGCAACACGATGACAAGTAAAGCATTACAGTAAGGTTTATGGGTTCATTTACATAATATTACACTTTTTTTAAAATAAAAGATGTAAAAAGAAGCCATTTAGTGGAACCAGAGTAAAAGACCATTCTGATTCAAGTGTCGTGTGGGAAAACGCTACTGCAAACTCTATGTCTCTCTATGTCTTCCTCACTGAGATCAGTAGTAACTCCTATAGGGTCTGACTTATACTGGAACTGAGTAAAGTTTTGCTCGGCAGTGACAGAAACAGGCTGGTTTCAGGCTCGAGCATTATACAGACATACGTCTCTGTTGCTGGCAGGTTAGCAGTGTGTAGATGTCAATGGGGATAGGGGCTAACAGGCTGAGCGGCCTGCACCGACGTCACCTCAGGTTAATGACAGCGGCAGTCTCAATCGCTGGGGTGGTGGAGAGGATTTAATGCTTCCCCTTTGGCACCAGGAAGTGCTGATAATGATGCTCGGTGGCACGGAGCGTGTCCCTTCTGACATCAGCAATGATTTAAACTCCTGCAATGGTGAGCAAGTTCATATATGTACACACACACACACACACACAGAGGCAGACAGGCGCGCACACAGTGTTTTCTGTCCAAATGACGCCTCACATAAGCTGTTGTCATCTTTATTTTCTACAAGGACAGCACACATTAATCAACAGATCAGCCAGGTCCAACAAATAAGCTGGTTTTCAACTCTCATTAATAACCATTAAACCCTGCATGGATATAGTAATGCCACCATAGACAAATGCATGCTACAATTGATCCAAAGTGTGACCCACAAAACAAAAGTCACGTGTCAAATATTGGTGGCTGACTGCATGTAAAAAATAATATGCAAAACAGCACATACAGTGTAAAACATGGAGACACATACACAGAAACATATATATACATATTGTAGATGTTTTCCCATTGAAGAGAGGCTTCATTGTACTTGGGGGCGTGCTCAACAGATGATTTCCTTCCAAATAATTATCCCCAAAGGACATGGCAGCAGTTATAAAATTCTTATTATAGCTTGACACACAAACCATAATGATGTAAGAAAAAAACAGAAAACAAATAATACAGAATTACAATGACCAAATAGAAATGAAATGCTGTTTTATGTATTATAAACAATGTTTTTAAGCCAAACTATGTGTAAAAAGGTTTTTACCAGCTGAATTTGTCATACATACGTGTGCAGTACAACTAGACTGTACTCATAGCGCTTTGTCCAGTGCTAGCAAGCTAGCTCTGACATACTGTAACGTACCAACAGCAAGAATATTGAAGGTACAGTATGAATGTAGTGGATTTGGATGGATTTCAATAGGAGTAATTGGCTTAGTGACAGGAGTCTTCAGTTTTTGTGCAGCATTTTTGAGCTAACAAGCTACCTTGCTAACCAGCTATCAGATAGAACCATGTGCAACGACCTGTGCTACACATGTCACAGTCGAAGCATGTCAAACTAGGAGCCCGACATATTTTATGCACATAGCTCATTATTTCACATTGTAACATACAATTCAGTGGTGTTTAAAAAAAGTCCAATTACAATTCAACATTAGGCTGTCACAATGCACATCAATAAGCGAAGATACTTGACTTATTAAGCTACTTTTTCTGTCAATTATTGAACATTGCCATGGCCATATAGTGCCATTGCTAATATTAGCGTAACGGTATCATTGCAAAGGTAACGCATTCATTTATTAGGATGATATTTTGAACTCTCAATGGTATGGCTGTAATAGCATCACCAAAACACAAGTTTTTTGCAAGTAGAATGAGACGGAGCACCCATGAGAAGATGTACTGTACGCAGTGATGTTACCCCTAAAAGTTACACCTAACCTTAAGTGTCACATGTGATCTCCACCCTGGCACAGGTGTGATGTGTGTGCTCTTCCTGCCACCTGATGTAAGGTAACCTCAGTGTAACTGACCAAAATTAAACTGAACATTTTTCCTCCCCATTGCTACATTGTTTGTGCTCACAATTACTATTTCTACTCTCCAAGCTGAAGCTTCGCCCATTGCTCCCTGCTTCCCTCCTCTTCCTCTTCTTCCCTGCCTCCGCTCTTTATATTTACATTATCATCATTGACACTGTAATGATTGGTGTGATTATGCATGCGGACGGGGCTGTGAACGGGTGTGTTGACACGGTGTTGACAGGCTGGCGCGGTCACATCTCTCCCACTGTCTCAGGTGGGAGCTCTGGTTATGCACAGCCTTCATTTAGATTCGATTACAGTGATGCACGCCTTATGGGTGTCACTTCTCTTCCGCTTCACAATTTAGGGAGAGAGGATGGGCAGTAATTGTGCTACCTGGGTTCCGAAGCCCTGGTGGCAAATCAAGCAGCGGGTGCGCGGTGGCATATCGTCTGGCTGCCTTTCCCCAGCTCATTTATTTGCCTCCAGTTGTCAACGCGGGAATATCACTGTGTGCAAATTAGCTAGCTGGGCCTTCAAGGAGCCTCACTGCCTCTTCCCGCCCACCCCGCCGGAGTGACGCCTGTTATGTCCAATTACACACCCGGTAGCTGTGATTAGCATGTGTAACAGCTACAGCATGAGTACATGCACACGTAGAGTACATATTGTGCATACAGGCACAAACAAACACAGATACACACAACCTCATCCGCATCTGCTTCATTACCTGCGATCCCCCTCACTGCGGGTGCAGAGCAGTGTCTCCTCTGGGTTTTCATCTCCTTCTTTAAGCCTCCTTGGGGCCTTTATTGTTCTCCGCAATAAGCTGAGGGAAGCTATCAGCTAATAAGTGACAAGCTATATATATATATATATATATATATATATATATATATATATATATATATACTACATGTGTATATTTTACATCACATCTAAGGCACATCATCTCTTCTTAAAGGCAATGCAGGTGAGCATAGATATCACACCTACAAACAATACTATTATGTGACACATGCCACCATGACACATATTCCCAAAGTAAAAGAATCTGCTGGGAACAGAAAGATCACAGTTTCTTCTCTAGTCAACAGAGCGGATTCTCAGCTTACCAGCTCCAAAGCCTTTGGGTATTGCATATTGCAAATAGCCTACAGCAGTGCAGTTATGTGGAACAGAATAGAAAAGCACGCTGGTTTCGGTTGGTTAAAAATGAAATGTTAGATCTGTAGCGTTTACTGTCGTACAGTTGTTGTTATTTCAGTCTGTGGATATTTGTGGCGCGTCTCTCGACAAGGCCCGACCAAAGAAGCAGCATTACTCAGGCTCTGGCCACATGTGAGCCGCACATTACGACGAGCTGCGCTGGCCTCTGACCGCCCCTGCTCTTAAACTGCAGCGAAAACAAAGGAAGACAGAGAGTTCAAAGTGGTGTCTGTTTTGTGTGTAGTCATGGTGGCCTGCCTTTGGATGCTTTCATCATATCTCTCAGTGATGCCACAGTGCCCAGAGGGGGTGATGTCACAGCAAGGTCAATGTCAAATATGAAAGAGGGAGAAGTGGCTGCCAAGGACTTGTGGGGAGAGACAAATTTAACCAGAAGTGTCCTGAGATGGGAGGCAAGAAGGCACCATGTGGCACATCCGCCTACGCGCCTGCACATCAGGCCTATATAATGTCAGCCAAGCGAGGCCTCGAGGCCTGGGGATGCAGATAGTAAACCACATGCTTCCGTTTATGTCTCTGTCACTCTTTGTCTCTTCTCTCAGTCTATCTGGAACGCAGTCAAATGGACAAAGTGCTCTGTGAACAAAGGGAGCATTGGTATCCCCAGTACGACGCTTACTGCTCGGAGCAGCTGTGGAAATGTCAAACAGGGCTGAGATGAGAGAAGTGTCGCGAGTGGAATGAAACTGCTGACACCTAATTTCCTTTCATTCCCAGTTCTGAAGCTACTTTTGTCACAGACTGTTTTATATATGTGTAGGTCCTATCTCTCATCACTTGTGCTTTTCACCCGACATCAACCATAGAAACACAACACGTGCTATCACGCAAACTGCTTCTTGTGAGCCATTTGTTCTGCCGCGGTGGCGTGCTCTTTGTTTGAACCTATACCGCCTGTTTCTCCCCAAATCTGCTTTTTTAGCGGGAGTACAGAGGGAGACACTGTTATTCAGCCTGGCTGAAGGTTGTTCTGTGTGAGTGTGTTGTGATTGCTGTCTCTACTATCACTATTCTTTTCTTCCCGAAATGTAAATCTCATGTTTTAAAGATTCCTTTAATGGGAATCAAAGTCTAAATATTTCAATACAGCTATTTTATTATTCAGTAGACTCACAGGCATTTCCAGCCATCTGACTGTGAGAAATCCATGTGCCTCACGTCTTAGCAGTGCAGGTACATGGCTTCAGCTGGCAATATTACAAGGATTAGCATGGCATATGAAATATTTAGTGGATTTCTTCTCCCCTCCCTCTAAAACCTAATAAATCAAATGACTGCCAAATGTCATTAAAGTGATGGTCTTTGACTGGGTAAGAGAGAGTCCCTTTTCATATTCAAATGTGGGTGGAAGAAATGAAAGAGCGGAAAGGTTACTTGGTTTAGCTGACAACCCCCAGTGCCCCGACGCTGGTGGGTGAAGACTCGAGGAAGGGCAGATGGAAGGAGGAAGAAGGAGTAGTGGGGCGCTGTGACAGAGAAGGTATTGTCTGACATGCCAGCCAGGCGTCCTCGTGGCATTGGTCTCCTGTTGGCGCAGGCAGGGCGTCTGGCCTGCTGTTTTGATTAGTCAAAGATGTTTTTTTTTCCCACTTTCCTTTTCTTTTTTTGGGCGAGGTGTCACCTCACAGTGGATCACAGGCAGGGGCTAGTGGGACAACCAGCTGTCTCTGTCACCAACTGTCACCAGCATTGTCTCTCCTCCCTCACTGGCTGAACAGATGATGGACATTTGAATGGCAGGCACCATTGTGCCCCCCCCTCTCCCCCTAACCCGGCATACAGAGGAATCATCGATATTCATCCCCTCGCCCACCTCCAGCCTCCCTTTCTGTGTTTCGAGTCATTCATATGTAAACGCAGAGATAAAACATATGGTGCTAATTTGCAACAAATCAACAGTGACCCGGGCTGACTTTCTACTCTGGATATTCATAGTGAGAGTTACTAGACGCCCAGCACCTGTCTGTGTTTGAAGCCTTGCCTTATTCATTACCAAAGTGTGTTGGCAAAGAGTGTCAACAAAGGCACAGCAGGCCTATAATTTGCATTCTTCCTACAAGGTGACATAATGATGTAAATTATCAAAGAAAACTGATTTTGTGTAAGACGCTGAGATTGTTGTAATGCCATTGGCATTGGTCTCACGAGACTATTTGAAAAGGAAATTATAATAGATATACAAGGCACTGTTTGTTACCCTAGCTCCAAAGGGAAATCAGCTTCAAAATCATCTGCATGTGAACTCATTGAATGGCAGCTGTCCTCATGTCGACACCTCATCAGAAATGACAACATTGATCTAAGAGGGGATACAGTGAGCCAAACAAACTTTGATTTCACTTCACTTACATCATTAGAGCCACTCATAAGGTCACAGCATAAGGAATCAGATTGAGGAACATCATGAAAAACATAGCTGGATTAAAAGGAAACAGCGTTGACAAAGTTAATATCCATTATACATCAAATTGATAATGTTAATTTTGAATAAGTCAGAGGTGTGAAATATTCATGTGGAGCTGTCCAAAGTTTTTTTTTATTCCTTTTCTCTCCTCCTTCTTCTTCTCCTCCCGTTGACTTGACTTTCTTCTCCATTAATTATCATGCCCAGGAGGTTTTTCAGGGAGAGGAGCAGCCATCAGGCTGAATCATCTTGACAAGGCGGCATGGCCCAATTACACCAGAGCTCCGCCGGGCTTTGATGTGGCGGAAAAGCAGAGAGATAGGGGCAAATTGCACAGCCATATTATGGTAATGATCTGATTTAATCCTGCCACTAAACTTTATGTAGCTTGTTTAAAGAAGATGCTAACGCTAATTACAGAGGTGCACAGAGGTGCTGGGTGGGATCGGGTGGAGAGGGCTGAGCCGAGGGGCTTGTGGTGGCGGTGCTGCCGCCGTGGCTGGTGGGAGTTTCAAGTCTACAAAGTGCAGCTCATAAATGTTGTAAATGAAAATGAGACAAAGTGGACTCATTTCCGTTTAATTATACATCCAGCACAGGTGAAAAGGTCAGGGGTATAAGAGGGCACGTGCGCAAGCTCAAAACCTGTTGGGCTAGCGTTGTTAATTAACACATCTGAGGATGGGAGGTAGAGCAGGTTCGAGAGAACGGGAAAGAGACTGAGACAGGAGGAAAGGGAGCTGTGGGGAGGGGGTTAGAGAGGGGTGTTACAAGGAACGCACGATAATATCAGCCTGTAATTAACTTGTCACTTCAATTACAGCCCTTCAGATTGGAATTGTCTTGGGTTATGGCGCTGGGCCCTGTCTGTATGGTTAATTAGTCTGACGAGTAGCCACCATGCTCCTCTCCGCTCTCCACGCCGTCACGCCTGCAGCAACTTGGTTTATTGTTCCTGATGATTGACTAGCATGCAGCGGAGAGCGGATCAAACTCAAGAGAAGGAGCGCGACTGATCAGCTGTCAGAGGTAAACCGACTCCATACCGTCCTCTATTATATTTTAATGGCTGTTATGACTTTGACCTCTTTGCTTGTTTTTCTTTATCAATTATTAATGTCTGTGTAAAATGTATTATGAACCAGAATGTGCTTGAAATAAGCCCAAGTTGATTTTATCTTCAAACAGGAGGAGACAGACAGAGTGGCAGAACCACTGAGGGCCGCTTTAACCTAAAAGCTTTGCATTTGAAGAATGAATGGCTCAATCATCCACAGCTTTGAGTTCAATAAGGGAAGAAGGGCTTGCTAACCTTGATGTGAACCCACCTATAGACCATTTCCAACTGTTAGTCCATTATTATATGAGGAAAAAAAGAAATGAATAAGGACAACGAAAAATACATAAACAGCGAAACCAATAGATTAATTCATATAGCAGTTTTCTCTGTGTGCTCTTCTTGTTTATCGGACCACAAGCCATCAGAGCCAGTGAGATATGAAAGCGAATATAAATATCACACTGACAAATTGCAGACTAGAGAGCAGTCACAAAGCTTCCTTGTAGAACAGACTTATCTTTGATAGTGTCTATTATATTCATAAGGAAAACAGTGTATATATCAATAGGCAGAAAAAAGTAAACATAATTATCTGTTTGCATTATGCTCAAGAAGAGATCAAAGATATTTAGCACTCTTAGAGAGGTTTTTAAACTTTTTAAATACAAGTGAAGTGCTATAAATATACATTAGAGAGATAGTTGCAGTATCTGCTATGGTTTGTCCTCAGCGTTACCTCTCTCCGTGAAGATGAGGACATCTCCTGGGATGCTGAGGGCCTCTTTGTCAGGATTCATCACTTACACAGGCAGTCGTGTGTACTATCACAGCTCTTGGTGTAACTCTTTGAAATCTCACTGTTATGCAGAGCTTGCACTTGTGAAGCGCTTGCGAAGATGTGTCGAACATTTTGACACAGGTATAATCCGCACCGGGCCGGAGCGGATCTGTATGTAGTCTCAGAGGGAACTTTGACAGTTTTCGCTCCTTCACATACTTACTCTGTGCATTGATTTCAAGAAACAAATGTGTGAAAAGACTCAAAAATTGGCGGAAATTATTGAGCTTTACTTAATATTGCAGCAACAATTTTTATCAGAGTAAATGTCACTTTTTCAAATGAGGACATGCTTTCTTTTTCATTTCTTTTTCACCCATTACAGTAAATTTTCTCAGTCAATTCATGTGCATCTGTACTTCATAGTGTTAATGTATTTAACAGATGGACTCACAGCGCTCCCCAGCTGATAGTCTTTTCCAGGGAAATATCACATTTTTTACACTAATATTTTGCATAGAGTGTGGTATCAAACATCTTTGACGTGAGGAAGTTGCTGTTGGCTGACTCCTTTCTCTATCTCTTTTTTTCCACTACTGTCTTGTTGTTGCAATCATGGCAACAAGATTTAATGTCCACTCCACAGTAAGGAACTGGACATCCAAATCAGTTTTAAGCCCAGAACTCTGTTGCTGTGATGCATCGGCACTAACCACCAAGCCGCCACAGTTAGTTTAAATTTTGCCACTTTTTTCAACTTTGGGTGTATGTGTAATGTCAGCTGATGCAATCAATCATTGTGAATGAAAGAAAGAGGACAGTAGTATTTGTAGTATATATGTAGTGTGTGTGTGTGTGTGTGTATGTATATATATATATATATATATATACACTCCCCTCCAAAAGTATTGGAACAGTGAGGCCAATTCCTGTATTTTTGCTGTAGACTGAAAACATTTGGGTTNTTGTCTGCCAATTTAAAGAAAGATGCAACCAAACTGATTGGGAGATCCTTCATCGTGCAGCAAGATAATGACCCAAAACACACTGCCAAAACAACAAAGGAGTTCATCAGGGGCAAGAAGTGGAAGGTTTTAGACTGGCCAAGTCAATCTCCAGACCAAACCCTATAGAGCATGCATTTTACCTGCTAAAGAGGAGACTGAAGGGAGTAACCCCCCAAAACAAACAACAACTGAAAGAGGCTGCGGTCAAAGCCTGGAAAAGCATCACAAAAGAAGAACGCAAAAGTTTGGTGATGTCAGTGGGTCACAGGCTTGATGCAGTTATTGCAAGCAAAGGATTTGCAAATAAATATTAAGTCTTATTCACTTTAATCTATTTTAAGTCTATCTGTTCCAATACTTTTGCTCACCTAAAAATGTGGTGTTCCGTTACAAATAATGCTATCTTCTAAGTTGTGTATCAGAGCCAGATGTAAATACCTGGAAATAAAAGCTGAAATGTTGATCTCTTGTCTCATATTCATCTTTTGATGTCAAACCCAAATGTTTTCAGTCTACAGCAAAAATACAGGAATTGGCCTCACTGTTCCAATACTTTTGGAGGGCAGTGTATATATAAAAATCAGAAATTGTTCCTGTTCAACACATGCCTGTTGGGAACAGGCCGATTGCTTGGCCTCCGGTTGAAATATAATTTTTCATCTGTTGCTTAAACTCGCACATGCTTACGTCTAAAACGGTGGGTCTGGAACTGCGGGGCTCTCTGGCTCTGCAGGGCGATGTTTCTCGCTTTCTCAAGAACCACTCATCCAAAAAACTCCTCAGCAATACACACGCCAAGTATGAAGTCGATCGGATGAACGGTTGTCGAGATAATCGAAGGACAGACAAACAGATTGAAAGACAGAGATTCCTTGTACTAAGTCAGATATCACTAATATTAACTTTGGTATTTTAAAACTGCTGTGTGTTTCATATTAGTCTATGCCTTTGAGACTGTGCATTTCGCAGAGCGACTTGTCTAAAATGTTATCGGTAGAGAAGCAGGTAGACGGTTACATAGACGGTATATGCGTCGCTGTCAACCAATCACGTCTCACAGATTTAGAAGTGTGGCTTGAGAACCCGAAGCTCTGGTCCGAGTGCATGAGCGTCGCGCCTGATGGATTCTGAGAGGTCCGTCAACTCATTGCTGCCTGCTTTATTATCGATGGTCGAGTCGACCGTTCATGGCAGGCCAAAACGACCCTCAGGCCACCGGGAAAATGTCTGCGATGGTGCTTAAGTAATGGTAGCAAAACTCCAATGACCACTTCAGGGAGAACAGTAATCCTTAAATTCAATTCAAACAGCAGACACGTAGTTGTGCATTTCACCATACTTCATCAGTTTAAACTTACAGCACAGATTTAGAGATTGATAGATTGTAGTCACTGTGGAACTGCTGGTGATAAAAGCTAGCAGTTACACTCTTGAAGAAAAACATTGTTTTTCTGTGAGCGTCTGCCATCAGAATATGTCATCTACTTGAGGTTACGCTATCCCGGTCAAATGCAGAAGTCTTGGCTATGAGGGGCAGGGGTGGTGGTTGCACAAAGTCATGATGAGGCTTCCTCTCTGCCTTGTTCTCCTACATGTATCTGTCAGGCTGTGGCCTTCAGAACTCAAGCCCAGAGAGCCCTCTGGGGCTCGTTCTGTCTGACATTGTCATTACTGGACAACATACAAATGTTGTGGTTTACAAGATTGACAACAAAAAGAAATCGTGTTTCTTTTTCTCATTGCAGAGAGGCAGCATGATTGTGCACATATTTACTGGAAGTGTAATGATCCATGAAAAAAAAAAGGCTGACCTATCAATCAAATCTGGCAACAGCAAGTAAATGAAAAAAAGCCCGTTGATTAGACTCAAACCAAAGACGGGATTTATGATTCTTCTGCCTGCCATTGCACACTCTTTTTTTCTGGGTTCATGGTTTTTCTCTTTTTTATGATTTCTATTTTCCAGATTTTGTTCTTTTTTACTATTTGGTGCCTTTCAGTTGATAGAAAGCATAAGCCATCAGTTTGAGAAAGTGATAATTGTCAGACTGGTCTGGTTCTGATATAGTGGCAGTCATCCATATGAAATCTGCCTCACCAGCAATGACAGCAGCAATGTGGAATGCACACCTCATGAATAAGCTGGCATGCAAAACCTCTGTAGCAAGAAGGCTGCATTCAAATGAGCTCTGTTATCAAGCTCCTCCATGGTGGCTTGCCAATGGCTGGACTGCTAGCATGGCCGCTATCCAATAGCAAAAACCCTTTGATCAGTAATAACCAATACTGTAGCAGCGTCATGGAGCTAACTGAAGCTTGTACCATTCTTTTCCATTTTGCAACTTGTTTACAAGTTATTAAGGAGCCTCCTCCCTCTTTGTAGCCGTCAGTCTGTGTAATTGTCATTGACAACGCAAGTTTGGCCCACGACACTTGGGACATGCCTACAAAATACGATGAAGACAAGGCTTTGGAAAATTTTGAAACTGCAAGGGAATTGGGTTAAAAGGCAAAATTAGTCTGACAATTACTTCGTGCTGTTAAGTCCATGCAAAAAAAAACAAAAGGTATTGAACTGATTAAAGTGTTACCCTTCTTTTCTACTCCCTGGGAGGATCAAACATGGAAGTTCAGCCAGCTTCTTTTAGTGCTGCCATAAAAGTGTCCCTTCCCTCGCAGACATGATGTGAGAGCTGGAGAAGTTCAATCCCTCATATTGTTTGAAGATTGCAGTATCTTTATGTGCATGTGCAGTAAGAGCCGTAGCCTCCATATTAAAACAGCCGATGGCTTTTGAACCTGCCTCCTGTGAATCTTGGTCCAACACATTCCATGTTGGTGCTGTTTAGATTAAGACTTTTATCCATTGTTTTCAAAGCACAACACTGTAATACATGAGGATAGTGTATACATGCAGTAAAAGAATAGTTGAAGAACAATAGGGTATTCTAGTCTTGCCCAAAGTCCAGTCTACTCTCAGTTGGTATGTATTGTGTTCATATTGAAAAGTTATCCTAAAGAGAGTAAAATACAATCATAAAGTTGTCACAGTTCACAAACTGTGCAGAGCTGCTTTATGAGATGACGCCACAAATACCAAATCTGTCTGTTATTGCAAGTGACATTGTCATTATGCACTGACACAGCATCCCTGCTCTAGTGGGGCATAAAAATGTCCTACTAAACCGGCAACATAAACACGCTGATAAATTACATTTATATGCCATCAAGCTGCGACATTTGCTGACACCAAAAATGTTTCTCCAGATCTGCCGAGGCGATGGTTCTCATTATCCAGCTGAGGAGTGAGCGGCGCTGGGTTGTTAATGAAAAATACACAGACAGTGACCTTTGTAAAGTCTCCCTGCAAATGACAGAGTTAACAAACTCCAGTCAGGGCGCAGTGAAAGCTGGAAACAGAGGGAGAGGGCCTTGCTGCTCAAGATACATTGAAAGAACTCAGCGTTTTATCTGTCTGAATCCCCAGGTTGTCGTGTTGGATGGACGCTGACGGGGTCAGAAAGGTCACAGTGGTCGCTAACTCCTGTCTCTGCTCCAGAAATTGCAGCTGCAGAGGGAGAAAACCTCAGGCCTGAGCTCTGCCCAGGCAGTGGGGGAGTTGGAACAAGTCGAAAGACGACGGTTTGACTCCACAAAGAGTGTGGAGGAATTTCTATAATGGCTAATGTCTTAATTAGCCCATAAGAAATAATAGAGCCCAGGACTGAAACACAGCACGCCAAATCATGACAAAATGGCAGTAACGGTTCACTTGGATTCCTAAAAAACATGCAACTCATTAAGCATCAGGGTAACAGGCTAATTTCCTATTTTGCAGACAAGGTTTATGGGGCAAAATCAAATGCAACATTTTATTAAACATAGGTGTGTCCAGCAGACAGCACATAAAAATGATATTTTGTTTCCTTTTATGTATCCAGATATGCAAGCTAGTATTCTTGTGGTATTATTGTACAACTGTAAAGGCGCATTGAGAAACAATTAGAGGATTTACTGCCAAGTATCAAATTAAACCGCCTGTGACCTCTGGGTTCACCCAGTCATTTTCATAAATCCTTGCTTGGACTGATTTATTGAAAGACCTTAAGACGGGTTACCAGACGAACTGTGAATTTGCTGAGTTGATGATGGCACCATGTTTTTTTTTATACCACAGCCTATTTGGCTCCTTTGGAGCTTAGCTGATCACTGCTGATGAAAGGGTCAACACAATGACAGTTGCTATATGAGATGCAATCAGCCCTGGGACCATTAATGCTGGGGTAATCATCCTTTATAGTGGTACCGGTTTATAAAAGATGTACACAGCAAAACTAGCAGACTGTGCAAAGGGATTATTGTGAATGCAATCAAATTAGACAAGCCATGGGTGGAGCTCACCACATCAGGATCATTTAGATAGTGTCACATGCGTCGGCAAATCCATGCAGTATTCTAAATTTCCTTTTAAATTGTCTTTGTACTGTCTAGTTTTATCAATTCAAACCATCTGGAGCGCCAAGGAGTTTCAAACAAACTCTAAAAATTATTTTCAGATCCTAGCTGACCAGGTCTGTGTGCTAATACTGCCTCAGAAGTTTTTGGGAAATGTTTCAGCACTTTGTTGAGTTGTTCTTTGCTCCATGGCAGGTGCCCTTTCTCACGCTCTCACTGAGACCATATGGGCCCGTCCAGCCTCAGCCTCAGCCTGCACCAGGCTGACTGTCTGCCAAAGCCCTGTCACACCTGAGTACAGAAGATCAAAGAGCCCTGCAGTGCCTACAACCACACAGCTGCTGCACGTGCCAAGCTTCCTTCTCTGCTCCACTTCCTTTGCTTTCAGCACATGTGTTTCCAAGGTTGACCACTAATCCTCCATTTATGTGCATTATCGGGTCTCCAGAACTCACTGGAGTGACAGCTCTGGAAACTCTCAGCCATGTCGTTGTGTCTTTGGCGTTGTTATCCCCTCCGGTTTGTTCAACTTTTGGTCTCTTTGTCTGTTTGTTTGTTTTTGTTTGTTTGTTTCGCCTTAACTGTGAAAAGCCACATTCGGAGAAAAGGAGCATGAGGAGAAGGCTTCTGCGATCTCACTCGGCCAAACCGTAACCAGTAAGGCATAATTGTCGTTGGGGTTTCCACTTGTAAAACAATGGCTTTGGCCAGCTATAGAGGCAACTTTTCATACCAGCCAGCTGTGGAGAGGAGTGTTTTCTGTTCAGCACTGAATTAAAGCTCCAAATTGGGACTGTCATTAGAGAATTCCACAGGGACTGCTAACGATGCAAAACGCTGACTCAAACCAAAGCAAGAGAAACCTCTGGGGCAAATAAATATTCTAGATACAGCCATGTATCTGAGCAACAAACAAACAAACAAATTAAAAATATCGCCGTCTGATTAAACAGGAGAGAGAAAGCTATTGATTATCACTTGGCTCGCAGAGTTTTTTAAATTGTGTCTACCACTTAACGGAACAGACATTGGCGCGAGGAGGGACAACTTGAGATTAAGTTCAGCTCAGTCCTCATCTAGCAAGCAGTGTTTAAGTGATCTTATTGACTTCTACAGATGCACTCAATCTAAGTTAACTTTTTTGTAGCCAGGATTGATTTGGAAAAAATCACCAGGGGTCCCTGTAATGCTCTAAGCCACATTAATTTCCACTGGGAAATCCATCTTTGTGCTTTTACATCAAGTGAAATGGAGATTTATTTGTACTTTGATATCCCCTTAATGAAACTAACCCACAGAATATTACCAAGTGTGTGTGATGTATGTAGTTATATTGAATTAAGGCTATTGTACATGGTACAGGTTTATGTATGAGTGGTGTGAATATACTGTATACTATAGAATACTCTCTGTTGCAGCAGCCCCTTCCAGTAAAGAATGGGTAATTAATGCAGAGTTGAGAAAATGCAATTTAAAGTGAGTATGCAAAATTGACATTCAAAGCAATTCTGTAACTATCTAAACTTAAAGGGGTACTCCAGAAATTTAATATTGCACTTTCATAAAATTGGAGAACTCACAAAAGACAGATTAAAAAAAGAACAATCAAAACTGAAGCAGCAGAGGCCAAGATATCCTGACCTTTAGTTACTAGTATGGGCCAAGCTACATTTCCCATAATACAACGCGTTCTTTCCTTGCCTCCTAAATGCCCACTTCCTTCAATCCCAACACCTCCAATTCATAATGTATGATTGTAACCCCAATCTGAGGTGATGACATCATCGGGGTTATTTTCTCAAACCTTCGTAAGCTCCCTCCAGAACCACAGAAGACATTAGACAAGAGTTTTACAGGCTGAGAAGTAGGCTACTACTCGTGATGAATAAACTGACCCTCAATTGGACCGCCTGCTGTGAGAGGTGAACATATACCTAAGACTAGGTTGGTGTGTGAAACATCCTCCTCCACACACAAATATCAAGAATATTATCCGCAACCTATGCACTGACTAAGGACAGATGGTGATCGGCTTCATGATGAACAACTTATTTTGTTTTGTTGGAAGAAATGTTGCTCAGATGTTTGGAAGAAATGAAATATATCATAAAATCCAAACATATTCATTGCTATTATAGACAATGGCAGCAGTGTTTATGGAACTGCGTAACAGAGAAATACTGTAATTATACTGATAATTTACTAATCATCCCGTGTAAAACGTGGAAACCATGACAGAGCTCACTCAATCTGTGGCCAATATTTTGTATCAGATGCAGCTGTATGCTTTGAATAAACTATAATTCGGTGAAAAAAAAAATTGCTTGCTCGCATAACTGATATTCACTGTACCATTACCAAGACGCAAGCAAGGCCACGCTTTTATTTTATGATGCAGATGTTTATCAGAAATGAGTCACCGCTCCTTGGCACTAGAAAGCAGCGCTGTGATGTACCGGCAATATTGTCTGACTGCCAGATGCAGCGGGCTCAATTTAATGTTTTCATGACAACTGTTAAATCTCCGCGAAGCCACAGTGTTAGCATATCCCCAAGGTCAGATATGGACCACCGCTCTGGATTTTTCCATAAAGAGTCGCATGTTACAGTTTCATCCTGACATGAGATATCTAGTATGTGAAAGAAATGATGCCCAGCCTTGATCTGCTTGCATGCATCTCAAAGGACTCAAAGGACTGATTACAAAGAACTCATCAAGACAGTGTGGTACGATAGCAGGTAACTGTATTTGGATTAAAAAATAACAGAGTTTTGGACTATAACACTTTTTTCAAGATATGATATGATGGAATGATATTGTGTGAAATTAAGTATAATACTTAGTGTTGCCTTTTTAAAAAAAAAAAAATGTATAATTCCCTTTTCGAGACCTTGCTTTTAAATGTAATAGATCCCAGGTTAAGAGTGTATATTTCTCACAGATTTACAACTTATCACTTCAAGACTTCAAAGGGTATTTCTTCAACAGTTTTGAAGAATAACTGAAAAGCAGCATGGTCACTTCTCCAGGCCATTATTGGCAAACTATACCAGCCCCGCTGATTCAAACGATGTACTATAAATCTGCTGGGTGAAGGGATTCCAGAGAGCATATCAATTCAAATACCACAAGCCTGGCTGACAGAGAGGATTTATAAAATTGTTTAGGGAGAAGTTTTGATACATCAATTTTAGCAAGTTTGACGCTGCCTGTAAAGAGTGGAGATGAAGGAACGTGGACACAAGCCATGTTTCTGTAATGTCTTAATTCTCCGAACTCGGAGAAATGTACCAAAAAATGGTTAAATGTCTCTCATTCAGTAAATTTAAAGTCACATCATCCAGCATTTTGATAGTATAAGTGCTATAAAATGGAAAGGACCTACAGTAAAAGCAGGAATATTTGGAGCCAGCTTTTATGAGGGATTATAATATTTTATATAAATAATGCTCACATACATGGCAAAATTCAAACCACAAACAGCTCTTGGAAGGACTGGATGCATGCCGCCATGGGGGAATTGAAAACTTATACACTGATAGCATTGTTTTCCAACGACACATGTAAATGTTAAGAATGAACAGTAACTTTTGCAAGCTGAGAGGAATAAAAAAAAACCAAGGACTGTGCTGCTGGGAATATTAGTCGATAGGAATTTTATCTGCTTTGTCAAAAAGCATGTTTCTTGTGTTTCTAGAATATGTGAGTTGTCAACTCAGCTATGACGGGGTGGGATGTGATGCACCAATAGGAACCAGAGGGTTTAGAGGTCATTTGCGGAGTAGTGACAACATGCCACTCACCAAATCATCTCTCATCTCTCTAATGTAAAAATTAACCATCCCCTTTGTGCCGACCACAGCGGATTTGAGAGTGGCCGAGCTACACGGTTGTGCAATGCTTCCTTCATAATTCAATAAGGATCAGTTTCACTACAGAGAGCGTTGGAGTCAGGGAAGGGAAATCTTTAGAGCAACACATGAAGTGCAAATGCTGAAGCTCGCCGAAAGGTTTCGATTTTGGTTGTCATGCGCTCCGTGTTAGACTGGGGTTGAGAGCATTTGGTCCGTCGCCTAATGTTTTTGTGTTGGCACTCGCGTTCTCACCCGAATGGGTGCCAGATGTCTTTTTTTTTTCTTGAGCTGAGGACCTGAAGCACGGTGACTCGGCGGGCCCTCGTGCTGCTCCAAAAACCACCAGCAATGTACACGCAAACTGGCACCATTTAATGAGTCACACAATTGCTTCAAAGTGAAATTACATCCATTTAAACCTGTCTTACACATCACCCAAAGAGGCGCAGAAAAAAGTGTCTACCTTCAATTTACAGCCGAATGAAAACCGCAAAGACAAAAGTGGGACATGTGCAAGTTATTATGGATACACTCCGTTCTCAGTGATGAGAGCAGCATGTATAAAATGGGGAGGGAAAGGGAGGGGTGGCATAATCTCTGCCCGGCATATTTGTATGATACCAGACTTTGAAATGGAAAAATCAAAGGAAAGCTTTTTAGAACAAAATGTGAACTTTCTTGCCGTCTCTTCATGACCAGGCATGGTATATAATCATCATTTCAGCTGTTGTTTCAGGCCATCAAAGGCTCTGCCTTCGATTACTATATCACAGGTGATCACGGGAAAGTCAGGAGACATGCTCGGTCAATAAAAGCAGCCTAGGAAAAGTACAGTCTGAGCTGCTGACAGAGTACAAAGAGGGCAGATTGTTTTGGCATGTAAAGCTTATGCTCACATATATGTGAATATAGGGCTATAAAGCCTTAATACAACACTTGGGAGTTACGGAAAAAAACGGTGCGTGGCCTATAGTTAGATTCAGAGGGCCATCATGCCCTAACAGCTGTCCACAGCTGTGTGGGTGGCTGAAACAGTGGCGACAGTACCCGCACTGACATTGGATTTATCCGACGTGCTTGTGAGAGCCAGAACACAGAAATATACAGCCATGGTACTGTCAATAGCCAACTTGCTTGGGTGTGTGTGCAGTGGCGAGCCCTGTAACCAGCGTCAAAGACATTTCCCAGAGGCACACAACACGCTATGTGAATTTCTATTATTACCAACAACAGAGCTAACATGTTAGAACACCAGCTGGTACAAGGGACCCAATAAAATGATTTATTAAGGACTGAAATGTACCAAAAATAAAACAACCAAAAGGTGACAGAATTGAAAGAGTGCCATCTTTAGCCATGATATAATTTTGTTGCCCTCTGCGACAAAGTACAGCAACCTGTTGACCCAAACAGCACTTTTATGTCCCAACAAGGCTATTTCATTGGAAACTGACTATGTGGCTCCTTTCTGACAAAGGAAATAGTCTAATAAAAGTGCTGCTATGCTTTTGATATGTCTTCTGACTTCCTGATTCTTGCTGCGCTCTCGTGTGGAGCAGCTGGGCAAATGAGTTGACTTTGAGCCTGTAGCTGGCCCTTAATTCCTTCCATCCCGCCGGTCAGTAGTGCAGCCTCCATCGTCCTGGAGAAGAAGGGAAAGAGGAAGTAACACCTGGTTCCCCAGAGCCCCGTCGAGGCCCCTGGATTGGGATAGCACATGCAGTGCCACTCTGAGTGGCCCGGACCGGCGCTCAGCTGCAGCATGAAAGATGTTGAAGTACATTACCAGAACAACCAGCTGAGCAGATGATCTGAGGAAAGAGGCACTTAGCAATGACATTTAAGCATCCAGGTGAGAGGTGGGGCAACGTGGGGAAATGGCTGCAACGTGTCTGTGTGTGTGTGTGCGTGTGTGGGTGAGTGAAAGAATGTGTTTTAATTGTGTGTCAGGACTAGCAGGGTGAAATCAGGTAACCTGTCACTAATAAATCTTTGTGTCCCTAGCATATGCTTTACAGACAGCCCATCTTTCTCTGGCTGCTGCTGTAAAACTATCAGCCGCAAGAAGAAAAGTCCAGCCAGCATGTTCTCTGAAACACACACATATGACATGCAAGTTGAAATATTGACAGTGGTACCATCACACACACACACACACACACACACATGCGAGCGCACGCTGGACTTGGCGCATCAGCTTCACAGGCCGTGTTCCTCTCCCACAGCGTTTAAAGTGGAACCAAACAGGCTTGCGGCCCCCGTCTGCACATCTGGAGGCGCTGCTGCAGAAGGCCGCGGTCCCCTCCTCCTCCTGCGCAGTCCTCATCATCCTCAGCCCCCATTATAAATCCCATCTCACTGTGTCCGTAATTGTTCCACACATGCTTATGCAACAAAGCAGTAGCCAAGCCAAATGACAAACAGACCAGAGCTATAAATTAAGACTTATTTCTTACTTTAATGGCTTGCACTCTCATAATGTTTGCCACTAATTCTGTGCTGCAAAAAGTGGCAACAGTGCACTTTTCTTCCCCGTGCATCACTCTTATTAACACTACGTATCTAAGCAACAAAAGCAAATATGGTGTGTGTTGAGATTGCAAAAAAAAACATTAGTTTCCCCCTTTGTTAATCGTTTTCTGTGAGGGGATTAAATGATCCAGCGGCTTTAAAGACACAGTTACCCATGCAATATTGTTATAATTAGTGTTGTGAATCTTCATACACAAATAACCAAAATCATCTCACTTGAGACTAGCATTTAGAAAACCAGCCAACACAAAAACATTTCTTTGGGTAAGTGGCACTATAAATCCATATCAAGTGTCAAGCACTTTCTCAATTATGTTCAATTACAGAGCGCCACATAAATCCTCCAAATCTCTCTATTATACCAGTTCTGTTCATGTCATGACGAATACACACTGCTGTAAAGGAGAATTTCCCCTGTCAAGCGAGCCTTTTCTGACCCTCGTAGTCTCTCCTCTCAAGGAAATCAGACCACTTGACAGTCTGCACCAGTTTACCTCTTTATTACAAGGACCTGACATCTGAGAGAGCTGAATGAATGGGACAAGGAGAGCAGAGGAGAGGAGAAGAGTTCTTCCCCAGCCCGAGGCTTGTCACTCAGCCGTACCCAGCACTCACTTAATCAAGCAGGCATGCGGCATGGTGTGGCAACTGCCTGGGTGCATAAGTACATGTCTTGTGGTTTACGCTGGTTTAAGACAGGACGGATGTGGCACTAGTGGCAGCCTGTCTCAACTTGTTCCTGGTATGTTTGTTTTGACAGTCAGCTAAGACCCCATGGCCAGGCCCTCCTCGCCCCGGCTGATCCAAAAACATAATACATTTGGTTTTCGGAGACAGAAATAGAAGCCACATTATCCTTCAAATATGGAAAGCTGTTGCCCAGAGAAACGTATAAAAAAAAAAAAGTCATTTAATTTTTTTTATTTTTATCCCCCTGCCTTCTGGCTTTTTAGAATTGAACGGAGATACTCACACACAGGCAGTTCAGCCTAGCGCACCATATGTATGAGCATTAATCAAATGTTCCCGGGCCTTGCCTTTAGTACCCAATTCACAATATAACAAATGTTCCTCCAAGCAGCACATCTGTAGAGGATGTCAAAAAAGGACTTTGAAATGTACACCAACGCCAACACTCGGTAGACAAGAAAAGGGGGCTTTGAAATAGCTCCCATTGGAGGTGCTCGCTGAAAGGAAGACCAGCGGGGTATTGAAAAGATGTCCGTTTCCCCAACTTTTTCTATATGTAAATCCACGTTCCCTACGGGTTCCGTTTCTCAGCGAGGTATCTATATATGGAGCCACTTTATTACGGACAAATCCTCTTTAATGTTCTTGTCGGTGGAAGAACAGCTGGAGCGGAGATAAAAATGAGGAAGCAATCTGCACCAGCTGTTGAAGTATTAATACAAAAATTAACTACTGTGTGTTGGTTAATTGCTTTCTGCTTAATGTGCTTTCAAAAGCCTTGATTCCTCTTTTCTGTTACACAATCGCAACTGCGGCGGGATATCAAGAGGCCTGTGAAATTAAAGATTCCATTTAAAGGAGCAGCCCTCCTTCCCCCCATTCTTCTCACGGCTCAGCGGTCATAATGGACTCATGTGTTGAATAACCAAAATGGTCACATTAGACACCTGCTACTGTGGTCTTGGTAGACACAGATATGGAACTCTTTTAGACTGCAGCAAACACAAGTGCCGCTCATCCGTCAAGAGCCCATGCAAACATTTCCATAAGTGAGACTGTAAGTTTATCACTCCGCTCCGTCCCATTCCAGCAATCACACGCCTACACAACCGGCTGAGTGACGACGAACGATTTCAAACAGCACAGCTGGTATATTCGCTTTAACTGCCATGCGTTTTATTTGCGTTATTATCTGTTGCCACCTCACTCCTCAGATCCACACTGACTGAGGCCACATGGAAGCAGTTAAGAACGACGTGTCCCTTCACAGAAAACAAAGAGAATTTTTTTTCCCTCTTAAGGAGTCACAGCTCTCCCCTCCTCTGGGGCCCATACATGCACGGGTCGTGTCTCCAGCACATTTAATTCCATGCTGTAAAAACATTAATCAGAGCCAGATGAAGTGGGAAGAATTCTAAGACATTATGTTTTTATGGATAATTTGAGGTTATTTATGCAGGATAAATAAGAAAATAACGAGCCTCAGACAGCAGTGCAGAGGACACTGGTTGCTGTTTGGACATTCATTCGCTGCAATTACTCCACTCCGGAGCACTAATCTTTATAAACCCTATAAACCCTGCATACATACATAGATAGATAGATAGATAGATAGATAGATAGATAAAGAGATAGGTAGATAGATAGATAGATAGATAGAGAGATAGAGAGACAGTAAAATAAGCTTGACACCAAAATTGTTTCCATTGTTGTCCATTAGATGGCTTACTTGTACTACAAACTCTCAGCATATTGGTGAGGTTGGGGGCTCATAGTTCATGATCAGGCCACGGTTGACATCTTCCAGGAAAACAATGCTGGATAAGAGCGCTGTGTGACATATGAGAGGTCAGAGAGAGGGCTGCCACCGCAGAGCGAGAGCCAAAAGACAAGGAAGGGGGCAAGCCAATTTGACACACATTATTGCTCACTCTCTCTCTCTTACACACACACTCCAACACTCACATGTTCTGCACTGTACGGCCATGTACACACAACCACTATGGTTGAAAAACCGCTTTATGAACTGCTCTGATGTGTGTCTGTCAAGGTGTGCAAAGTACTGCAATAATCAATAGAAAAAGATACTAAAATAGTGTATTTGCAATTTTTGCTTGCCAGAAAAATCAGAAAATAAGCACATGTATTATTTTAAAGTTATTAAAAAGATAAACTAAAGAGTATGGGAACAGTCTTTTATCTGGAGTCTGAGTCTGAAATAAAGTTTGATTTGAATTGAATTGAACTGAATAATAAAAGTGAGGAATGAGTGTTTAAGTACCAGACAATACTAAGGCAGTCCTGCAGGACAAATAGAGGAAAGTAGAAGAGCAAGACATGGCTGGTGAGGTGGAAAATATTCCCCCCCAAAAATTCAATTTTGTATGTTCATCCCAGAATGATGATTAAAAATAGGATAAGATAGAGAGGAATCATAACCTTATCATACAGCACAAGTTTTATATGGAAAACTCCCCTCCTCCCCTCTGCTTTGATATTGCATGTGTTGTGAACACAGAGTCTGTATCTCTGTTCCAGCGGCACCACCTCAAACTGTCATTAAAGCGCATGTCCTCAGGTGGAAAATGACTTCTGTGGGGGAGCTTCTCCAATGATAACATGGATTTGCTCTAAAATACGTTGCTTTTCTCAGAGCGTCATGAATAAGTAAACGTTGATGAAAACCCTTTGCATTTTCACTATCATTCTTAATGCTTTTGCTTTTAAGATGCATATTGAGGCATGCATAAAACATCCCCTTTCCCCCCTCACTGCAGCCGCAATGAATGATGGAGGAAACTCGTGCACACAAAACCCTCTTCACGGCAAAAAGAAAACAGATGAACAAACAAAACAAGTAAGTCTAAATGTGGCCTAGGCGCAACGCCGAGGCCTAAAATTACATGTCTCTCCCCTTTCCATTTAGCCGAGTGTTTCTGTATGAATTGTGCTGGCGTCACTAGAGTTTACTTTGGTTGAATGAACTTCATGTGATCTTTTAATTCATCCAATTGTCGCTGTTGCCCAGGAAAACAGGGCTGTAATTTTGGCCCCAGCATTGATAAGTTTTTCACTTAGCATTGAGAGGATTAAATCAATTATGTTGATTCTGTATTTACTGCTTGCATGCCCACAGTCGTTTGTAATTAGCTTATTGCTTTTGATCTGATGTAATGTGATGAAATGCCTGGAAGCAGCTCTGGGAGCCTGCTTGGCTGGAGCAACTGGGGTGGGCGCCACTTCCAGGCCCCCACTGAAGCCCATCCGATTGTCCAAGCATGGGGAGAGGAGGGGACCTGGGGGGGGGACCGGGGCGACTCGCGTGAGCAGCCGCAGACAGAGAGGCAGGGGGATCGGTGTCAGAGTGGAGGGAGGGACCACCCGCCGAGATGGCAGCATCCTCCAAACCTCATTACCCTCAGAGGCCTTTCCTTCACATGCATGTGTAATTACACCCCACCCTGCCCCACCCCACCCCCCACGCAAAGCTCTCACAACACCTGATACCTGCAGGTAGAGCGCCACAGGGGGGCCTTTGCAATGATAGGGCTCCAAGGCCTGAGGGCCCGCTTAGAGTAACTAGCATTCAACTCTGGCCACCCACATCAATCAAAGACCCCATAACACAGAGACTGATCATCTGTTTTGGAAAGAAAGAGCTGTTTATTCATGGAAAGCTAATTGTTCTACCTAGCCACTGTTCTGCCTCCAAGACTGTACTACAAAGCACAAAGGATGCAGGATTGGATCTGAAATAGTCCAATAAATTTGGACTTGCCTGAAGGATTGGATGTTGCCTGACAGTTTACGGACAGGGAATCCTTCTCAAGTTAATTCTGTCAACCTTCTGGTAAACAGACGGATGACGTCTTTGGCTTAACTAATACAAGAATGAGCTGGACCTCAGTTAAATGCAGAGTTTCAAGTGCTGCCCATCTTTCCTCAAAGGGAAAGGGCTCCAACATGACTTTCATTCAAACTACCCCAACAGAACCCCTCCCAAAGCGCCCCTCTCTCTACCACCCCCTTCTCTTCCTCCCCCAAACTGGTGAAACAGACCCGTGGTGCACTGCAGACTGTTCTGTTTATGAAAGAGGTCAGGGTGCCACATATGGCCAGCGCGTTAAAATACACACGGCTCCTGCCGCGGCTGCTAAAAATGTATTGCGGCTGTCTGTACATGCAGGAATAAAATAAACTCTGAATGTTTCAGCAAGCAGTGCTGAGAATTTAATGATTGAGTATTTGAAACTATGGTCAGATTTGTACATGAAAAAGCAGAAAAAAAGCACACGTCTTTAAAAGTCCAAAGATATTGGGTTAGACGTCAGCAATATACAGCGAGTTGTTTGACTTGGCAGGAGGGGACGCTCAGATTTGCCTGGGATAAGTGTGTGTCACACGCCATCTGAGAGGATAGCAGGGCCACAGTAAGCCATAGGAAACTAGCGGTGAAACTAAACACATGCAATGACAGCCACAGGCAGTTGATGTGAGCCAAGGAGTCTTAGCTCCCAAAAGACTGGCCCGAGGGGAGAGAGAGCAGGGCTACTGATAAGTGGAATAAAGAGCAGAAAATATGAATACCTTCCCCTTCAAAGCAAACCATTATGCGCCACTAAATTCTGATTATTTTCAGTGCGATTCTGGTGCTTATTTCTCTTGGCTGCACAGAACTCTTCTCTAGCTCTGCAACAGATTTGTGTCTCTATGTTTCACCTCTGCAGCTCTGTGTTTAATAAGACAGAGGTTGGAGATTACGCTGTAGATAGTGTGGGCATTAACAGCAGTGCTTCTCGTGTTTTTTTTTTTTGATCATCACGCCATCAATACAGCCTCCTCTGACACCAGAGACAAAACTGTGCGCTTCTGCAGGCGCCAGTAAGTGTGAAGAGAAGGTCAAGAAGGGATCGTGGCAATGCAGTGGGTGTTGTTCTTGTTTTTATGACAATCACGCCCTGAGGCGGGGCGCAAAGTTCAAACTGTAAGGTTGCAAGTTTGATTCCAGCAACAGCCAATTCATCCATCACTGTAGAGATTCAGTGAACACCTACCTGCTCCAGCTGGCTGCTGCTTCGAGCCACTGTGGTGAAAACACACAAATTCATATTCCTAATTGCATTCTGTGATTAAAGTGCTCTACATTTCATAGAAATATTAAATCAGTGAAACTCCCCAGACAGCAAAAAAAAACAAACCCAAAAGGCTCTGATGGTATACAAGGCGCCAGTAAGTGTGAATACAAGTTCAAGAGGGCATCGCTGGGTGCAGCACTGGGTGTTGTTCTCCGACGCCCTGTCTTTACGAGATCAGCCTGGTTCTGGGTAATCTGCTGTGACCTGTGGCAGGAAGACTGTGTCCACCTCTCAGCTCTGTGATCCTGCCTTACACCTAGCAGTTGTGGGTAATAACCACCCATAATTCCATCTCCTTCTGGGCAATGAAAAACCTCCCCCGCTGCTCTTTGGTTTTTTCCAGTTGCAGGGTCATGCGCTAGCAAAGCATTGTGGGAAGAGAAGGGTGACCGAAGTGGAGGAGGAGGGGGAGGAAAAGTTTAGGGGTGTGGGTTTGGGGGTTGCTCAAAAAAAAAAGAAAGAATAAAAACATGTGTAATGAGAAAACATGTGGTGTGTAACTATTGGAAGTCATCAACAACAGAAAATAATAATTAAAGTGCAGGATGAAGAAAAAAAAACTGAAGCTGTCTTTTCGTGGCTGGGAGACCACTGTCATCATGTCTCAGGAATTAGGCAAACATATGCTGGTCTGCTGCTGTTGAAACCGAGGCGCCTCGCTCAGGCTGCGGTTTGGGAACATGAAAGGCTTTGTGGGATGAGCAGGAGGACTGGCCCTAATTCAGGGCCTCATTGCCAGGGAAGCTGGCAGCAAACTCCGATTGTGGGACAGGGAAAGGAATTTGGTTACATATTCCAGCGAGGACCGCAGCTCCAAACAAACCGAAGCAACAGGCTGCTGAGCAAACCATTCTGTCCGCATTCAAACCCCCTCTCTTGCTGCTGCTGCAGGGGTGAGGGACTCAGTCCCACCTGACTGAACCCCAGAGGAGTCTGAGGAGGGCGAACATGGGGAACAGGAATGTAGAAGGTCAGGCCCAAAGCTGAACTTGCTTCCCTGCTGAGATCCAGTCGCATGCAGGGCTCGGGATGCTGGCAGCAGACTCCCTTCTTTGGATGGAGTGTTTGGAAAACAAAGCAGGCTTTGTGATGTTTTATTGCAGCCAATTAAACTCTTAAACTCAATATCTGTCTTTGAGAGGATGCACAGAGGTCAACCTGAGATGTGCAAGGGAAACAGAGAAGGGACGACAGTTAGCAGGTCTCAATAATCCCCAGGCTGCAGATCTCACTGGGTTAAACACAGCATGCATTCACTGTAACCTGATCAACTTAGCAAATTGGATAAAACTCTTTTGCTTCTATCTTTTCACAGCCGTTGCGATATATATCCACAGGGCAAGCCCATCTTGATTGCTTTCCAGAAGAGAGACATTTCCTGGCATTTTCAGACAGGCAGGGATTAGATTAATCATGTCTCCGTTCAGGGTACATATGATTATGGTTGACTGTTTACAAGTTTTCTCAGATGTGCTCCCCATGCCAGGACATAGTGGTAGAGCTCAGAGCCTGAAACTCATTCACGCATGTGGTGGTCTTGTTTTAAACCGAGCTGCAGTGAAAAATCATTCATTTTTTGACAGTGGAAAACACAGATGTGAGGCAACATTGGATTTGCACCTCCTTGTTAGCATTTATTCAACTTCTTGGTGTTCCAACTGGTTGAGGCTTAGTATGTGAAGTATGTGCAAGTGATTTATTGCAGTTCAGTGACTTCTGAATTGTGTTGATGCAGTTAACTCCAAGCAGGTTAACACAAATGCAAAATGAATTACTTGCAATATTACTTAAGTTTATTTGTCTCTCAAGACAGGATGTAGTTTGACACAAGTGTCACTGTCAGTATCATGCCCAACCAGTGGGAGGCAGCACAGACTGGAGGATAATGGGATTGCAGAGCAAACACACTTGCATGCATGTATACACAAAGGGTTAGTCACTTGAGTGGTTGAAGGTGACCATATCACACATCTGGGGTGCAGACCCAAATGGCCGGTGGCAGAGGAGAGGACCAGGATCAGTGGCCAGAGGAGCGGTGACATGTGGCACGCAGAGGGAAGAGCAGACCGCATTCAGTTTCTGTCTGTAATCCTCCGCCTGAGAGAAATGTTTGGTTATGGTTAAAGGCACTGTTGTCCCACATTTTCATCCACTTCTAATTACAACATAGCTGAGGCTCAGTGGCAGCCAGCGTAACTGTTGTTGTTGTTGTTGCTGTTTGTTGACATTACACAGTCCTCCCCCACAACACACTTGTCACACGCACACGTTCAGACGCGTACAATGACGACCAAGTCATTCACACCCGTGTGTAACACCACTGCATGCGCACACACAGGAGCACATATGCCGTATTTAGGGACCCTCAGATACACACACACACACACACAAAGAAACACACATCCTTCCACAACGTGATCAACATAGTGGAGCGGTAACCATTGCAGAGCCCGATATAGAGACACAAATCTGTTTGGTGCCACTGGGAGATTAGTACGACCACAGTGAAAACCAAAAATCACTATGTAGACATTTTGGTGGAGCGGATATCACAACTTGTACATATGTGAGAGAAATTCAGCGCGGTGAAAGGACAAGTGAGTCAGTTATGTGCCACATACTAACTGTACAATACAAATGAGTTACCACTAACTAATAGGTGCCAGATACGAAGTAACATAAATGGTTTCGTGTGACAGTTTAACAGTATTACAGCGGGCAAATGTAGAATACGTTTTTATTATTGCTGAGGAAAAAAAACATTCTTTAAAAATAGGATCGGTAACATGTAAAACACATCAAAATGCACATAAGTACACCAGGTGCAACAAGCCAAAGGAAAAGCAGATACTACACATAGACACAAAGATATTGTACATTTGAATTTAAAGTGTTTTAAGCAATCTGAAGATTTTAGTCTCAAGAGATTATAGGTTTGTTTTTAAAATCTGGTTAGTTTACTTAACATTTAGCTGAATGATATATGCAAAAGACAAACCTATAAGCTGAGATATTATTTTATTTGTTGTAAATGGAACACAGACCTAGAGATTGTCTGTGTTTACCCGTACACACACATGCCATGAACAACAAGTAGATGTCTTGATGACACTGACACTTACCAGGACCAAAGTTACAGCTTCAGTCTGTCTAAATACATACTGTACAGTACACGCCACAATTTCTCAGTCTGTAATTTAATGTTTGCAATTAAAAACTCCTGTGCTGCCTCTCAGAGCACGTAATTTACTGAATCAACGCCTTTAAATCAAGCGTTTCCCTCTGTGACAGACTTGTGTCTCCCGGAGGAATTTGCCATTCCAAACCACAGTCTGCGATCCCCACGTTGTTTTCACTCCCAATCACACGCTTTATCTCCAATTGCTGACTAATTACCAAGAGCTAAGGGTTATGGGAAAGGCCCCAAAATGGCAGTCTGATGTTTTTGTGGTTCAGCATTTGGATTGCTGCTTTTCTTATTGCTGCTTTTTTTTAAAAAATTGTCTGTCAATTTACAGTGTGTGAAACCAGGGTCAGATGTGAGAGAGGTCAAAATAGGGTCAGCTTTTTTTTTTT
>NTHP01000017.1:884220-905626 GCA_003416845.1 Oplegnathus fasciatus | reverse complement strand
TTTTTTAATCACAAAGCATCTTACATGCACAGGCAATGAACAATTACAAAATGTACAAAAAGACATAAACTTTAAGAACTATAATGGTGTATGCATAATTATAACAGGCAACTTTTATAATATATACCTGCGGGGTACAGCTAACATGCAAGACATGCTACCATTGTGTAGCATAGCAAAGTTAAATCCCATTTAGCAGTACGTCATCAGTAGGGGCACTCATTTAATTAAATGATTTACATGGCTGAAATGATTACAGTTTAACTAACAAAAACTTAAATTCACCACCAGTCTAAAAACATTTGGTTTGGGTCTGAATGTGAGCACTGGGGGCAAGATTGTACCTTTCGCATGGCTCTTAGACATTATATTAGAGTAAGTAAACCAATGTAAAAATGTAGCAGTGAGACAAAATGTAGCATTTTCCCCATTTTCCCCAAGAGTTTTATTCCTGGCAGGCTGGGAAAGCTTCTGTTTCAGCACTGAAACAAAGAAACGCTAAAACTCTCCATTGAAATCTTAAAAATGAAATTGTCGGTTGGAAGATCCTCAAGGCACAGTAACCTTCCCACTTTTTTAGTGGTGAGGGAAACTCCGCGACGAAGTGAAGCATCATTGCTTGGCATTATCAATCATATTTTTTTCCCTGTGATCTCAGACGCTGTGGATGAAGTAATCTGACGACATGCCATGCCTCCGTTGATGTGCGTGCGAAACACCTGAGGTGACTGACTCATATAGAGGCACTGTGCGGTGTGACATGTACGATTCTCCGGAGAGAAAAAAAGGGGGGCGCTTAATGCCTCTGTTCATGATGAAGCAGCGAATTATGGAGACAGGGTGTGTCATCTCATTCTCTGCTCCTTTCATCATAATCTCCCCCACTATGTTCAGAGAAAAACTCACTGGAGGCCATCAGCCCTGAACCACAGCCGAGAACATCACACAGAGATCTACCTATGGCCTATTTCAATGGTTCACTATACAGACAGCTTATGGATTAACAGCCACCATCTTAAAGTTGGAGGAGTGTGAAAGAAGTCAGATGTACAGTAGTAGAAGTGCCTGTGTGTATGTACATGTGTGTGTGTTCCTGGCCGCTCTAACAGGAGTGTCACCTGCCGTGCAGCTGTTATTTTGTGCACCAACTGACGACTGACAGGTTGCATACAGGAACACACTCAGATGCTAAAAACACACACACACACACACACACACACACACACACAAATAGTCGTTGCACTTATTAGGTATTTTTATTGGCATTTACTTTGACCAAATTAAACTGAATGGGGGCTGCAACCAAAAAGTACATCCCGTATCTGGAAATATTTTTGCATCATAAACCAAAAAATGTAAATATTAATTGAATGTGTGACTGAAATGAGAATTTGAACACTATTCTGGCTTATCCTTAGATACATTAAAATAAAGGAAAGTTGTGTTGATGACTGGTTTTGAAAATAAAGGCTCATACTAACAAGTCACAAGACAGATTTTGTTTTAATTTCTTCAATTGCTCAATTTCAGCATTCCATTTGATATGGACTTTTTTTTTTGCCTTAAAACATACAAGAGTTATGAAGAAGTACTTAGATCCTTTACTTAAGTAAAAGTATCACTACACTACACAGTATAAATCTTTACTTAAGAAATAATACAGAGGTATTATAAGCAAAATGTACTTAAAGTATCAAAAGTAAAACATAATTATTGTATTGAATATTATATTATTTATTTATTATTACTGATGCTTTAATGTGTGAACAGCTTTTTACTATTATAGTTGTGAACATGGAGCTAATTTTAACTACTTTATATTCCGTTGGGTAGTTTCATTCGAAACACTGACACATATTTATAATCTGATCATGTGTTATATAAGTAAAATCTAAATCTACAATGTAACTAGTAACTATGGATGCCAAAACAATGTAGTGGAGTAAAAAAATGTAATATTTTCCTCTGAAACATAGTGGCCTACAAGTATAAATTAGCATTATGAAAATACTCAAATAATGTACAAGTACCTCAGAGTTGTACTAGTGCGCTACTTGAGTAAATGTACTTAGTCACATTTTTGGTGTGTGTGGCAGTACCCTTATCAGCGAGTTCAGCCTGAAACTTGGCCACCATCCATTACAACAAAATTGTTGCCTGCTTTTAACATAATTACATTTCTGTTGCTTTGATTCCAGTCCGAAGTAATAAAACACTTCTAACCCCAAACCCCAAAATCTATCCACAACTACAATTAAAGTTAAAAGTGCAGTTGTTTTATGATAAGAGCTGCAGGGTCTGTAGCCACCAAGCCCTACCACCTGCTTCTGATTGGCTAGTGGCATGTTATTTTCCCCTCACACATACCCCAGCATGCACTGGGGTTTATTTATTAGGAATAAAAAAAAGGAGTCACTAATCTGTGTTCGGTTCAGACAGCGGACTCCCCCTACACACTCGCACACGCACACACACACACACACACACACACACACACATCTGCGTACCAGCTGAGCAGGGAGCAGTCCCACTGTTAGGCTTTCACATATCAAAGAGCCTGGGGTGCTTTGGCACTGCCGGGGTAGTTGTCCTTTTTTACAAAAGACAAACAAGCAAAGAGCTTGGGATGCGGTCCAGAGCCGCCTTTGACACAGTGTTGAAATGGGGACTTGGCTCCATGACATCTATGATCTACATGTGTAAAAAAGCTGTGGTGTTTTTTTACTTCTTCTTTTTTTAGATATTGTCAGTTGCTTGTCCTCAGCCTATAGCGAGCCAGTTCACATTCTTCATTAATCTGCCTTAACCGTACACCACAAAACAACATAATTTGCTGAATTGTTCAAACTTCGGCTCGGGGCTGCTTTTGTGTCAGAGTTGCATGGAAAGTATTACTTCTAGGTGTGTGGTACTTCTGTGATGTATGGTGTACAGATTTTCAGAGGTCAGGATGTTAGCCTGACACTGTGACATCACCAAAACATTGGTAATTACACAGAGTGTTGTGAATCTGTCTCAGAGAGATGCTCAATTGACAGACATTATAAATTATCCTATCCTCAGAACTCCCTAAGAGACTAATGTTCCCAAAACAGCTAATAATTATCCACCATATTTCAGCAGTGGGATCAGTTATTGATGACAGTAATAATGAGAATGGGAACGTGGAGAAGGATGATGAAGATGACTGTAGTCCTGTGTGCCTTAAAATGATCTTGCAAGACATCATATTTAACACGGAGGAACAAATCACAGAGGTCCAATCCATGTACCGCAGCACAAATACAGAACACTATTTTCAGCAAATGGAAACAAGGCCCATTTGGGATCAAAGCATCTAATGGGTTCTGGATAACCAGAAGCTGCTGTCAGTTTCTGGCCAAACCAAACAGACATGCAAACACATGTGGCACTGCGTCCAAAAGATTTTCAATACTGCTCAGAGAATTATAGCTACATTACATCTAATCTGAGTCTTCCCCCAGTCAGAAACCTATAGCGGCGGCACGGAACATCTCAGTCGGGACAGTTGACTGAATGGAAAAATGGCTAACAAAATGGCTATTTTTCAGGATATGTCTTTTGCACTTATGTCCCCTTCACTCTGCCTTGAAGTGCACCTCCATCCCTTCAGGAAAGAAGGAAGAAAAGGAGAGGAACACTGAGAGCAAATGAGAAGCAAACCGAAAAAGACAGAATTATTGTTACACACTTTCTACCAAATTCTCAATTTGACCTTTGACGGTGGGCTGGAGAGAGGAGTGTAATGTGCGTATGTTCCACTATAAACCAACCTGCCATTCAGTTGAATGTACAGTAATGAGACGTGAAGGCGGCCTCCAAGAGAATGTAAGAAGCTCTGTATATGGGGGTAGTTGGGTGTGATTTAAACTTTTCAGCCAGTGTTAAATGTACCTGTCACCATCAGCACGCTCCGTAATGTCAGCTAATTTGGAAATGAGGAGAAATGTGCATGGACAAATAAACACATTTCAGTGTTCATGTCAGTGGTCAGACTGGTGGGTTTGGGTACAGTTTGGGCTGTCAGATGAATTCTTGATCACTTGCCAAACTTGAATCAGTTTCACATTCATCAGCGCACACTTTAAACATTTATTACTAACAAATGGGCAGAATAATTCAGTGAATGTGTGTGCAGCACCAATGCACCGGTGAAAAAAGCACGCAACAGAATAGATCTTTATTAACCCAGAGGGGATTCTGCACATCAAAAGACCCCGACTGTTGTTTTCCTAAAGTACTACCGATATATGTCCTGAGTGTGGACTAACAATCGCTGTCGTATGTACGCCTTATGTGCGTCTTCTACTGAATTCAGCGGCTGGTCACACAACAAAACCTAAACCTGGTAACACTGACTCAAGGGGAAAACATGCACATTAAAGACCAGAAAAGCCCTAATAAAAAGCCTCTAATATAAAACAGTCCCCATCAAAGCGATCCCTCCCAATATTTGTTGAACTCTTACATATCATATTAATGCCATTTCAGCCATTGTTCACTCTTCGGCTGCGTTTGATCTGCGGGGCTGCTATAACTCTGGGGTAATAGGGGCGCTAATGAGAGGAGTTGGCACTTTATAAACACTGTCAAGAGCAGGTGGAGCGAGGGGTCACACTGGGCCATTGTGTCCACCTCAGCTGGTCCTGTTCAGACCGACTTATTTTCTTAGATCATGGAGTGTTTTGACAAATCAGCATATTTCAGGCAGACGTCTTTGTTAGAAGTTAAGTCCAGTCCTGGGTGATTGTATCATGCTGAACAAATGTGCGATTAATCTGCAGCATGGCGTTGAGCGATAGGGCACAGGCTTCTCCAGGAAACGGGTCATCTCTGCCTCTACGAAAGATATTCCCTCCTGATGGTGCGCGAGGCAAGGACACACACAGAGGATGTATGCTTCCGTATAGAGTTTTATAACATCTTTCAGCCTGACATTGTGCGTGAGATTTAAAAAGGGGCTCTTTTGTATGTCAAAACCTCACTTTTAATGGGTTTCTTATAAAAGTGCTCAGTGATCATGGTATTCAAATCACAGCAATAGCAAAGCGCTTCCTCATTTCGGTGTCTGGAAGTGATCCCAGGCAAGGAGGTGTACCACATCTTAGACTTAGGCTGCACGCTCTCTCTGTTCGCTAACCAAAGGGCTCTTTCCTGTGGTGCCATACGATCATTTATTGAGGCTTAATCAACATGAATGGTGTATGTACTTTTTGAACCATTTGAAAGGGCCCTCTGTGCGCTTTAAGCCTCGGCCATGGGGTTGCAAGGTTTTTAACGATATTCCAGCTAAAGGGCTAAAGGCAACAAATAGCCCCTGTCCCTGCAGAGCTTTCATTGTGGCTTTAAGACACAATATTTTTCAATGGGAATTAAAGAAAGGTAGTTATATTAGCTAGACAGCAGGTGCTACTCAGGTCTGGCACTTCAGTCCTTGTAGGATTGCAAACTGAAGTTTGAGATCATTTGCACTGATCCAGTCTGGACCTCTCCATTAACAATCCTGATTAGTCAAAACTCTGTCAAAGGCATGATACGTATGTTTTAACTGGTCAAAGCAGCATTTTGCACAAGGATCACAACAATACTGACATCATTCTGCATTGTACTGGCAGAAAATACATCACTCAATGACAGTGATATGTTGATTTTTTGATTTTGATTTGATTTTCTATTCTGTCGTAAATAACATGCATATAAGAGCAAATATTCCCCAAACAAAAAAGATGAAATCTACAACAAAATCACACAAAAAAAGCAAAAAAGTGAAGCATGACACAAGAAAAATAAACCAGTTACAGTTAATAACTTTTTTCCATAGTGATCTGAGTGACCTGAATCATGATAACAACAAAGATTACTGTTCCTCTGCTAAACAACAGACTTGTATGAAAGTTGTGACATGCAGATTTAGTTATTGGAGGTATTACTCATGATACAGATAGTACATATATATAATGTATACTGAAATATGAATTTCTTTCACCCACCTTTCCTCTTTCTATACCTTCTATACAATTTTTACACTTGTTTTAGAAAACTGGTGTAAGATTCTGAGTATTTGACGTCATCAGGTAAGCTGGCCTCCACACACTGAAAGGTTGAAAGGTGCCTGACCATTTAGGCATTTATACACTTGACCTGCTGCAAGTACTTAACCCTATTAGCAATGTTCAACCATTTTAATAATTTAAAATGTGCAACTGTCCTACTTAAATGGGCTCTTAATTGCAATCAAAAATGTAATGTATCATCTTATTTTGTACAATGTGTAAGCGAGCCTGTTGTTGCTTAGAAAGACCATGGTGATAGAATTCACATGTGGTGTCACAGTTAGATGAAAGACTGTCGTTAAACAATGATTCACAGAGGGAACTCTCCTCGAACACTCTATTCTCAACTTTGCACCTTTTACACATTTTACATTTTGTACATTTTAATATAATACATGTACCAGGAACTGGGAGAATTTCCAAAACCTGCCAAAATCTACTTAGCTACACAGGGTTTTTAATCTTCTCCATCACTATCGTAGTGCCACTTTTCATGCCCTGTAACTAATAGGCCACCGGGTGTGAGCCACACAGGTACCCTGGTGCTACAAAGAGACTGTACAGTGATGTGGGGGTGCTTCAAAGGGACGAGGCGAAGGCGGTGGAGTGTATGGAATGGAAAAAGTCAGCAAGAAAAGAAAACCCTCTGCTGAACAAGGACATAATCGTTTGGAGGACTCCAGCACACAACCTAAATAATACATTTCAGGTTTTGATATAACTATTACTGCCTGCGAAGAGCTCTTTGATGTTAATTGAAACCACTGGGCAGCAATCTGCTTTATAGCACTGACAAATAACAGTTTCCTAGGGCTAAGCATTGAAGGTTAGCAAGCAGAGAAGGCGCATACTTGCTCCATATGCTCATTCGATATAAATAAAAATCAAAAAAAGAGCTTGTCTTCACGGAGGCAGCACAATATGCTGAGGATAGTCCCTGGCCGAAGTTGTGGTGAGTGAAAAATGCTGTTTACAATTCTAACAGTACCTTCACCAGTGGTCCCGTGTGGTGCAGGACAAAGCTTGACTGTATTGTTTTCGGTTTTCCCAGTAGTTTGCTTCCTCTCTTTCATACAGAAACCACAGCTTAACTTGATAACGTAATAATAAAATCTAGGTGGCCCAACAGAAAGTCCTGCGTCGGAAAGATATCATTATTCACAAAGGAGCCTGTCTCTTGTATTTCTGATTTTTCAGGCCATACAATAGTTTGAAGCATGGGGGAGAGATGATTGCAGGGCTGTGGGCTCTGGTTTTAATACAGACACAACACAATGGTCTCTGTCTTCCTTTACTGTGCTTTAGTACATTCTGGCACCGTCTTTTATTCTTCCCCAGCTTTTTCAGACGCTCATTATATCACAAAAAGGAGCCTTGTCAAAGGGTCATCCGGATCTGATGCAATGCACAATAACAGAAAACATACCTCCATCGTGAGCGCAAACACATTGACCAGACCAGTAGAGAGGGCTATATGATGATAGAAGAAGTTCAAAGTGATTTTTTTCCCCTCCATCGCATATGATACCACATCAGAGTGTGTACAGGGATGACCTTGCCTTATGCTGAACCCCACAGGTCGGACATGAGAGGAGAGGTGCCTGCTTTAGAGCCTGATTCACTGTAGGACAAATGACAGGCATTGCTGAGGAAGGTAATTGGCTTGTCTCCATGTAAAGAGCCTGTACATTATGATTGTTCACAGAGCCTCAGATCTGACCATTGAGCAAAAAAGATCCAGAGAACTTTCTCCTCTTTGACATGTTCCCCATCTCAATGACTGACAGTGAGACTGTATGAATGATAATTTGACACGTTCCCTAAAGTAACAAACAATAATGATGGATTGGGTTTATGGTTTGAATGGTGTGGTGTAGATTTAAAAAAAGATTCTGACATAAGCAGAACAAAAATAAAGCATTTATAACTTTATGGCCTTGCCAAAAAAAAAAGAAAAAAAAAAGATGACAATAATCTGAAAATAAAGGGAATAGTTCGACAAAAATGTTTTTTGTTTTCTCCTTGAGACCACTCTTATGTCTGTACAGTAAACGTGACGCTACAGCTAGCAGCTTGTTAGCTTAGCTAAGCCCAAAGACTATAAACCGAAGGCAGTGACTTCCTGGAGTCTTGTTGTTGCCTTGACTAGTCCAGCACATAACTCCCTTAAAACCGCAACTTCTTCTTGTTGCATTTTGGCTTTCGCGTGTTCATAATGTGTCAGTGAGATTTTGAGGTGTTGGAAGGCGCATTTTGTTACTTTCCAACAGAGGCTAGCTGTTTTCCCCTGTTTCCAGTCTTTATGCTAAGCTAAGCTTGCTGGCTGCTGGCTGTAGCCAGTATTTACTGGACAGACATGCGAATGGTTTCGATCTTCTCATCTAACTCTCAGCAAGAAAGCAAATTAGTGTATTTCCCCAAATGTCTAAATATTCCTTCAAAGTAATGAGATTTTTTGTGTCATTAATTGCATTACAGTTTCAATAAGGTAACTTTATTAAAATACATTTTTAAAGCAATGCCGCTAATTATGATCAAAGCCACTCTCCCCGTCCTGGCTCTGAAATTATTCCACAAACCTCCATTACTGAGAACTAAACTACATGATTTGTGTGGTTTATATACTTTGTGAATAACTTAATAGGGCCCACTGTGCACATATGATTCTTCAGCCATAGGGGTTGTGAGGACTTTAACACCAGTCCATCAATGGGCCACCAGCGATGGAATTAAAAGCCAAGCTTCTGCAGGGATTGTTGGACAAGGTAACCGGCCTGTCTGCCATTAAAGGCCCCATACATTATGTTCACTCAAAGAGCCCCAGATCTGACAGACTCAGCCAAAAAAAGTCAGGCAGGGAACCCTCTGTTCCTTGAAATGTTAACCATAAAGATGACTGACAGTGTGAATATGTGAATGATAGTTTGACGCATAAAAGGAACACAGTGTAATGATGGATCGGGGTGATGGAGGTTGGATGAAGTCAGATTTTGACATTATAAGATAAAAAAAAAAGAAATTATTAACAACATCATAAGATTTTTTTCCATGATAGTAGCTCTGAAAAGGCACTATAGGCTGACATATGTTAATGTGAAAAAAATGTTGCATGCACATGGATCTAGTTTTCACAAAATGATTCCAAGAATATTTTTCAAACATATTCTCCCCCTGGAAGACCAGGACAGAGGAGAGGAAATGTAGGTTATAAATAGGAATCAAAAGAACCCCCTCAGTTTATTAGTAAGGGATGCCAGAGACACTGACATCTTTGAAAGTGGGAGAGCTTTTGAGCATTTTACAAGACAGGTGAAAGAAACATGTGTGTTAAATCACTGTACCCGGCTCACTTGGGTCAGCTCTACCATAAAAGAAAAGAGATTACAAAGGAAACTAATGAAGACACTGATCAAAGTCTGTAATGGTAATATGTAGCAGGTGTTACAGACCCCTGCATATCGCCCCTGCACTACCCTCCCACCACTGCCGCCGCTCCATCCGTGAAACTCTCTCATGTATTTCACATGTGCTTTGATAGGAACAATGGACAGAACACATTTCACCACTATTCAAAACAAGTTATGAGCAATCTGGATGAACTCTTGGAAGGGTACTCCAACTGTGGGTGATACATAAAGGCAGGCACATAGACGCTGTGCATTTACGGCGCACTTTCATGATCGGTAGTGGGTTGAAAGGGAATGACGTGGTTGAAGCCCACACCGGCAGAAAAGCACCTGGATTTGAGATGCATGCAAGAGTTGAAAGAAGGTTGGCGGGACTTGAACTGGAACAGGTTCAAAGCATGATTGCTATTTTTACACGTAGTCTAAGATGAAAGTGGCACTGCTTTTGATTTACGTAAAGGGGGAAGCATATGGAATATCCATGTTGACCAGGATATTTGGAAGAAAATATTTAGAATTTGTTTTATTGAAACCCTTTTTCTGAAAAATGTAAAACATCACAATATTGCAGTATGACTACCACCACTACTATTACTACAGACAATAATACTAATAATATTAATGATAATAGTAACAACAACAACAACAACAACAACAATAATTATCATAACAATAATAATAATAATAATAATAATAATAACAATAATAATGGTAGTTTGTAGTAGTAGCTGCTTTTGCCTTTACATAACTGTTTCATATTTTTTATTCGTTTTAACGTCACAGCCATTTTAAGGGATGAAAAACTCATATCACTGATTTAAAACCATGTTGACCGGCGCATCTGCAATTTGTAGATCTGTACCTGCGCTGCACCTGCGCAGTGCAACATCTTGAGCGTGCCGAAGCTGCTTCCGCCGCGAGCGCGCGTTCAATCTGGGATCTGTAGTTCTCAGCGCTGCGCCTTTAGCGTCTCCTTCAACAGTCTCGCTCCGACAAAACGTTTCACGCGGAAAATATTGACGATTGTGCTCCGACTGAAATAACGCGGAAGGCTGCACTTGCGTTTGTCCTTTCTAACATGAGAACAGAGTGAGGTGTATTTATTCGTGTACTACAACAACCAACGTCGCTCCTAATGAAAGCGAGGCAGTGTAAACACAACTCCAGGAACATGAAAAGATCGGGTGACAGTGAGGGGGAGAAGAGAAGAAAGGTATTGATAGCGTTTTTCTCCGTTAGGTCTGGCATATTTCTAAGCCCTGTCGCTCGTTGAATATCTAATGCTCCTTATGCGATGCTGCTGGCCGCATTTTGAAGGCTAGAAAGCCGCGAATGTCAGCGCATACCTCACCTTGCCTGTTTCCTTTATTGTGTTTTCCATTTTCCCCCCAGTCTACCACAATGAAGACTTACAGTTACATTAAAACGGTGTTTTATCACGTAAATACACTGCTGATGAGAAGCTGTAGCTGGCAGAATAACGTCTTGGCAACATCCCACATCAACTGGAAACACGATATGAATTGCAGTCTGTGGGATATTTATGATAAAATAGTGAAAGTCATAACTATAATATAGGTCAGGTATTAACATTAAATAAAAAACAACAACAAGAGGCAACGTCAAAGCTTCATTTGGGATGTCTTTCTGGTGTGAAGACTGATCAATGAATCAATTGTTAATGGTGTAGTAGCAGCAGGAACAGCTCAGTGCAGCAGTAAAAAGAAAAGGTAAAGTTAGTGTGTAGTTTATCTCTGATTTGGCAAGGTGCCAGGCCAGCAGCCTACAGCTGCTTCAGGCTTCACTGTAGATACACTGGATCATCACTGGAGCTCTGATGTACAGTAGAAATGATGACTTCCTGCCTAATGTTGTGGTCACTGTTCTTATATAATACCCTCTGTAAACATGCACATGTGCAGATCCTGCTAAGGTATAAAAGTGTGATGTGTGCAGGATTATTTTCACATGATGTGGACACAGATGGGTTCGTGTATAACCTGTGATGACCAACTGTTGCGTGTGCTGGTGCGTTCCACGGTGCTTCGTGCTGACCTGGGCTTAATCAGGCTTTCACATGCTGTATAACCATAACTTTGTTGTTTGTTGAGAATACTAAAGGAAAGGAAAGGAAGGAAAGGGCTCTGCTGTGCCCAAGGCATCCTGGGCTGTGTTTCGCCTATAGTCCTAGTGTCTGTCTGTCTGCCTCTCTGTCTGTTTCTCCTCTTATCTCCTGACTTGGACGCTGTCTGCTGTGGCACATGTGTTTGGATCATGTTAGACAGCAGTGAAACTATGTAGGACGTGGTTCCTCCTGTTTATGAAAGCAGCCATGGCGGCCAGATGAGCGGCTCAGAGAGAGAACTCATTCCAGCTGGCCCTCAGGCAGTCAGGCAGCACTGCACAGACCTAATGGCTTAGCTTCCTTTCTCTTTAGATAAATAAAAGGATGAGCGAGAGGAACTATAATTGCAAAATGACTATGTGACTGTAGAGCAGCCAAGGAAGGAGCCGCATGCATTTTGGCCAGTTTTTATAATATCAGTGGTTGTATAAAGAAACAGTTATTATGATAACTAATAACTTGGATATGATGGTTGTCTTATCCAGGAAGAGAGTGTGTTTGCAATGCTGCACAAAGTGAGAGATGCGCTGTGATGGCTCCACTGTCATTCTGAGTTAGGGAATGCAAGCACCAGCAGATTAGTGCCAAATGAATACACAATCTCCTTAGAAAATCCCACCACAGCAAGTCAGTATAACACACTGACAGGTGGGATGTCATAGTCTATATATATATTTTTAAGTGAAATAGAATAGGACATTGGCCTAACTGCCCAAGGAGAATTACACACAACCCATCCATTTGAATTCACATTTAATTAAATTCAAAAATCTGAAATAACTGTACTTTTTTACTACTAGATGATGGATCCATCAGACATTGTTTGACACACTACATTTTAACGAATTTCCTCCCCTTAGCAACATTCAGCTCGCCTTGTACCCTAATGAATTGAAAACATTTCATTATGTTGTATCAGTATTGTCATCACAGGATGAATTTCCACTCAGGCCTTGGCAAGTGTGAAAACAGCACTGGCCCTGTCCCTTAACCCGATGTTCTAATGCTGTCTTTGATGCAAGCTCGCCCATTTGGACAGTGATGACAAGTATAAAGTGCTGTGTCGAAACAGGAAGTGTGTGTGTGAGCGGCAGGCTAAGTAATGATCACACAGGGTCACCAGATGTTGTGAGGTCCCGGGCTCAGCCCAGCCCATTGCTTAGATCAGCCTCATTGGTTTGCTCTGGTTGTGGCACCTAGTGCAAGCTGTTTAGGGTATTTAATTTCTGAACACTCATTAAAATGGTTTGTGTTTCCCTTGGCAATTCTGTTAAATTAACAACTACTGAGGTAAAAGCTGATTATGTGGCCACACATCCAGACATGGTTAATCAATTCTCCCACACAAAATGTTAGCTGGTGAATTAGTGTACAGGAAACGATTTATGGCGACTAATGCCGACGTCCTGTCATGTCAGGCCTGGTGTTTTAGCAAGAGGGGGGTGTCAGATTCAGCACATTCAGCAGCTTTGCACTCTGCCGGCCATCTTTTTCTCCCTTTTAACCCAAGCTACATGCTGCTTGCTCTATTAATGAGCCAATAATGGAGAAATAGTGTTGGGTGCTGACATAAAACATGGGTATGGATACCTAAGGCAGGGTAGCACATAAGCTCCAACAGAGCTAGATTTACACCTTGGCTCTGTGTAGAATGGTAGAAAAGGGAACACTCGGCATGGGGGCTCTCACAGCTTCATCAGACCCCCGCCGGTCGAGCTGTGGAAAAGCCAGGGCTCAGAAAAATACGGCTGTGGCAGATAATGATACCATTACACTAATGGAGCTGGCAAATGAAGGAGAACCCAGATGCCCTGCTTTATTACCGGAGGGGGTCATTTCCTCGCTGCATTCCTAATGGCCTGAGCACACAGTATTGATCAGGCTATCATGCTGCTAATCCTCTACAGAATTACTTATCACTGGCTAGGTGTCGATCCACCGCATGCCCTGCTCTGGCCTTGCCGCTGGGCGGTCGCTGTGTGTCCAGCAGGGACCCACCGGACCGTTTATCCAGTCATGATTTAGGGCCAAGCAGGGATGGTGTCTGGGAGGTCTTCAGCAGTGGGCTGGCCAGTTCAATGTGTAAAAAAAAGGAGGCAAATGAACCTTACAGCTTTCATTTAATTACGGAGCAGGCAATGATGTGGTTCCTCCCTCTTTATGGCCCCATTGGCTGCTGTGGAGCAGTGGAAGCTGTGAGGTTGGGTGTTGTTCTCAGTAATTGTGTTGTGCTGTAAATAAGAACAGGCAGCTCTTGTGCCATCAGCAGCAGCAGGATGCAAGATTTTCGCCAGGCCGTTGGCATGGTTCGATTACAAAGAGCTCTGCATATTGCTTTGTGTGGCTGAAAATGGAAAAATTCCATGTGAAAATGTGTTTCTTTAGGCCTGTAGTGGACCCCCCAGTCCCAGTTCTGATTACTACAATTAGAATTGTGGCTTTATGTGAAAATATTTTCTAAATTATTCATGGTATGCATTATTTGAACATGACAGAGAATGGTGTAGCCTGGGCCCATTATCATTACAAATGAATAGCAGGGTCAGGTAGCACAGAGCACTTTGCCCAGGGCTTGTGACCTGTCATATCCTTGGCCCCTTTACTGGGCCCCTGTGTGCATTAGCATCCTCGGGCCACTGGAAGCGTGGCATCCTAGCATCAGCAGACCCCTCTTGTCACCTCTGGCCTTGGCTAATCAAAGAGTTTACCTTAAGGGGGGCATTTAGCCCTGTTCGTTAGGGCCACTCCAGTAGCCATAAAGAAGTATTTATATATTTCCATCTGGAACAACCTGTCGTGGCTAGGGAAACTAGCTATTGATCCAGATATTTAGTCATTTCTTTCTGCGTGCGCCATCAATATTGTGCTAACATCTGTCCACACGAGGGTTGACCTCGGCCCCGGCCTCTATTTTTCGTTCCCATTGGAGTTCAATGATATACTATTCTGAAAAGTAAAATCAATGAATGAATATGAAGTTTTGGTGTGTAATATAGCGCAGGCCCAAGGCCCCAGGTCTTTCATTGATCTGCTATGTGAGTGTTGGTGGGGGCTGATTATTCTGCCGCTGAGCTTTTCCTCTACATGTCTTTACCTTGTCTTGCCTATTTGATCTTTGGGTCATATAGTTGGACTGAGGTGTTTACAGGTCAGCGTAGTCAAGCCTCTCTTTAAACTAATTCAGCCAACATACTAAAACTGCATTCATGTTCCTGTGCTGTTTGGTAACTAATGAAATGTGAGATGCAGTGCATTTGCTGAGATATTAACAATACATCTTTTATTTTCTGTTATTCTTTTGGAGGAATAGAAGTGCTTTTTTTGTAAATTCATTTCAGTTTAACAGTGTAGTGTAGGAGATTCTTTAATTTGACCTTAACCAGCTTAAATGTTGGAGCACTGCAGTAAGCATGATGTCAGTGATGGACGGATGGGATTGATTGTTGTATGTTTTGCATCTGCGATGTAACTATAAAATTCACTGTTATGTCCTTCAACTGGTGACATTTAAACATTAGCAAGCTGTTTCCTTAATATAAAATGATAGTTACTGTTTATTACCCATGAGATGGTTCCCTGATGATGACTTTCTGTTATCAGCCATATAAGGGTTGGGTTAGCTTCTCATGACCAATGTGAGAAATCCTGCACGTCGTTCCCTCACTTCCTACCACCTTTTTTTTTATAGCAGTCTGTGTTTAATGCATGACATTCTAAAGGTGCATGATGTCTACATTTGGTTTGCATCTGGAAGGATATCAACTTTTACGGCCCCGCCTGCATTGTCTCAGGGTACATGGCTAAGATGACCTGCCACGGACTCCCATATGTGCTTTGGAGGACCTGTGATCATACTAAACATTTAAATGGAAAAACAGAGATAGCCTTATGCTAGGCATTACAGTTTGGTGTGGCTTGGGGGTTGAACGTCATAGTGAGTCATACTGTAACTGAAAGGGTCATCTGCAGAGGTTTCCTCCAAGTACCGGCTGCCAGCTACTCACCGCTGACTGGTTGCCCAGTATATGGCATGAGGCAAGATGCAAAATTGAAAAACAGTTCTACCAAAGACAAAATCAGACATATTTCCTCAGAATTTTCAGAGATATGAAGCAATGCAAATCATGTCTTAGTTTGATTTCCTCTGGAGTATACAAGCAGCCTTACTCTGTGCAATATTCTTCCAAAAAAACATATATTGAAGCTTGACTGTTTAAAAAAAAATTAGAAATATTCTGCCACTTTAGGTACCAATATATTGCTATGTTTAGCATTTACCACCCGGAGGGTTTTCTCCTATGGAAGCAGTCACTAGGATTGTCCAAACAGCCCTTGACAGCTTACGTGTCTGACAGCCCCTACCGAGCACCTCATATTAGTGTTGAGGCATTAGCCACAGATGTCAGCGTATTCGCAAACAAGGCCGCAATGTGGATCATGCAAACTGGCCCACCAGATCAGCCGTCAGATTCAATGAGATTACATCGAATGTGACCTGCCCAAGCAGGGTTCATCTGTCATGCATGTGTCCCGTCACAAGAGAGACATAGAATAATCAGTTCAATCAATAGATGGCGGTTGCTCATTGGACTCGTGCTGAATAAACATGGGAATGACCCTCTCACCTCATACACAGAGGCTAGAGCCTCCAGGGGGTTCATTAGCCACTCGAGGCTATGATCCGCGCGAGTCGTTATTTTCCATTTCTGTTTGTTTGGCATTCTGGTGTGCGTGTGTGTGTGTGTGAATATGTCTTTGAATCCATGGTTGTGTGTGTGTGTGAGCACACATCTGATACATTTATGTGTGTGTGTTGAGGCTGCTGTTGGCGTTTATGTTAAGAGAACATAACACATAAGTGATAAAAATCTTCAATAAGCTTGTTTAGCATGATGGATATTGGAAAGATTAACAGAGGTAATATTGCATCAGACTTATTCATTCTCAGAAGGAAAAATGCCAGTAATAATCGATGTTATCCAGTATGCATCCTACTGTAGCTACCCTGGTTGTTGCTAATTGTAGCTAACTCCAATAAAATTATTTCACTATGCAAAGCCACCTGCATAGGACAGAGCAGTCTTCATGCTGTTTATTTGTGAATTTATTTTCCTTTGTAATGACTCACCTTTCCAATAAAGTAAAAGTGCCTACTGCTACGGTGTTGCCCAACATCTGCTTTCAATGGAAAGTCCAAAACCCTTCATTCACAAAAGCTGCAGGAGGCCAGGTTCACAAGGTGCTGTAAATAGTAACTGTTAATTTGTACATCATAAGTTCTTTTCCATAAACGTGAGCAATGAAAGTGTGTTAAAATACCTGGCATTTAGCTCATTGCTTTGTAGAGGCCAAACATAGGAAGTGCCTCCCTCAGCCAGAGCCAGGTTTTAGCATTGTTATTAGCTTAGCCAGCTGGAGGTACACTTGGCCTCCTCTGCTAACCACCACTAACAAAATACCACAGTTAGTTTCTACATGTAGAAACAAACATAATGTTATTTTGTAATGTATTACTTTATAGGAAGGGTATACTAATGGTGTCAGGCCTAGAGGTTCAATTTTCTATGCTGTTCAATTAGCAAAGAAGTTAGCGTTGCCAAGGTTAAAAATGTAGAAATAGCATTACAAAAGTGCTCAAATACCACATGAGCCATTCGTCTCATATCTGTCTTTCTTAACTTATCTAATAGAACACAAAAATACTGAAAAATGATATTTAGTCCTACTGTAGGCATCAGGTGCTTTGAATAACTGCTTCCACCTGAGAGCTTAAGTAACCACACCAACTTCCAGTCTGGAGTAGGTGTCCTGGTTATCCTGGATTTGCTTTCATGGAGCTTTTTGTGTTGCTCGTTCCAGCATTTACTCTGCATCAAGTCTTTGAGAAGTGTCTGCTCACATCAGGTAGCCTGTTCATGTCTCAGTGATTCTTCCTCTGAGCCCCCCGTGTGTTTTTTCTTCATCAACCTAACTTTTCCTTGCATATGCGAAGGAGCCAACGACAGCTTGACTGGCATGCTGTCAGACAGGCGATGCCTTTCCAATGGTGGAGCATCAGCCCTTTCCTGTGAGTCTGTATATGTGTGTGTGTGTTGATCTATGTGTGTGTGTGCAGAAAAGTGGGGGTATTGTCAGGACGTGACCGGCACACTTTGCATGTTCTTCTCGAGACAGGTGCTCCTGGGCGAGCACTGGTGCATGACAGTTGCCTTTCATCGCTGTCTCCTCTACACTTAACCCCTGACCAGCCCTCCCTCCTTCCTCTTCCTCCTCATCCTCTTCTCCTCTCTCCTCCCACCCTCTCTCCTCCACGTCTGACCTCTTCTCACGGCGCTTCCCTCGGCCGTCCTGAGTGATGGACTGCGAAGGCTGGTGGGCGGGTTGCGCTTTGTATGTGGTGGTGTGGTGCGGCAGGCTTGTCACAAGCCTAACACTGTCAGGCCACGGAAACCCAGCTGTCCAGACTGAACTGCACGCACACACTCGCGCCCACACACACTTACACCCACACACCACAACTTTTTGTTCAACAGTCCGTAATTCCATCCACTGGCGCTGTCAAGCACTTGATCAAACGTGCATAAAGAAAGGAGCCCCTTGGCTGAATCCCATCTTCTCTCTTCCTATCATAATGTAGGCAGATTTTCCCTCCTCTGCCTGTTTCTTCAGCTCTGTTTATTCAGATGAGCCTGACTGGGGGGCAGCGGGTCACATCCACTTGCCTGGCTAAAACGGTCCTGAATTGAGGGTTGTCTCCAGTGAGATGGAGAGAGAAAAAACACAAGGAGGGGTTAGGAAGGGCTGCTGAGCGGTCATGTCAGGGCTGTTTTCGGGGCTATTTGTGTGTGTGTGTGCATGTGCCATGGCAGGGGTAGGGGTTAGGGAGTTTGAGGGTTCAGTTGTCAACCCCTGTGTCATGCTTGCCCTGGCCCTGTTATGTAGAGGGCATCCACTGTCATTTGTTGCGGGACTGTTTGAAGTGGAGTGAGCCACAGAAGCATAAAAAGCAGTCAGCACACTGTGCGCTCTCAGGTGCCGTCAAGTACCACACATTAATTTCGAAGTACAAACTCATACTCCGCAGGAACTAAGTCTTTATTAATTTGACACCCCAAAGTTTGTGTCTTATCTAGTTAGCTTTTTTAGAGATTTGTTTTGGGTTTGGCCTTTTAATCTCCATCATGTGTTAATTCAAGATGGAGACTGATCCAGATGTTTTGTATAGGATGTACTTAGTTTTATGTTGTTTTATTCTTTGGGCTTCATCATGTTAAGTGAAGTAGGTGGATTAAAGTCATGCTTGAAGCCAACTTTGGGGAAGACATACACTAGGTAATCTTTTGGTTTTCATCCAACAATCAGTCTGTACTTCCAAGTTTTTTTGAAGTTTATCCCTGTGTGTGTGTGTGTGTGTGTGTGTGTGTGTGTGTCTGTCTGTCTGTCTGTGTCTGTGTTTGTCAGTGTAGGTGTATGTGTGTGTTTCATCTGACATACATCTCCCACATTCTATCCACTATGGCAAAAACAGCAATGGTTAAGACTCCTTAAACTTGTTGTTGGAGTGTCAGCGAAGACATGAGCACAGCGCACACCATGAGCTTAATCCAACAACAGCCCGTCTGCCATACCGTACACCCGCTATCTGCGAGCTAGTGGACCCCTTCTTTGCAGGCATTGTCATATATAGGGGGCATTGTCACATATGAGATGGACTCATGTAAATGCGGTGACAGGCTACTGTCTCGGCTGACTGACAGCACAGAGGGATTGGGCTAATCTGAGTGACTGATTCGAGGCGCGCGGCGGCTTGGCTGTCCCCATAACTCCTGAGAAATAGACAGCTTCAGCGGAGTTATCTGTGTTTGTAAGTCCTTCTGCTGCGCTGGGATGACAATAGGGATTAGTGCCAAGGTTCTTTAAACTGTTTTTTTATTTTATTTTTGGGAGGGGGGAAGGGGGCTCTTATCGGCGTCTCGGCAGGATGCTGCCGCAGCCAGTTTTCCTTGACTGTCAATTAAAGAGGGGATCATTAACTTCAAGGGTATAAATGTTCTAACACTGGTATTACGTTGGGAAGCTAAGTCGCTGACAGATGTTCCAACTTTAATTCTCCACTTGTTTTTTTGTCCTTTAATTAATTTATGTATCACTATTCGGGTTTTAAATATTTTTTCCCCCTGTCTGCTCTTTGTTAGCCTGTAATCTCAGTTACCATGGTAGTCGCAAAGACGATTGGGCCTTGTCACTCGCCTGTGTTTCTTATGAGGTTCAATCGGCTAATGTATTCAATATCACCCAAACTGAAAGGTAAACAGTATCTAATGGCGCGTGTGTTCCTGCACTGCCTCAGTGCAGCCTGGAGGCGCTGGGCGGGAGGAGAACAGCATGTCTACCTCCAGTTCTCCAGGAGGACCCAGCTACTTAGAATGGTGCTTGATAAAAACAAAACGAGCGCAGCTTCTATCTCTGTACATGTGTGGTATTTTTGGGAGGTAAACAAAAGTAGTGTACTACTTTGGGGTTTTTCTTTTGGAAGCTTTGTTGGTGGTTGTGAAGCACGAGCGTGACAGCTGTGGTTGAGATTTCCTCAGAGTGGAAGTGCAGACATAGAGCTGCAGCGGGATACGGTAAAGGTGTGTACTGTGGGTAGCTACGTAGAGAAAGAAAGAAAACGAGGAGGAGAGATGTTAAGGGGAGTGGGAGAGAGATAGGCGACAGAGACTGCTAATGGGCAAACTCTCTTCATCCACCGCCACTGCCATCACCACCACCACCCTGTTCTCTCATGACAGCTCTTTTCCTTTGTTCTCCCCCTCGGCCCACTCTCTGCCGGGGATTCGTGACAAGTTTTCGCGGGCTGATCAAACGCTGCAGTGACACCTGATTAGGATATAGCGCGTGTTTACAGTCGTGCATGGCGAGAACCCCCCCCTTCTCAGACAACAAGGGAGACTTCACCTTGACTAATTAAATTTGCACCTGCAATACCAGCTGTGACAGCCACTGGAGGGCTGCATTTATTTATGTCACTCCATACATACTTCCTGTGACGTTCATGGAGGCTGAGTTTGCAGTAGCTCCTCTGTTTACCCACAGTGTGGGTTTTAAATGACTGTGTGTAATATCATGGCTTTCAAAATTGCTTCTGACTGATAACAAAAATAAATATTTTTACTTGCATGTTTTGGCAGCGTAATTTTATGATTTCCAATTACATCCTGGCACTTTTTGCTTGAACACTGCTCTCCTTTAAAATGACAAAATTAAATGCAAAGTTCACTTAGATAGGATAGTAGGTGCCACAACTTCCCATATCAGTTACATTTGCATGATTATGGCATTTAGCCTAGGCGGAAAATATCAAAACTTGTTGAACAGTTTTATGTAGTATCATATAGTGTTTAGTGGTAGCCAGTGGATGATCCAATTTTATCAGGGTCAGTTCTGCATGCGAACTAAAACAAACTTGATTCTGTATTATTACTTGTGAATTTTTTAGCTCTAATTTCGAAAGGGTTTTGAACCCTTTTTGTGAAATAATGTGATTTGTGTGTTCTTCGCTCACGGTAACCATATTTAATCATGGTTAATGTGCGTACATATGTGTGCTTGTACATGATCTGCCTTTCAGAGCGTGCATGTGTGTGTATCTATCTAAATCAGTGTTGAGAGTGTAAAAGGCCACAGCTGAAGTGAGCAGGACATCATTCACCCAGTAGCAGGAGACAGGGCCTTGTAATTTGTGGCTCCCCCCCCTCCTTTCTCACTCCCTCTCTCTCTCCATCTCTCCACAACCCCCC
>NTHP01000017.1:865007-879395 GCA_003416845.1 Oplegnathus fasciatus | reverse complement strand
AAAAAACCTCAAACAAAACAAAAAAAAGTTCCTAAATTTAATGAATTGAATATGACCCAAACCTTGCAGTGTGTCTGCAATACGTGTCCATAAGAGAAACATGTGGAGGATTATGTTCTTATTAATAACTGACATAAACATCTGATCCATATTGTTTGCATGAGCTCGGATGGGCGACCTTGCATTAAACATGATTTGCGAATGTAGGCTAGACCTACATGCCAGATTGAATCTGTAATCACATCTCAGGATAATACAGATTATCCAGGAAAAACAAAATTATAGCGGCAGGAAAGTAGCTGAAAGCCAGTTTTTTTTTAGATGTTTCTGGCAACATCCTCCTGATTGACCTCTGGCTCTCACAGTTACACATTACCGATGCCGCCGCTCTGAGGTCAACTCCCACACATTCCAGTAAGCCATTGACCAGTCTGTCCAGTTAGCCGTTATGTTGAGTCACCAAACTTCTAACTGGTGTTCTTAAAATAAATGAATGCCGCAAGTGGCTGTAAACAAAATGTCAGAAGTGAGAAATGGTTAATTTTTGCCCTGAATGTTTTTTTTTTAGTGTGGCATGCATGACGCATAATCTGTTAAAAAATGGTTGAAAAAGGCCTTTGTAACAAATACCAGAGCTGCTGTTTTTCAGTTTGTGTATTAGGTGGGATGGACATATTTTTAGATGCATATTCTAAAAAAAGGGATAAAAGAGGCACTGCCACAAAAGTGGAACCTCTCTCTGCATGTGTGGTCGTGCATGTGTGTGCTTGTGTAGGTATTTGTGTGTGGTGGCACCTAGGTGCTGTGTTATCTCACCATAGTTCAAGTTAGTGGCATACCCTGATGATGAGGTAGACCTCAAACTATGGAACTAGACCTTTATGGCACAAACTTGACGACCGTTAGCTGAAGAGCTTTGGGTTTTTTGATCAAAGTGTTTTCTTAAATTGCTCCTCATGCGTATGTTTTTCCTCAGTTATTTTCGAAGTTCAAAGCTGAATTCAAAGCTCCTACAGACTTTTATTTCTTTCTGTGCATCACACATGCAAACACAAATGTTCTGGTGGAGCGGGCACTCCCTGCCCTTCTCTACGCCCTGTGTCGCTTCACACAAGCACCCTACATTCTGCGATCCGGTGCCAAATGGACCGAGGCGGAAGCGCCTTTGATGTACACGGGTAGTCTTGTCTGTTTGACTCCGACTTTTACAGCCGACTTGTCAAAACTGTTGATTCACCATCACTTTTGCAGAAGAGGACCAGTTCTGAAATGGGTGTCACACAAGTACCAATGGCTTGCTGTTTAAACACGGAGCTCTATTACGCAGCTATCTCTCATCACGTCATCCCCGGGGCTGCACAAGGCCTGTTTGAGGTCCAAGGTTTTCTGTCTGTCTGCACTCTGAAGCACCTGCATCGAAAGAGAAAGTGCTGCCCTCCTTTGGTTGGAGGTTTTGAAAAAGATATGGTATACCTCTTGCCTCACATTGCAGTGTATAAGCAGAAGAAGAAAATATAGATATCAGTCAAGATGGAAAGAAGAATTTATTTCAAGACGTGCTTCCACATGGGGTGACACCTCTACTTATCAAGCCATCTTCAGGGCTTACTCTACATTGTATCTTTTATCTACAGTTTATGATGCATCAGCCAAATCTAGACAAGTCCAGTGGGACTCGTGTCCTTCCTCAGCAGTCGTACCACATTCACTACGTTCCAGTGGACCCTTTGGGGCAGACACAAGTTAGACTGGAAGTGTTTTTATCCCCGCAGCAACGGAGTTATCTGGCTTTTTTCAGCTATTGATGCTAAGCGCTGGACATTAATCTACTCTGCAAAGAACGCTTTGAAGAAAGTGTCCGTTGAAGTGTCACAGATGGGGAATAAATGAAATTAATAAATATATGGTACACAGTTTGATATCTCTTATAGGCCAAGATCAAAGCAAACCAATTGAGTTCTATTCTACCTAATATGTTTTTCTGTGATAAACAGTCCGGCTGAGGGAATAATCCCATCAAGGAAGAGAGAGATTAAAAAAAGAAAAAAAAAAAGCATCAGATATATCGCTCAGCGCAGACGGTTGGCACGGCTACCGTGAAGCATCCGTGTTATTATGGGATTGGTAATCTCGTTTCTTGGGTCTGAGTGGAAACGCAGACCTTTTCTTGCGCCTCGTGGTTTTCCTTCCAGAATCAGGTGCAGACACAGAGACAGGAAGACAGACACAGCAGTTCTCTGATACTGAGAGACTCCATCTGCTTCAGAGGGCTCCGGTAACTTCTTGTCTTTCTTTTTTTCTGTGGAATTTCTGAGTAGCTTGATGTATTTGACACGTGTGTGACAGCCCGGGTTGTGTGCGATTGGGGTTGAGGCATCATGCTCGCTACCCCGGCTGCGCGTTTTTTTTAGGATGGGCATGTATGTGTGGGTATTTATTGGAGCCTTACACACACACACACACACACACACACACATACAGTATGAAGGCACACTTTTGTGCTTGTGTACACAGTAGTGGTTTGCGCACTGTGACTAGAGCAGACTGTAATGATCTTACTTAGGCCTATGTGCACACATGCGCTCGTCCACTGTAGATGGCTGCCAAGATATGGATCTGTACAGACTCACAGCAGCATACAGTAAAAACATACACACAGATACACACAGACGTGTACACATACAACACTAGCCCAGAGCCTCACCTTGATATCTTGAGCTTCTGTCATGAGTTAGAATTTGACTCCAATGAATGTGTGTCAGGTTGTCAATTTCTTTCAACAGCCTTTGAATGCAGCCTGGCCATGAATAGTGCATGTTGTTTTGTTTTTTAGATTCCAACTGTCTGCAAGTCTGTTTTTGTTTGTTCCAGAATAACTTGGAAGGCCTGTACACTCATGTGCATCCTTTAAGAAAACTTTCAGCAGGTGTTGTGTTGTTTAGCCTAAGGTAAAGATTCAGCCCTGAAGCTAAATTCACCAAACTGCTTCAGATCTGATGCCCTCCCATTTCTTCCGCCTCCGTTATTGGGATCTGTTTTCCTCCCTCCTGTCTTTAATGCACATACTTTCACCGCTTGTCCTCTTTTTGATCCAGCCCCCATTTTGAGTCAGGACACACATCCTTTTGTACCTGCACTTTAATGTTATTAACAGGACATTTTATTTCACTCTAAAAGTCAGGACATATTTTGGCAGCCGGTTCCCATATTCCCCATAGTGGGCCACATGAGGTCTTTGGCATTATTAGGGCAGAAGAAATGTGAGACGCTTGTTGTAAATGTCTCGGAAATATACACAAGGCCGGTTCTCCTTAAACTATCACAACCGCTTGGTGGTTGATGCACAGGCCATTCATGCTAAACTTTTAAAGATGTAAAAATAGAGTGGCATGTCGGTGACATTCCCCCCCTGCTGCTGAGACACCATGCAGAGGCTGTGTGTGTGTGTGCACCTGTAGGGAATGAATATGAGGTTCTGAACCCACATACGCGCACACAGATGCAACGCCTCCACGTACACACACTTTCGCACAAGCACGTACGGGAGGGGAAGAAGTGGCAGGGTGGGGAAATAGTTGTGAAATTTATTTGGGCATATAGTTTTTATGCCAGTTGCCATTGGATTTACAGGTCAGAATGGAATGCGTCCCAATGAAAACCACTTTGATCCCTCCAGCAGGTTGACACTTTTATTGGAGGAGCTCTGTATGGCACAGGGCATCTTTTATAAGGTTGTGTGGAACCCCACGGCAAAATCATAAAAATGTGAGACGTCAATGAAAATGACTGGTTACCAGGTTCCTGTGACGTCTCAGCCAGTTTTAGTATCATTTGTTAAAATTCATGTATTAATTTGATACCCAAATACCTGGTGATAAGAGATTTGTGTCATACAAGCTCTATCGATCTTTTTGTACAGATTCTTATCCCAGCGAGTAATGTAATCATTTTGGAATTTTAGTGCCCGATCACAGCACTTTGGTGTTAGAAGGTGGATGTTTTAATGTTTATGTACAGTAGTTTCTGTCACACCATCTCTGCACATGCTCCATGCAGAGGGTTCTCGCTGCTACTTATCAGCCTATTTTACTGTATTGTGTTCCACAGAGGCGGAGGCTACTGCAGGAGTTAGGAAACCAGAAGATCCCCTTTCTGGGACCTTCAGATCGGGGCTTTCAGCAACTGGTGAGCCAGCCACACTTCCAGATAATGCTAATGATGCCTAGACCTCTTCTTTAAAGGGCCTACAGCAGCCTTTTACCCACTGTTACCTGCTGCTACAGCCCTGTACTGTGTAATATTTTGTTCATGATCTGAGAGAGACGCATTTTTGTAAATAAGATTGTAATTCAGTTTTAGTAAGATTTGTTATGTTTTTGTGTCATGATCATTCTGTTGTGATAAGATTGTGTTGTGTTGTGTTTCCAAGTGGGACTCCAGTTACTCTGGCCTGGTTCTGAGGAGATCCTGCTCACTGCCTGCTGAGCTCCATGGCCGGGTTCAGTCAGCTCTGCTCACCCTGAGAAGGAAGGGCTGCCTCTTGAGGGATTTGGTTCGCGTCCGTGACCGAGATGTATTCACCGCCGTGTCGAGGGCTCTGCTGGGTGAGCCCGGCCACACCTATCGCTATCTGGATACGCGGCTCTTTGCCATCCCCTGGCACAGTGAGGACACTGAGGTCAAAGGACAAAACTGTTGTGACCCTGACTTAAGGGCTGCTTGCAAGGCATTGTGGGAGCTTAACACCTTCTTCTGCTCTGATGTGTCTCAGCTGAAAGAAGGAGACAGGCTAACACAATGTGCAAAGGGGGAGGCAGAGGCCAAACAGGGTGAAGAGGGGGACACAGAGTCTAAACACAGTGAAGACTCCAAGAATAGTGAAGGAGGGGACTCGGAGTCCCGACAAAGTGAGGAGGGGGACACCGAGTCCAAGCACAGTGAGGAATGGGACATTGAGTCAAAACACAGTGAAGAAGGCTTCTCTGGGTCAAAACAAGAAGGAGAATGGGAGACTGAGTCCAAACACAGCAGCGAGGAGGGAGAGTCCTCCCAGGCCAAACCAAGTGAAACGAGTGTCGCAGCGGGGTCGGAACACAGTGAAGGAAAATTCCCCGGCTGGGCGCCTAAGACCGTCAGTGGCACAGAGACTGAACCTGTGGGACTAGGGGCCGAGAAGAAACCCGTGGCCCAACTCAAACACAGCTTGTCAGATTACCACATCCAGGACAAGGAGGAACAGGCAAGCGGGCAGGGCTGTTCCCAGCCGAGTCCTCCGCAGGTATGCACCGGTCCGGTCAAGTTCAATGTCACCTTACTCAACTACATGGACCCAGCAGCTATGAGCCAGCTCAAAGAGGAACCTTACTATGGTATGGGGAAAATGGCGGTAGGGTGGCACCACGACGAAAACCTCATCAGTCATTCGCCAGTAGCTGTTTACAGCTATAGCTGTCACGATGACAAAGGTAAGGGTCAAAGCTAAAATAGCTTACTCGTCATAACTGTGCTAATTGGATAACAGTAGTTGAGATTTGTAGATTTAACACTTTAGAATCTTTTATTTAACACATATACACCTAAATCCAAAGTATATCATGCTAGGCTTTGGCATGTTGTTTCTTAAATTAATGAATTCATTCCTTTTTCTCTTTTACTTCAATATCCCATTAACTTATCTCACTTGCTTTATGGTGGATCAGATGCAGCTAACCTTGTGCATTATGGCCCTACAGCAGCGCTGTAGCAGCTGTAGACATGGCCTCTGGTGAGGCAACCATCAGATCCATCTATGTGATAGTGTCAGGGCATTATCAAATGTCATCACTGGCTCGCTGCTGACAGCCTTATCGCCGACCGTGCGTTGGGAGATCACAGACATTTGGATCTGAGCTCTTAACATGCCCTCAATGGCGCAGTCTAACAAACAGGCCTTATCACACACGCCGCATCTCATCTAAATCATTTCCCCAAGAAATGATCGATGTGCAATTATCTGATATGGAATAATGAGCCCTGCTTTGATAAGTGTTCCTAGAGTCTACTGTATGGGTAATACGATGTCTCCTAATTATGGAATGTGCGCTCTTTCAAGAGCTGATAGTATTTGCTGATTGAGTTGATAGAGAATCTCTGTGAGAGAAGAACTTTGCTTTTGACAGCATATGCAAAACAACTATAGAAGACAGCCATCATATTAGAAATGTTTGATTTAAAATAGGCTCCTTGTAATTTGTATGTCTTCTTGTTTTCAATTTCAAACAAAGTTTGCATAGTATACAGTACAATGCAAAATACATCCTCATTTTTATTGTAAAAATGATACAACACTAATGATTAGTGCAGCTCCTCTTTGTACATGACTCTTTGCATTAACCCTTTGCCATCAAACCAGAATAAAAGTCTAATGTCCCTTGAGCAGCTACTCACCAGACTGGAAGCAGAGCAAAACATAACTTCCTGTTGCGGAGGGAGATGAAGGTGCAGCTGTAGCACATGTAATGTACTGTTACTACACAGTCTGCGTCTGTGTCTTGAGATTGTAATTTTATCATACAGGTGCAATGCCAACTGCTCTGACATCCCAACACATTTTATAGCTGGGCTTTCTTCATTGGGCTTTCTTAACCAGAAACACCTGCTCCAGAGGCCTGCTTCAATGATTTGTTCTAGGCCATTTCAACTTTGACCCTGTGAACACGGGCTTCAAACACTATGGCATAACACCTTGCCGTGCTTAGCAGCTGTGCCTTTCCTACTCCTGAATGACCCCACAGCTCCAGACTTTAGAGAGGAAAGTCTGATCAGAGCGCCGTAGAGCTATATTCTAGTGGCTGGCTCTGAGGACTCCCAGAACCAGGCTAATGAAATTGTTACCTTGTGGAGTGTTGCTCTTTTAGAATAAGTTCACGTTCACTACATTGTCCCTGAGAACAAAGAAACGTAGCACATTAGATATCTTAGATGTACAGAGACTAGATGTTTTGCATGACACCTGCTTCCTTTCAGTGGCTTTTTGTCTCTTTGAGCCGCCTCACCTTGTTTTTTTGCTTCAGCCAGAGAAGTGTTCTGAGTGTTTTTCCCAGCTGCGCTGATCCAAAGGAATCTGCCACGACTGAGCGTTTTCCGGCACGAAGGATGATCTTCCACCATTCCTGAGGCCTTGGGGAGTGCTGTCATTAGCTGGCTCTCAGAGCACAATGGCTGGAAATTAAGTTACTATTTATCCGTGCTGAGCAAAGGAAAAGGCAGCTGTGGGGCAGAGAGGCCCAGAAAGACTTTAGTATTGATTTTGCTGAAGGGTGTTGGCCAGCCAAGCCAAATCTTGTTTTCTGAGCATGCCGTGTAAGACTGGAAGGAGAGAGAAGAACAGGGGAGGTGGTTAAACTGAATGGATTCAGAAACAGGAATATCACAGGATACCTACTGTCCAATAACACACTCTCACACACTCACTAAACAACATCAAGGGCTTTTATCCAACTATTTCCTCTTGCACAGCATAATGATAGCATAAAGATCCTGTGCTAACAGCCAATATGACCACAGCAACACATATCGTCTTTGCTCTGCTGTTAAGTGATTCTTACTTTCTGGAGACTAAGGCTTACATCTTACATCAATTGTGTGGGTGGTATGGATTTAATCATTGCACTCCTTACTATTTAAAGTGGTAACGCTTTATTTTATTTCATTTATTTTTTGGCTACATCTTTTCTGATAAATTGGCATTGTTATAGTGTTTTAACTCTGCATTACCCAGATATTACTTGTATTGTAAAAAAAGTGGTTTAAATTGATATTGTGTTAAATAGCCGCTATTATAAAGTGATAAAACAGGAATTTAAGTTTAAGTGTATTGCACTTTTACACTCAGTTTAAGTCACGCTGGGTGAAACTGTCAAACCCAAAGCCTGAGATGTGAATATAAATGTAAAATGCAAATGTTACAGTGAGTTGGGCTGTGTGTGACTGACAGGTGAGAGCGGTGAGGGAGGCAGCGCTGAGAAGGCGTGCTGGAGGATCGGGCTCAAGGTAGCCTGGGACATCCACACACCTGGCCTGATGCTGCCACTGGAGTCTGGAGACTGCTATTACATGAGAGGTACTCAATCTTCTCCATAAACACACACGCACAGACACACACACATGTACATGTAAACACGTTGCTCACACGACTCAGCCACACTGACCACCATGTCTGACTTTTGAGGAAGGAACACTTTTATTACCCTGTGTTTTAGCGTTTCTTGTTCTTTGTCCCAAATGACCCATACCAGCAGGATGCACTTCACTCTCGCTCTCATGCTCTATTCTCTTCCTCTAACCCTCTCCGCAGGAGAAATGGAGCTGAGGTGTGCGTGTGTGTGTGTGTGTGTGTGTGTGTGTGTGTGTGTGTGTGAGGGGTTACTTGGCCTGAACACGGAGCTTTAAGGTCCCATGAAATTGTGTGCATTAGAGAGGTTAGGAAAACCAAATGTTATTTTTTGAAGTCCAGTGACCCAGTGCTGACTATGTCTCTATGGAGAGGACAGACAGCGAGCCACAGGGGTGTAAATCATAGCTTAATGCTTTTGGCTGCAGCAGACACCTCCACCCTCCTCTTTTCGGCCCCGTGGGCCCTTCCAAGCTTTCTCATATTTTCTGAGTGTGAGGACATTTATCCACATCACAGCAGAAGCTTGTGTTCAGATGTACAAGAATTTGGGGCCCCTGGTTGGATGAATGAGGGATTTATCATTTTTTAGGAGCACTTTGCTTTCATAAGTGCATGAGGATAGACATACAGTACAATCTTGAGTCAGTCCTCCCTTCATCTGCTCGATGAATGTACTAATTAATGTATTTTTTTTAAAATCAATATTTGATTTATATAATTTGTAAACTAAAGATATAGATCAATGTACAGACTGAACTCTAACACAATATCATCCATGATTTTTATCGAGAAAGTAATATTTATAGTATGTGAATTTTATTTACCCATAGAACAGTTATATACCTTTATCATCTTTTATTTAACCCATGTTTACATACCAAAGCACAGACTTATTTCTTTTTTTCCTACTTTTTCCCTCCAACTTGGTTTGGCTAACTCCCTTACTGTTGGCCCATGGTGGGTGTAGACAGACATGTGCCTCCTCTAATATGCACTAAGTCCAAAACCGCTTCTTTCCACCTGTCAACCTTATATTTCTAACAGCATAACTGTACCCAATATTTATGTCAAAATCAATCTATCAATTTAATTTTCTTTTATTTCCATATACTCTATTTTTTTATCCTCCAATCTGTCAGCTACATCTACATATGTAATAATGTATGTGTTTGACCTAGTGATTAATGAGACTTTCTTGTGATTAAAAGATCACTGTTTTGATCCCTCCAACAACAAATACATATATCCATGTAGTGTGCAATCACATGTGCCGTCACTGTTTTTTATGAAGACACTGGACCCCTACCTGTGCGCTCTGCATAAATGTCGAAATCATGAATACACTGCTAAGATTTACAGCAGCTTTTAGTTAAGAGCAGAGTTTGGAGTCAGGGGGATGTAACTGACGTGATTTACAAGCCTATATCAAATACATTTTTGGAGGAGATACGCTGTATTTTACATGTTTTTTTGCATTTCTTTGATGATTTTGTCCAGTTTCATTTTGTGTTTTTAGCCTGAGAACCCACGAGGCCCATTCTACAACTACAAAACATACACCCAAACTACAAAATGTACATTTCCTCAAGGAGGGTTAGAATTTTTCACCTAGTACTGTTACACTAATGTACACAATATTTACCCCCTATTTCACTGTACAGTGTACAGCAGTACAATGGTTTACAACAAGTACTACAAGTTAATTCAGTGTCTTCCCTGGTAGGGCATGATATGTGAAATCTGTCTGTAAGCACTGAGCTTCTTTGCTAAACACAACAATTCCTGCCGAGTTTTTGCAAGGGTTGTAACTGGTTGTTACTAGTGTCAGCTGAGGGAAGGTTGTTAGCCACTAGATGCTTATTAGGTAGTTGCTTTAGTTACTATGTTACAATATTAGCAGGTTGTTGATAAGAATTTGCTATGCATTTTGTGTAGTGACAGTAGAAGTATTGATATATATTAGACCAAATGTGAAAATATCTCAATTTGTTTAAAGGCAAACAAAAAGTTGAATACATCCATACACCATCTAACACATCTATCTGACTGAATATTAGATTATTACATTATGTTAATTACTATAGCAGTATTTTTTACAAGTAAGGAATGGGAAGGTTTTAATGAATTCCTGAAGTTGACTCTTTGAAGCTGCTATGTTTTCATCTGAGAGCAGCGATGTCTGTACCTAATATTCAGCTTGACAGGGCTTGAAGCCGACCTCCTTTAGCTGGATAAGATTTACAATAGAACAGTCAGTTTCAGGCCAGCCATGATAATAGAGTGATGGGCTGTTGTGCAGACCATTCTAATGGGACTTGACTGTCGCGGATCAGTGGGGATTTATGCTCCACTTGGTGAGTACGCCCTTGAGAGGCCAACTGCTGCACAACGATAGCAGCTCACACAGTCCTTGGCTGTCGCTTTGTCGGTCTACCTGAATTAAATACTTGGCACAAAGCACGAACATATGCACGCACCTATAAATTTGCACAACTTGCATGCACAAAAACACACGCTCTCACACATGCAAAGAACGCAGTCCTCTGCTTATTGGAGGAAGGACCTGCCCCCCTCCCCCCTCCTGTCTCAAACACACACACGTACACACAGGCAGAGCAGCCACCACTAAACCATGTGTTAAAATATATTGTACCAGTGTTTTAGAGACATATGCCGTATGATAGATAGTTTTGTGGTATTAAAAGAAAACTACAATGGTGTATAACCACAGACACCATAATGTCTTTTCAGCACCATTTGTCGCCGGCTGGCCCTTTTGAACTGCTAATGTCTGAGCTGCTGGAGGCAAATTGAATCACCATCATTTCCACCCAAATGGAATTTCAGTGGTTAAAAAAGAACAATGCAAGTCTTGACACCGGGCCTGTTCAATAATCAGATTTCCAGCTCCCAATGCACAGGGGGACTGGAGAAAAGAGTTGACCCAATATATTTAAAAGCCTGCTTCCTGGAAAAGGAGGACAAGTGGCAGCAGGCGCAGGGGTTGAAAGAAAGATAAATATTTATTACAGTTATCGAGTTTGCCTCTACTCCCTCCTGATCCCACTGACGCATCAGACGCGCCAAGAAAAGAGCAGATTGATGGAGATAATTTGTTATTGGATATAAACAGTTTTAAAGACGCAGAGTAATTCTGCCCAGAGACCTAATCCTTCACAATCTCATCAGGGTGAAGAAAACACCGGCAAGTTGTTTTGTTTGTCACCATCTTTTTTTCTCTCCTACCAAACAATAATATCTTGCTCCCAAAGCATTTGGCTGTTTGACTTTCAAATCACAGGCATTAGCCAGTGTACTCTTGCTCAAGGCGGGTGTAAATATGCACATGTGCTGTGAATGACAGCTCTGTCATGGCTAAATTAATTATTGGTATGAGGCAAATAATGGCAGAGCTGAGAAACATCTATACACACAAAGAAACACATGGAGGGATACACAGGAAACAGCAGTAAGGCCTCTTTGTAAAGCTTCTGTGATATTGGACAAATGTTTGTTGGTATGGCTCTTCCATCTTGACAGATTGAGCGCGATCTGGTTTTGTTTGGTAATTAAAATTATAGTACAATGCTGTTCATTCTATTTGATTCGGTGCTGGACCAAGCGCAATCTGTCTGAGCGTACAAGATGATTTAGTTGTCATGTTCCTTCACGCCCTGCTTTTCATCTGTTTTTCGAATGTAATCACTTCTTTTATTTTCATGGTCTGTTTTATTCTTTATTGTAATTAATTAAAACCACAAGATCAAAATATGAAATGTTAACTCTTATTCTAGTCTGCTGCGCTTTTGTGCTCTAGAGTGTTTTATTAACTTGTTATTTCTGATGGATGAATATTCTCTTCTTTTCCGTTCTCTTGTTTAGTCTCTGTTGATGATTGTTGGTAGTGTTGTTAGCATGTTCTGTTTTCTCTTCCATGCATTTACCAGATGACCTGAACAGTACTCACCAGCACTGTGTCCTAGCTGGAGAAACCGCACGCTTCAGCTCCACGCACAGAGTGGCTGAGGTGAGAAGCCACAGGCCTAAAAGGGAAATCACAGTGTTTTGAATATGTTGTGAAAATGCTTTATAGCGTGCCAACAGTCCCCTTTGATTTCAGTAAAGACTGCTGCTGGTACTTACACGCTATGTCTGTGTCTGGTAAACAATGACAAATTTTAAAAGTCAGGTTTTCATTAAAATGGAAGGATTCTGTGTTCTGTAATGACTGAAAAGAAATGTATGAAAGCTTTTGATAGAAGTAAATAAACTTAGTCTTAGTCATCCACTGACAGCATTTACTGAGAAATAGAACTGATAAATGAATGGCATTTATAATATATATATATATATTTATAAGTTTTGGATTGATTTACAGGGCTTAGCTAAACCCTACATGGCAGTAATGTGTTTAACACTGAGTCTGTCCCTGTCCTACCAGTGTTCTAGTGGGACCCTGACCTACATCCAGTCGCAGTGCCAAGAGGCCCTGTCCAACCTGCACACTGACCCAGAGACAGGCTCCCACAGCCTGCTGGCCCTGCTGCCGACAACGCTACAGCACTGTGAGGAGATTCACAATGAGGTGGGGACATGGTGGCGTGAACTCACATGCATGTGCGTTAGTGTATGTGTGTGTTTTGCATGATTGCACACAAATTTGTTTGTGGTTTTCGCATGACTTCGTATGTGTGTGTGTGTGTGTGTGTGCGCGTAACTGTTAACATTGTGTTGGCACTGTGAAATCTGTGTAGGTGTTAACTTTTAACTTGTAGAAACTTGTTGTTGCCCTTATTACTATTTATGCAGCAGACCTGGATCAAACAGCATTTGGAAATGTTTGAAGTTTGTTTTGGCTTGCTTGGAGTACCAGATGAGTGAGGTTTGCCATATTGGACAACAGAATATGTGCCAGTAAAGTTTAGACAATAGCATGCCAGTCTTTGAAAGTTTTAATATATTTTTCTGTCATCATGAACCTGCCTGACACTATGTGAATTGTTCCGATGCTGTAGTCCTCGCCCATCTGGTACTCCAAGGAGGTCAAAAATGGCTAAGAACCATCTGCAAATATGACAGGATTTCATCAGGACAGGATCACACGAGATATTGTCAGGGAATATAGATAATTCAGGCAAATGAATAATATGGATAAATATCCAATTAAGGGATTGAATTTATTTGAACAAATTTATGCATTTGTGCTTTTGTGCATTTGTAAAGATCTACATGTATATGCATACAGTACACTGCAGATATTAAATACATACCCTCTGGGTGGTCTTTGGGACTATAGCCTAGTCAGCAATTTTGTTATCATGTCAACAGCATCCCATGTAGGAGTTACTGAGCCAAAGTGTGATCAAGGACTTGTAGAATAATCTACAAAAATACAGCATTTTAACAAATACACTAACGTTTTGGCAATTGAAACTGTGCTATAGAGTATGGAAGGAATTGCTCAGCAGAAACATGCAGGAGACTATTTAATCCTGGTTTGAAATGCCCTTTCCGCTTCCTCTGCATCATGGGACTTACAGACCATACTGGCAGTCCTCTGATAGCAGGTTAAAACTCTGTAAACGGCAGAATGGGAGCTTGCCAGCTTTCTACCTTCTACTTACCTGGTTGTTTAATGCCTCCAATATGAAATCCAGGTTGTTCTCATTTGTCCTGGCCTGTGATGGATCGTAAGGCAATAGCCTCTCCATATGTTATCTAAAGATGGAGTCGTGCCCTGCTCCCCTCCCTAACCCCTTTTCACACATAACGAGTGATGCTGACTTGGGGTATTGTGGGGTAGAGCGAGGTCAAAAAAGAGGAGCGTGAGGGGCCGTCTGCGGAGCCACCAGCCCCCTGTGCTAGCTTGCCGCAGGCCAACAGTTAATATAGCACTTCACCTCTCCCCCTTTACACCCCTGGGCTCAAAGCGCACATCCTAGCCGACGCAAGCACCCAGGCCCCTCAGCGGGACGCCATGACAGATGAGTCTGACGTAAGGTTGTTTAAAGGTTGTAGACAATATTAATTATTCAGAACTGCCAAACAATAGGGCTGTCAGGAGGAGCGCTGCGCTAGTTGAACTAGCAACACCTGCTAGTTTGCCGCATAGCGCCACAGGATTACCAAGCATAGGCCCCCACCAGGAGGGCAAGGCAGGTTTATTTAGGAAAACAGGATGCTATTTATAAAAGAGCAGGTGTGTGTGTTTGTATGTGTGAATGTTTAAGTAA
>NTHP01000017.1:845334-864985 GCA_003416845.1 Oplegnathus fasciatus | reverse complement strand
GGGGGCTCAACCCTACCCTACCTGGCACTCACAATGATCGATGTGGCCATTTGTTTGGAGTTGCCCACGAGAGCAGAACACCCACTTAAATGATGTATTGTTGGTGGAGTTATTTATGATGGCGGCCCACTTTGGCGCTTGGCGGGTGCATATTGCGCAGGTCTTGTTTGACATGGACGACCGAGGAGCGAACAAGCCTGAGACGCGCAGGCAGCCTGACCTGAGCAGTGCCTTATGGGCCTTTCCTTAAAAAGTGCTAAACAGCAAGCTAGCACCGGCTGACGTGCCACGGATATTGTGCAATGTGGTGCAACGGGGGGGAGTGGAGGTTGACACTTGTCAGAAGACGTGGGCGGGTCTGACGATGATGAAGCAGAACGTCTGCCATCTGAGTATGAGTGTTTGGGGATGGGGCGGGATGTCGAGTTGAAGTAGGGTTTGATGGGAGACAGAGACAGAAATGAAGAAAACTGAAGTTCCCACCTGTTTGTTAAGCGCGGTCCCTCTCACTGTCTCTTTTTAATCTTACCTCCTGTCTTATGTGGCGGGGGGGTCGTCTAACATAGCATCGCCACACGGCCCCATGTGCATGTTTGGCTTTGAAATGCTAATCCCAGATGCAAACGTCTTGTCTCATTTAAAGCCACTGTGTCACTTCCCAGGTGGGTGTGTGACAGAGTGCCCTGAGGGACCCCCTCTAATGATGCTAGTCCCCCCACAGTAAATATTGAAGGGAGGGACAAGGTTTCCCCACATGTTCTGGCAGAAAGTAAACTGTGTGGAAGCAGGTGTGTGTGACCTTCCAATGTCCTGTTTTCAGGCCAAAATGTGTCCCAAGGCTCTTAGGTCTTTGCTTGGCTTTGAAACACGTTTCCTGAGGGGCTTATGGTGGCAATATCATTGTAATCTTATAAATCACTTCTCAAAACATATTTTTGCCAGCAGACCTGTGCAGTACGTAGTTTGTACTTGTTAGTCCTGTTGTATTTACCAGTTTTATTACCCTTTAATGCTGTTTTTAATTCATGTGAGACATTTTTATTGTTTATTTTAAGGCTTTATTTATTGACTCTTTTAATGTCTGTAAAGTACTGTTTAATTTTTTGGGGAAAATGCTACACAAATAAAGATCACAAGGGATAAAATGTTCTAAAAGTGAATGTGTTTTCACCTGTTCTGAAGATTCCTGTTGTTTTTTGAAGATTTGATCTTTTTTTAAAAATTTATTGACATTAGTTACATTGATATGAAGGAGCTCTTCTCCAGTGCCAGCTAAGACAGGAAGACCACTTTTAGCTCCATTTGTGGCCGGAGAAAGACAAAAAGAATTGAACACTACTAATTTATGGATTTTGACAGAAATGGAAATGTATATGGCAATCTGTGCATGTACAGTATAACCTAGCTTGTGTATGACCACTCTGGCAAGTGTGTGATGAGTGTAAATTGCGTGCCTGGTTGCCCACAGAGGCTGGGGTACCAGTTCTCCTGGCTAATGTGTGAGGAGGCCGGGAAAGGTAAACAGAGGACGGCAGAGTGGGATCGATCCCACTCTCATCAGCTCCCACCTCAGGGCCCTGGCCCGGAAATTGATTGGACCCGCTCAGGGAATACCGTGAAGGTGTGGAAAAAACGTGCCTCATTAAATGGGAAAAAAAGCGGCTACTTGGCTTTAACTCCAGAGTTGCCATGGTAGGCGGCCGGTCGACTAATGTGGGGCTAATGTTTAGTTAGTGTGTCCATCACCTGGAGAGATGACAGCGACTGCCGCAGGGGAGCCACTAGCTCCCCTCTTGCTCCCCCACGCCGTCTCTGAGAAAAACTAGCCCTAACAACCACTCTCTCTTTCACACACACTTTCGATCTGTCTGCCTGGATAGGTGGCATTTAGTCAGAGTTCCCCTCTTGGTAACTCTCAGCTGGGTGGCCAGACTCCAAATGCCACATAGCCAGCACTCCTCAGTAGCTTTAGATGGCCTGCTTTGTGGCTGCCACTGGCCTGCGCAGTGGGGGACAGGCAGCCATGTCAGCTCAAAGTGGAGACACAGGTTGGTTTCTTCTCACTAAAGGACAGGCAGACAATCAGAGGGATGGAAGGAGGGACTGACAGAGAGAAAAGGACGTCCGATATCGGCGCTCGGTGGCTTTGTTGTGTGTTTGAGCTGTAGTGATCGAAGGGGAGTGGATTTGGAGAGTGTTGAAGGGACCATAAAGGATGACATTTCTTTGAAGGGTGGGTTGTATGGAGTGACTGAGAGGCTGCTGAGCAGTGCCACTGGCTGTGTATTCTCCCTGACATGCCCCAGTCCTTGCATGTCATCCCCGCTGTGATCAGAGCCCTTTGGAAGCAAATGGCAGGATGATTCTGTGCACAGCTCCTACCCAAGGCAGACCTCACTCAAGTTGTTTGTGCAGATAATTCTTGCCCTTTGTTTTAACTTGCTTGGGGTGCTGGACGGTAGGTGACTTGCTTCATAATACAGAGCAATGACCACTTGAAAATTTCTACAGTCGCAGCACAATATTTTCGTCTCAATGTTCATACTTTTCCATGGCACTTTTATTAGCAAGAATCAGGATGTTGGGGACTTGATTTGAGTTCAAAACTACAGTATATTTTACCATTTTAGGAAAAACATCTTTGCAAAGTGACACCCAAATACCTCCGCACCTCCAACCAATGTTAGTGCTGCTGCTAGTTAGCCTAAGGGTCGGGGTATGTTTGTTTAGAACTAGTTTCAGACGTATTGTCTGATGACCTCGGAAATCAAAAAGTGTTTATAGTTGTTCCAAACGGCCACACTTGAAGGCGGGGTGAAATAAACGGGGTCATGATGTTGTTTAAGTTTGGGGATAATGGTATACATTTTCAGACAGTCTTTCCTGGAAGACATTTACAGGGCTGAACTTAGTTGTTCACATGAAGAGTGAAAGAAGTAGTTGTGTCAAGAATGAAAAAAGAGGTAGAGAGAGAAGTTCAATCCCTGGCTACTTTCTCACCTCCACACAGCTGACCTATCACAAAGTGAATGTCCGAAGTTTTTGGAAAGTTAGAGAAACGGTCGGACACAGCATTCTAGAAGCACTTCTGACCAAGGAGACTGGCCCCTTAAGGTCGAAGGTAGACTCCAGAAGAGACATCCCTTTCTTCCACAAATTACGCTCATACACATAATCTAATTGCATTGGCAAATATACTTAGGGATGAAACTTCCTGCCACCCAGATTATGCTTGCTGGCAATCCTTTGTTCTACTGCAGTATTTTTCATGTTCTCACACTGCAGCAAAGTTCTTGGGAGGATGTGAGGCAGGATGCCATGCTAAGCACTTGACGTCAACACAAGAGGCCGGGGTTCAATTCCCATCTCATGTTTCAAGTCATTGACAGCATTGACTTTTAAATACTTAACCAAGACCTCAAAACCAAGACGTGATTCGTTTCATGGTCCTTCAAAACGTATTAGCCAGTGCAAATTACTTGTATGTGAGAATAATTTGTAAGAGACAGGGTTGGTTGAGAGGGGGTGACTGATTTTACCCAAAAATCTGTCCTATTTGAATGGAATAATATATACAAGATGCATCAGTGAAATAAAAAATACAAGAAAATATTTTTCATACAAAAGAAATAGCATTTTCATTTCATTTGGCTTCATTTTGGGTAGAACTCACCCGCTTAAACCTTGTTGCCACTATTTATGAGTTCGCAGCTCTACAAAGGGTCTGTTGTATACATTGGCTAATGCTCTGTTAGAAGAACAATAAACAAAATAGTTTTCAGAAAAGGAACAATAGCTCTCTCAGTCCCATTTGATATGCGACTGCTTTGCATGCAACCACTTTTTTGTGTTGTACAGTTGTCTGCGTCAAAATGAAATGGAGCGTGCATTGTTTTGGGTGGATGATGCTTTGTACGACGTTTTAGGGGAGGGCAACTCGCAGCGTCTCGCATTTACGTTGGCGGCAATTGGGGCAATCTTTGACATACACGCTCACTTTGGCAATTGTATGCACAGACGTTAACAAAGCCACTCACACACCTATGTAGACACGTAAGAGTGCAAACACACTACTGCACATACAGGTACAAACACACAAACACACACATGGAAAGACACACTTAGAAATAGATAGGCTACACCTGGCTACATGGAGCATCCTTGCGAGGATTAAATCAGCACTTCAAAAGAGCAGGAAACAAAAACACTCCCAGCGGAGGAGAGGGGAGCGGCTCGGCAGCCGAGACTGTCATCTCCAGACGGAGCGAGGGAGTAGGAGAGGAGGGGAAGGAGGGAGGAGAATGAGGAGAGGAGGAAGAGGGCGGAGTTTTCAGGTGTGGTGACTGGAAGGTGTGTGTGTGTGAACAGGCATTTGCAAGTTTGTGTGTGAATGTACTGTGTGTCTGTTTGTCCGGGTGTTTGTGTTTGGTAAGGGTGTAATTATAGAGATGTCCAATATTTGTACTGTTTGCGGTAGGACTATATTTCACGCAAGCAATTAAATAATTGTCTTCACTGTTGTTGAGGCCTCGTAAAAATGGTTGAATGTACTTTTGTATTGTCATAAATCATTTTATGACTTAACAAATATACAACATTTCAAAGCAATTAATACATTTCCAAGGGAAAAATGTCATTTTCTTCATGCCCAAACTCTTGTACAAGTTTAGTTTCTCGCAGGGAAAATCGGACATTTTAAAATATTTTTAAAGCAGTTTTTATAAAATTTATAAAATTCATTACAATTTTGATAACAAAAAGAAATTCACAACACTGAAATACTTCACTCAAAAATGAGATATTTACCAGCTGAAAAGGCAGATTTTTACAGGAGGGTGTGCTTGTTCTAGCGATTGCATTTATATTTTAGTATGAAAGTATATTTATTAAACTGTCAAATGAGGCTAAAAAGCTGTTCTCAATGTATTTCTTGTAGACATGTATGACTTTATAAAGTACATGTTCCATACGATATTTCACAATGTATAAAAAATTTTTTCCTCTACATTAAATGTAATGTAATCTAATGTTTTGTTGAGGAGCAGTGATAGTTTAAGAATTTATTTTGACTTTTTTTTAGATTAGAGAAACCGATGGGAGAATTGATTGTCTGTCTGAACCAGCTTTTTTTATCCTGTGTGTCTGCAGGTGGAGTTCGAGTGGCTGCGGCAGTACTGGTTTCAGGGCCAGCGTTACGCCCGCTTCTGCAGCTGGTGGACCAGACCGATGGAGCAGCTGGAGAAGGACTGGAGGCTCATGGAGACCATGGTAAGGCCGCTCAGACGCACTGTCTGATTTCTCAGCATGTGTAGTTTACTGAACTCTGTGTCACTCACATTACTTTACTAATCCTTCAGCGGTTAAATTAAATGTATTTCCATTTTAATTTGCAGGCTGTTTCTTTAGCAGGAAATAATTTTTTTCTCCACAAGTTTAGGATTACGGACACACCGTCCTCAGTCCTCGGCTTTACATTTATGCTATTCCTGTTTAAGAAAATAGATAAAAACAAAAACATAGGTGTAAATGGTTTTTCTGATATAAAAACCTGTTCTAAATAAGAATATAGAAAATATATGAATATGTACAAAAATGTATTGACCCTGACTTTAATAATATTGGAAGACAATATGTAATATATTATAAATAAATATTAAAAATATTACCTGGATAATATTCTTCAAAGTGAACAATAATAATAAAACATTTTTACCATTTACATTTTACCACCAAATATGAGCAGCTTTGTGACTACTGTGGTCACTCATTATGGCGACCGGGCTCACTCTAAACCTAATAAGAGTTTCACCTTTGCTCAACATGCCTCTGCTTGTGATTCTTATACAAACTACATAAGTGATCTGCCAATAATGCTTCTCACAAGGGAGGGTGTGTTTCAAATTACATGATGGATTGTCTAACTTCTCACCACGGTGCATTATTAAAGATGTGTCATGTGCTTAATTGTAGTTTCACAGAAGTTTTATTGGAGAGAAACGTGGAACGCGCAGCTATTAGTTAGACACCACTGTAAAGGAATCACACTCAGTAATGTCAGACTCATAATTAAGTCACCTTAGTCACGGCTTTGTACTGTACATATGTGCCGCAGACACACACGTACACACACACGCACTCCACACTGTAGATATACAGCTCACAAACACACACAGATACATGCTTGGTCTCGCTTTTTCTCCCTCCCCACAGGTTCTACGCAGTCCCTCTCTCATAGCTAGATTTCAAAGAGTGTGTGTGTTCATGTATGTACGTGTGTGTGTGTGTTTAACACCCAGACACCAGAAGCAGCAGGGGGCACTCTTGTATCACTGTAGCAGCAGCGGAGGGAGTGAAAGAGCCGGGCTCCTCTTTTCCTCTCCGCTCCCACTCTCTCTCTCTCTCTCTCCCTGTTTCTCTCTCTCTCTGTGTCTCTTTATGTCTCTCACCCACTCCTGCTGTCTCTGGGAGCTCTCTGTCTCTGTCAGTGTCGAGCGCTGAGCAGTAATCACATCTAATGCTCAGGCGGGGATAAAGACAGGGGCTGGAGGAGAACAGTACTGCTGCTGCCGACGCTGCTCGGCTGTAGTCATAGTCTCTCTCTCTCATCCGCTCTCTCACTTAGTGGAACAGCCTGGCAGAGGGTGGGTGGGTGGAGGGGGGTTTAGTAGACAGGGGCTAAACTCATCTAGAGCTCCACCTCCGGGCCCAGATGAAGTGTGTGATTTGGACCTGTATTTAGAAAAGGGCATCAGTGAAATGTGAGGTCTTTCTCTCTCTCTGCTGCTGTGTCTCCGTCTCTCTCTAATGGGCAAGCAAACCATATCCACTGTGTGTGTTTGTGCGTGTGTCACACATGTGGATTTCTGTCACACAGTAGAAACTTAGCATCAGACTTTACACAATACAGCAAATAAAATGTGGGCCACTTGTAGTAAAAAAAACAAAAAAAACCTTAAATCAATAAAATAAGATGATTAAAAATGAGTGTATATTAATATATTTTTGAAAATGAAAATAGTATTTTTAGATTTTTTTTACATCGAAAATTACTCTGATGTGTGTTCATAACAACATTAATTTTTTACGGTTTAAATTCTTTGACTACATTTCATAAAATCACATATTGTCAAATTACACAAAAGCAAGTAGATCTTCTGCAGAAATGCACACTGAACCCTCGCAAAAATAATACACTGGTGAATGCATAAATGTAATCACTCACTATTGTGATGAAAGACAACATTATTGCTCTCGCAAGCAATATTTACATACATGCATCGACCCCTGATATGCTGATGAAAGGCACTTTATAGATGTGACTTATAGATTTTCCTTTTGGAGGCTTTGATAGCTGTGGCTTTTCTGCAGTTAGATTAAAACACATTTCTCTAAATTACTTTGAGTTATTTAAATTATGTGGTTCCCCCCCTTCATTCCTTTATTGCATATATTTTACATTTTGAAGCTGGCAATTGACAGTATAGTGTAATTTAGTGAAATACCAGTGACCTACTGGGTGCAGATGCTGTTTGCCATGTATTTATTTAGATTTTTCTGTTTCCTGCGGAGTATATTTTAGTACAGCATTATTTTTGTCAAATTTGATATCACCATGGGTATTTTAAAATAACAAATATATGTCTCTTTAAATAGGGTTTATAAATTGACACTGTGTTGTTTTATACACTGTGCTGTAGCAATAAAACAGGCTATTGTTTTATCCTGCTAAAATAGCAATACAAACAGCCAGCCTTCCTCTCTTTATTGTCATATTTAGCACACAGTGTTGTGGGATGCGCTGGGCTATGTATGCGTTTGTTAGTCCGTATGAAGAATATTGCAATATGGGGGGACTAGCTCCTGTTTATGGATACTGTCTCTCCCTGGGGCTCCCTCTCTGCTCCTCAGCCTGTTGTCATGCAAATGCTCATCCTTCCATTTGAATGACATTCTGATAAAATACATAAATAAATAAAGAAAGAAAGAGCCGACACAAAACAAGTCCACTTGCTTTGCTCGCCTCTTTTTGGTACCTCATGAATTCATGTGGTTTCTTGATAGAAACAAAGAGACGTGCTGCGGAATAATCTTCAAGTGTAGGTATGTGTATGTGAAATGTAACAGCAAAAGTATAATGTGTGCATGAGTGTGTGTGTGTGTGTGTGTGTGTGTGTGTGTGTGTGTGTNNNGGGGGGTAGTGTATATAAGGTAAAGGTTGTTTCTGGAGAGTGGACCAAAAGGACATTAACTTAAAGGTTTTACATTCCCCTGTGATCCAGGGTGCTATAGTCCGTTTAGACCTGCCTTGCTTGCAGCTTTGTGTTCCCTCAGGACTCTGCTATCATGGCTATCACACAATAGTGACATTTCCTTAAACTAGCAACAATGAATAGCTTCCGTCTGACTGACAATAGAAAGAGAGTCTTGGCTTTATGCAGAATATTTTAAATACCGGTGTGGTATTTTTTATCTTTCCTCTTTTCACTGTGGGGGAGAAGCGACAGCGACGAGCCCATGAGCACATCTCCCCTTTTTTCTCTTGTCCTGTGTGTGTGTGTGTGTGTGTTTGTGTGTGTGAGCATGCGTATGTGTGTGCCATTGATGTTAATGTATGCACTTGGCATGACTTTAATTGATTTAGCAGCTCTGCTTGCACAGTACAGCTTTTTCCCTAATTTGTCACTTTCCTGACTTCTGTGGCTGCTCATCTCACAACTTCAAAAGCCACCGTGGATGCAAAGAGATTTCAATGCACTCCGTCTCTCCCTCTCTCTCTCTCTCTCTCTCTCTTTCTCTCGCTTTATGTTCTTTCTTTCTCTTGTTCTCTCCCTCTCTCGCTCCCGCTATCTCGCCCTATCTTCTGTCTCTTTCTTACACTTTCTCCCTCATTTGACAGCAGAACGAGCCTTGTAGATGGAAATCTTTTCAACACATATCAAGGAAATTAATCTACTTTCATAATAAATGGGATCCACTCAGTTGAATACATTTGTATACTTCAAGATGTACAAAACAGGAAGTGGTATCGGGGCCATGTCTTCCTCTACTCCATTCACCCAGCCTGTCACTCCCTGTTTTCCCCCGACGGTTTGGTCACACACACATAAACGCAGTACACGCTCTCTTTTTTTCTCATTGTGTGACAAAATGTACCTCCTCTGATTTGTAATAGATGCTGACTTTTGCGTGCGTGCATGCGTGTCTGTATGTTGCAGGGATGCGCTTAGTGACCATTTCATCTTCTCCCCTCTCTTTAATAACTGTCTTCGGAAACAATCTGGGCTGCTGAGGAGGGCTGCACTGCAATCATACACGGCCTGGCCCGGTCGCCATCGATAGCTGATTAGGTTATTGACCTAGCGTGTGGAGGGTGGGTGCTGAGGAGCGGTCGGGGAGAGAGGTATGGAGGGTAAGGAACTGTAGGGAGAGTCTGTAGATACAGACACAGAGAAGGGGAGAGAAAAGAGAGAGGGGCTGTGTGTGTGGAGGAGGGGCGGGGGGTCAATGTAAATGTTATTGCTGTGTGAGCTCATTTGATCAAAGTCCTGGAAAGGTTAAGCGAATCCAATCTGGTTTTGTATGGCAGAGTGGAGACACAGGCGCTAGGGAAGAAACCCCCAGGACGGAGAATGGATTATCATATTGGCGCTGGAGTAGCAGGGGCCTCCGACGGACAGTTTACCCTGCCCGTAATGCGTTTAGACAGCAATTGGCCTTAATAACCTTTATTGACTTCAGCGGGTCAGTGCCAAGAATCTAATTATCAAAGTGTATCAATTTCATTGGAGTTTAGAGTTGCACCGCTCACAATAATTATTTTAAGGTCGGGCCGGGGCAATTAATCCCCTCTCCACTTATTTGATGGCTTTGTAAAACATTATAAATGTTATGGTTTCTGTTGTGCGTTTCACCGTAAATAATTTCAGGGAGCAATTTTTTGTAATGTATTATTTGGAGAGCTTGAGCGTGCCGGTCCAGCTGAGGGAAAAAGGCAGCATATTTCGAAAGCTAGAGGCCACAGCTGAATCATGTTGCAGATGTTTACCAGCAGTCATTTTTCTCTTTCGCTCGCCGTTTTACTTGCACAGTCGGGTTGAGTTTTATACCCACTTTATATGCACACATGGAACCCAGATTAATTATAAGTGTGAACTAAGCAGTAAACTGTTTAAAGACCATTTATATTGCTCATTATGAAGCCATTTATTATCTCTTACATTAAATCACACTGTGTTTATGCATCATATTGTTTTGCATTTCAAGCTCTATACTGTGCAAATAGGCTTATACATTTATTATATTCCAATTCTTTGTGGTTCTTACGCATAAATGCAGTATGTGTGTGTGTGTCTGTGTGTATGCATGTGGGTTTGTTTGTATGTGTTTGTGTCCATGTGTCTGTATGTGCGTGTGTGTGTGCACAGTGTGTCCACGGTGTGAATGAAAGAAGTAAATGTGCAGCTGCACAGTAGTTTATCCTTCATTGACAGTCAATACGTGCTGTTACCTGGATAGTAGCAGCTGTTTTTCCTTATCGCACAACATAGAGTAGAGGCCTAATCCACGCGTTCATTATTGCACGGCCTTGTTTACCCGTGGCTCTATATTAGCTTGCTTGCTTTGCCCTATTTAGACGGCGCTGTATAAAAAAGAAATTACTCAAAGATTATTGTTATTATTCATTTAAAGAGGAAATATATGGCTGATAATACATTTTACATCACGCAGCAGCTTGTGTTTGGAAATATAAAATGAAAAGAAGCAGGAAGAGACAGAGAGAGAGAGAGAGAGAGAGAGAGAGAGAGAGAGAAAAGGGAGAAAATGTAGCGGTGCAAAGGTATTTGCAATTCTCTTTGAAGTCCCTATTCAACAGGGTAAGCTGTATTTTCGGCAGTGCCTGATAGTGTTCTGCGTAAATGCTTAAACCCCTTTAGAGAATTTTCATGGGCAGATACGCGGTGGCTTGAAGGGAGCGTTTATGTTACCTGGAGCCAATGCAGCCCGCAGCTTTGTACCTAAAGATGTACACTAGTAGTGAATGGAATCCCACAGAGGTTTGTCTATGACAGAATCTCACGGCAACATCGCTGTAAGCTGAAGCAGGGAGAAAAAAAAGAGCTACGAACAGATTTAACCCTGTCACTTCTCAGCTGGCATCTGTACATGAATACACACATGGAAGGACATAAAAACACTTGGACAGACACACTCTTACTTGCATGTAAAGTGATGTCCATTTAGGAACATTTAAAAAGAAAACTTGTGGTGAAGGCTCTTAAAGTAGTACTGTTTTCAGTTAACACATGTAAGTAATTGAATGCTGTACTGCCGCAGTTTAATTTTGTATTTTTTCAGTCTGCTTTCATGGATTTATTTTAAAGTTATATTTCTTTAATACACTATTCACTTATTGTTTGAATGTAACAGTAGAATAAAAGTGGCCTGTTCAAATGTGCGCACAGAGACCTGCGAACACGGTTGCCAATCATAATTGCTCTTGTTGTCAGAGTTTGTTGTGTTTTACTATGTATTACTGCCTGTTAGTGAACAAAACCTTGACACCGGCTCATCTTTTCTTCTTTAGGACAATCCCTCGTGGATCGCGTTCTCATTTAAAATGATTAAAACGTTCCTCATGTATGCGTGTAATTATTTCTCAATAACAGGATGTAGCTGAAGTGTCCTGAAAGCTGAGCTGTTGAGAGTCATTCCACTTTCACTCAAACAGTAGACTCATACCTGATCAAACTTGTTTCAGGGCTGTGGATGACTGAATTTGGAATGTATCAGAGGAACTTCATCACTGACTTTATGTCACAATGTGGAAACCGCAAATGAAACGATGCCATTGTTTTACGTCACTGACATTTATGAGAAAATGAGCTCATCGAAAAACCCCTCTTTTTTTTTTGTCATTGTGCCCATGACTGCCAGCTACAGCGTGGAGTACACCTCATCTTCACAATGAGGGGGTGGGGAATATTATTGACAGCAGTTTGGATAATTTATTTTGTTTGTCTGTGAATTGTGATGTTGACAGTGTTTTTACTGTATCAGCAGGCTTTGAAGGCGGCTTGTCTCGTCTTCTTAGAAAACAAATGAGCACTTTACAGAGACTGATCTGCCTTATCCGCTTAGCAGCTTCCTCAATCCCTGCATTTATTTATTTACTTAGTTATTTACTTACTTATTCATTTACTTACCTCTGTCTGGATTTGGTTTGATTTCTCTCCCCCCCTACCAGTAGCCACCCCCTCCTCTTCCTCTCCCTCTCCTCATCCTTGGCCTCGATCAGCAAGATAAGCCTTCAGAGGAGGGGAGATAACATCCATTAAAGTGGTAAAGAGGAATTATGGGGCAGCGCAGATTAATCACTGCTCAGCTTAATCGCATTCAGTGCGGACGGCAGGGTTGGCTGCAGGGCCCAGCTTTTTCCTGTGTCATACCAACAGAGAGAGATGCAAGGAAGGAGTGTGTGTGTTTGTGTGTGTGTCAAAAAGTGCCTAGATGGGGGAGAAAGTATAAAAAGATGAAAGAGAGATTTCAGAGCATCTCATAGCAAAGCCCGCCCCTCTTATAGCTGTTTAGAGACATCACCACTAACCAGCGCTTGATATATAATTACTCCAGTACTTTGATCCAGGTGTAATTGTTTACTCTCGCAGGCAGTCGTGTCAAAGTGGTGGAGTAAAAGAAATTACCACAGACACAAGAAAACACATTGATTTGTCACTAAAAGCAAAGAAAATAACTTAAAATCTTGTCCAATTTATGAAGTTTTTGTGCAATGTTAATCTTATTGAATATTGAGTACATGGCCAGAGCTTGTCTATCACTTGTTCAATATTTCTCATGTTCAGGAATAGCAATACGCACATTGAGATGTGGTGCTGAGCTCTATAAGCCAGAGGGAACAAAAATAGAGCCCTCATATTCTGAACTCCGTGCACACACTTTTATTAAAATCATTTGAATCTGAATGGGGATCCTCATCAGGTCCTGCGGTTGATATCCTTATTATTGTTTATCTGCATGTCTACTCAAATTAATTTCACATTTATTTGTACAGCCCCGAATCACAGTCACAGTCTCAGATGGCTTCATATCGCCCACACATAGTGAAACAATAAATTAAAACTGATTAATGAACATGACAATGAACAGCTCACCCCAACTATAGATATAAAAAAAATCCCAAAACTTAAGTAGGGACAAATATAGAATATACTTTACCTTCTTAAGGTCCCAACAGAGAGAATAAAGGCAACACATTCTCTGGCATTATTACACACAGGTGAGGTCAAAAACCTCAGAGTAAGAAAAATGATATATGCTTTACACAGAGTAAACAAAAGGAACAAACAAAAAAGGCCAAAAGCCTCAAAGTCAGATATCACTCTATCACAGAATGACAGTCTTAATCTTTTTTAATCTATCGCATAACATCTCCAGTGTGGTGGAAATTTGATCCATAATCAGCTTTTTATTCGAATGTTGCAACTAGCACAGCAAAATACTAACCACTTAATGCCTCGGTACCCCGCTAATTCTTCAAAATCACTGGAGCTGCTATCGTGTTGGGGTTTTTAAGTACATAAAGCCTTCTTTGAAAACAATGAGTGGAGAGAATGGCTTGATCCTGATGGGAAGACACTGTAAAATTGTTTGATTCGCTTGAAGAAACGCAAAGAAAAGGAGGAAATATGGGAAAATTGTTGATGATAATTCTATCATTTTTGGGGGGGGAGGTGGAGGAGGTTTAGAGAGGTGGAACAGGGAAAAAAATAAAGGAGGGAGGATGTGGCATTTTCAGAGGTGAGGGGAATAGAGAGATAACGTTAAAGATTTAAGTTGGAATCAGAGCGTGTGAGAGAAAGTAAACCAGAAAGAAATGAAAAGCTGATGCTGTAAACAAGAGGATGTGAGTACAGACAGGAGGAAGTACAAGTCCTGGGAGCATTCTGGGAAGCGCCATGCCTTTCAAAACAAGGCATGTACAGTATGAAGAGGATAACCCAACAGAGATCAAACCTAAGATGTGTGTTTTCTCGTAAAACCAGAAACTCTACCATGTGAAGCCTGAAAGAAAAATCCCATTTTTCACAACCAGGGGTCTGTTTTTGTAGTTTTGACCATCAGTCCTATCAGTTATGTTTTTACTCACCAATTTTACTGCTGCAATCCCAACACTGGTAGCCGCACCTTTGCAATGAAGGTTGGACAAGAAACATTGGTGTTCTGACAAATCCCCATGTATTTTATTCTACATATTTCAATTACTTTTAAAATCAGAAGCGTACACACCCAAAGTGTCTGTTATAAACGTCCATTGCATTGTTAAAGTGTAACTTCACCCCCAGGTCTGAGCCTAGCTCCACCCACTGCACACCAATGCATGTGTGAGGCAAGAGTTGTTCAGTGACATCCCCTGGCCAGAGAAAACGGAGTACGACACAAAATCGCAAGGCACCTATGCCACAGAAGGCTCTTTTGAGGTGGAGGACTTTTCCCCTCCAGAATCCCCTGAAGTGGACATTAGTGTGGTGTAGGACTGTGGTGGTCCCGAGTCGAGCCGTATCAATTTGAGCCGTTGGCTCCAGCCCCAGTAATGCCTGAAGCCGGAGCTCTCAGAGCAGAGGCAATGCGGTCTCGAATGGTAACGTAATGTTATCGTTAGTTAGAAGGCTAATGTTAGCGAACGTTCAAATAAGTTGTAAAGCGCTGTAATTATGATGATGAGTCTTGATCAGCATATAATTGAAAATGAGCACGGTTTCACAGACTCCTACTCAAGTGCAGGGGCTATGGGAGGTGGAACTGCCCACCTCTGATTAGAGGACATTAACATTCTTTTTTTATATAAATTTCATGACGTAGAGAGGTCCCAACCGGTCGACTCTGTCTCAGCATTGGCCTTGCAAGGCCAGGGCTGATTTAAAGCAGTAGATGGCCTGTTGAGTGGTTTTCAACCTATAAAATACAGATTTTTATATATTTGGTCAGAAATGTGAATATTAACACCAGCATTGACGTGTTTCATCACAGTACAGTCATCTCATTTAGTTTACAGCTCAAAAACCCGTTTAAGTGTGCAGAACCTCTTTAAACTGTGTGCATGCATAACTACGATAATTATTGTAACTCAAAGTTGCTGTGCAAGATCTAATTGACTTTTACAGCTGACTGTTTGGATAATAACTTTAATTTGCATCTTTGTTGTCACTGTTTTCACTAAAACCTGTCTGATCACTCACATACATGGCTGCCTTGTGTACTTGTGTTGCTGCATCCCTACATCTGATCAATAAAATTCAATGGGTACAATGGACAAAATTGATCAAAGTGATGAAAATAAGACCCAGGCAGTCACAAAAAAGAAACCCCTCCATGACATATAATTTTTAGAGCAAAAAAAAAAGTACACACGCAGCAAATAGAAGTTGTTGACGTTCTACTCATGAGTCACATATTTGAGTGTGCAGGTCACAGAATATTTCCTGTGCCTTAGCAGACAGGAAGACAGGGGCAGCTTTAACTTGAATTTTCACAGAAATGTTGCTAATTTTCAGGCTGTACCACACTGGTGAAGCTCAGAGCGGCCATGTTTGCAGGTAGTGAATCGCTTCCACCCTCCTATCCTTCCCATGCAGATAGAACGATCTGATGGGTGGTGTTAAATGGGTGAGATGTAGGACAATGTAATTAACGCTAGTCCTTTAGCGGGCCCCGCCTCGCTCCGCTGGGAGCGCCCGATATAGTGCTCATTAATTCCTATTTGTGTGTAATGAGAGGGTCATGTTGGAAGTAATAAATGGCTCTTTTATTTGGGCGAGAGCTGCGGGGCGGCATCCTCTCCTGGCTAACAGTCTCATAAACACCCTTTAGCCGCACTCATCAGCCTCCCTTGGTGGGGAGCAATCACACGAACCCATACACACATAACACAATAGTGGGGGGAAAAGTATACTGTGTAAATGTGTGGAAAATCAAGTGTGTTTAGAAACACTTGAGTAACTCTAACATAATCATTTTTCTATCAATGATAACCAGTAGAGATGGCCAGCAGAAAGCTAGTAGTAGTACTGCATCAGCATCATATGGTAAAAAATTTGGCAGTTTTTAAATGAATTCTTTACATTTAAAGGACCACATCAGTATCTGTACATGGCTTTCCCCATTTATTATACATTGTGTGTATACTCTTACTTACTGATAATTTACCTGAGAATATATACATTACATTTTTAAAATATATTTTCCTTTCTTTTCCGCAGCCAGTGGTTTTTATTCCTTTCAGCACTGTCAGTTTAAATAGGTGATCAATCTTGATTTTTTAGTATGGTAATGCATTTGAAAGTACACACTGATTGAAAGTCCTCGGGGGCTTTGTTCAAATGCTGATCAAAAGTTTCACCACACAACACTTAGAACAAGAGTTGGCTGCTGAACAGCTTTGCAATTAGGGGCTATTTTGTAGAAAGATTAAACCCAGAATACAAACGATAAGCAAACATAAATGTCATGAAAAGAAGTTTGAACTTGACTGCTGTTTGATGTCAAGATACAATGTAATATAGATTTCTGATTGATTGCAATTATTAGGTACATGATGTAACTCACTCCAAAGTGTACTGTATTCACTTTTAATTCCCTTTAATTAATTAGATTACATCAATGCACTCCACAGTGGAATTCTTTTTAGAGTACATACGGACTGTGTTGATCATATAGTATTAAATGTAAAAACTGCACGAGAGTCTGTGACTTCTTTGCCAGATTGAAGTAGACAGCATCTTATGCAGTATGAGTGCATAATCCAGTTACATGTAACTGCTTCATGGTGTGTTCCATTGTCTATTACTGTATAGCCACATAGTGCAGAGAGAATTGTGTAAGGTAACCAGGCTACGAGTCTAATCACAACTGAGCTATAGGGAAGCAGTAGATTAAACACACCCCTTTATTTTCTAACATAATGTATAGTGCTTTAATTTACTGATTACCCCAAACCTCAATTAGTTTTAAACATGCAAATAATTGAGCTGCCATAATTAAAATCCAAAATAATATCACAAAGAAAGAAAATTGATGTCAACAATGTTGGTTCGTCTCAAATGACTTTCCCTGCAACTCCTATGGCTGATACTACATGGACCTTATGGCCTCTGTTAGAGTAAACAGTATTTTTAGATCCTAATCTATTCATAGTCATTGTTTTTCACTGTACCTCTACAGGAAATTCACATTTGATGTCAGACTAGACATATAAGAGGGCCTGTTTAGTTTTGCAACAGGAGCTCCACGGTTTTCAGCCAGATGCAAAAATTGAGGAATCACTGCCCTTCAGACTTCTTGTAGTCAATCAAAACTTTGTTAGCGGCACATTGCAGCCCCTGCAGGCATATTCCTCCTCTAAAGCAAAATTCCTCTCTGCGAGCGTGTCTAGATGGATGGAAACCCTTTTTATTGGTTTAGCATTTTTGAAGACCTGAAGCATGGTGCCGTGTGTGTTACACTGTAACTCCGGGCTTTAGAAAGGCTGGCTTTGGCCCCAGTCAGCAAAAAGCTTTTTACTGGCAGGAGAGTGAGGTGCTGATCACAATCTGCTATCTAGCTAGAATCTAGACTCAGCTTTCATATACTGAAAGAGAGTAAGGGGGTTTTAACAGAGCAGAAGGTGCTTGAGTGTCACGCTCATCGCAAACATCTCTGTCCAGCTCTGTCTTCATTGTCCTGAATTAGTCAAAGCACCTCTCAAAGCTTTCTTGTGATGGATGGATGATGCATTCTTGCCAGGTTAGGACTTTGCACTAGTGTGTGTGTGTTTGTGTGTGTCCCGTCCCAGCCTGCTGGAGAGCTCATTCAGACTAAGAACTATGTGGTTTAGCCATTAAGGCCAACTGGATCCACACTCCTTATCATGAGACAGAGACAAAAGCCTCACAAGAAACAGGCCGGTGAATTTTTATGTGATATTTGTGGGCCCATTGGACTACGACCCAACAACAGATTTGCCTTTTCTTCTCGATAACCAAAAGGGAGCACCACAAAAGCCTGAGAGTTCTGCTTCATTTGACCCTGTGGAAAGCATATGTCCTTCTATCCCGCTTGTATTCTCCCCAGAAGATGGACTGCCGTTGAGGCCATAGAAAGCATCCCTGCCCACTTGAGTGTGTTACAATGCCTTCAAACAAAATCACTTGTCAGGGATCTTCCCTTTTTGGGAGTGCCTGTAACCCCCCCCCCCAACCCATTGTCACTTCAAACATGTTACTCTGATGTTTCAGACACATTTTTCTAATGTTTTACACTCCATATAATCTGCTGTGTGTAGCAAAGCCCATTTTACTGGCTGACATAATTGATGGTGCCTGCGACCCTGCAAGGGTCAATCTGGCAGAAAGGCCTTGGTTCCTATCACCACGGAGATTGCGAGAACACGTTAACACACAGACACACACACAAACATACACACAGGCTCAGAGTAAAATTAGGGATCTAGATGTCCATGTAAGAAGTTTGAAGTATCTTTTTTTAATATAGAAACATCTAGATACGCATTGAATAGAATCTTATTAGAGATCTTTACAGAAAATTTAAAATGTAGATTTTAGGGTTGAGTTTCAGCAATGGGTAGTGCTATTGAGTATACACTCAGTGGCCATTTTATTAGGTACGCCTGTAAAATCTAATGCAATCTAATGGAACAGCCCTGCCATAACATCTGTCTTTATGAAGCTCACTCAATTCAGTTTTTGGAGAAATTGATGGAAATGTGTAAATTCAATTATATGTTTATTATTGAGGTCATAGTTGAAGGGGGTCTCGGACTGGACTACATTATATTGAGAGGTGTTTCTATTTTTTGTCCTTCCCATTTACATACAGAGGGTTGGGTGATGCAGGCAATATTAAATGGCTATGATAGTATCAACAAAAACTGAACATTATACAGTAAGCATCATGCAAGTAGACTTTATGGCTGAACAGTTATATTGGATTAAATTACGTTAGACTGTGCAGGTGTGCCTAATAAAGTGGAGACTGAGTGTATATAAGAAACTGTAAAACATATCTTTTAAAATTTATTTTTCTTTTCTTTACTTTTTGAAGCCTCCCCTAAAGTCAATACTCTGCAGGTTTCAGTTGTACTAGAACTGCTCAAAGTTGCACAGATAATTCAAAAGACACACACGCACATACAAAGAAAAGATTTTCTTGAGAAAACATTTTTATAGAACTTGCTTCCTTCATTTTCTTTACTGTTTCCTCTTTGATAATATCAAAGGTTGTGGAGCTTCAAAGTCTGGGTGACAACGCTGACCAGCAATGTTGACACCCTTCACTCTTCCCCTACACACACGCACATAAACACAGACACACTCACACGTTATCAACCAATCTTACGTAATGGAAACTGAACAAATTTAATTTCAGATATGCCTCAATTTTGAACTACCTGTAATCATGTGACAGCAGGCAGACAGCAGGAAAAAGAACACACACACATATAGGCTCACACACACACATACAGGCGCACACACACACTTTTTATGACTTCTAGTGTGATGTCACAGAAAAGTGAATGTGGTCTGGGCTTATTTCTTCCTGGGCTAATATAATTTTTCCACCGGTGGAGAGTCACCCCCCC
>NTHP01000017.1:770231-845327 GCA_003416845.1 Oplegnathus fasciatus | reverse complement strand
CCCCCCCAAGAGCAAAGTAACTCAGCGGTGGCATGCAGCAAACACACACAGATCCCTTGTCCAGACTGGATCTGGCCTTGGCAGGATCACAACTCCCCAGTTGTTTATATCAGTGAGCAGAAGCTATCCATTACCCCGAGCAAGGTGCCTGATGCCTTTTTCCACCAGCGGTCAAAGTGATATTGGTTTCTCGTATTAGAGGGGAGAGGGAGAGTCTGCCAAACTCCCACTCCCAAGACCTATGAAATCAGATGTCAGAGCAGCTGAGCTTAAACTGTGGCAAAAGTCAGTGGAGTGTCTGAAGATTTGGAGAAAAGGGTTAAACCTTAAATCTTGAGATACCTTGCTAGTGTGCTAGCCAAGTTGGTGAGCAAGAGGAAGTCCAGTTAGGGAGGAATGACAGGAAAAGTCAGTAAGAATCTCATGTTATTGCCATGGTCTGAAAATGTGGTTCTCTGTCCTGGATATTATAGTATTGCCCAAAATCATTCACCTGGTGCTGTTCTCAGGTGTAAATCTGTCTGTCTTTTAGCAGATGGCTATAATTAAAACCAGCAGAACTCTGAGTTTTCTTCCTGGTTGTAGTTATGACCAGGTTAAAGCCCTATTGATCTTGAAGAGTTTAGCCACTATCTGGTAATTACCAGCATGAATAATTTATTTTATTTTCATCACATGGGTATTGAATATCAAATGCTACGTAGAAAATACATTTACCATGATAGAGATTATAAAAAATAGAGGATTTTAACCTAAAGAACTTCCAGATACTATGTAGGTCCTCAAAATCAGTCTCACAATTGGTCCATGGCCAGAAGGTTATCAGTCTGTAGTTGAAAGGTGGATTTTTCCCAAAACATGGCTCACTCTTTGTATAGTAAGTCAGAAGTCAGTCTTTATTAGGAAAATGCAGGAAATGTATCTTTTAATATAGAACTGATTTTGCAGAGGGTTTAAGCGCTTGCATGCCATCACTATGAGTTAAAGTCCCCAGTGGTGGCTCAACAGTCAAACGGGAGGAGGATTACTAGTTAGGGCCATGCCTGCCACCATATGGGCAGACAGGCGAGTCTACTGGCCTGTTGCTGGGCCTGTTACACATGCTAGTGGCAGGGAGACAGGCGTGGAGGCTGCCAGTCTGACAGACAGAGGTGCACTTAGGAGGGGTGGCACCATGGTGGCAAATTAACACCAGCCACCAGCCAAAACCTAGGGAATGTTTGGTGTTACTGGTGAGTTTGTTTACCACTGACCTCTTTAGGTAACCATTCATCATTTGGATGGTCTATTCCGGTCTAGAAATCACCCGTGTCTGTTAAAATAGTTAAAAAGGGAGGTAAATTTGAGGATTTATATTTTTTGTGGCCTGCGGACATAAAAGGTTTCCTATATAAGAGAGTGCCAGTGAGCTTAAGAGTGCTCTGGGTCCCCTGAAAGTCCTGGTCTAAAGTCAGCTAAGGCATTTCATGGGGTGTTAACAGTTACTCAGACACTCTGGTGGTCAGCTAGTAGCTCTGTTTTATGGAGTGTAAACCTTCAATTCTGCATGCATTTTTTTTTTTAACGTTCCTCCTTTTGAGCACTTCTTAGCTATTATGTGGCCCGTGACAGCTATTCCGTGAAGTTTTAAGGGATGCACACCATATTGCACTGTGTGCAGGAACAAACAATCCTCCCATTCTATTATTCTGTGCTGAATGAGTGACATGTTGTTATTTGATGGAATAGACAGATGCTTGTTGGTGTTAAGATACAGTCCTGGCTCGAGGTGTTAGTGAGCCGCCCCAGGCTGCCCTCCAGCCTGCCTTTGCTTGGAACGCTATCATCACTCCAGCTCTCCATCAGCCAAAATATCACCTCAGCCTGGCTGCGTGTTTGTTTACCTACCCTGCTTCTGCACAGGCCCGGAAATGTTTATGCCTATCTGTAGTAAAATACACAGGGTTGAGTTTGGGGTCTGGGGACCAGGGATGGAGGTACCCAGGTCCTCCTTGTCCTCTTGTTCACCTCGGGATGTGGCCTGGGTCAGGGGGACATCTGTGGTCAGCATCAGGCTGAGAGCGGTGGAGGCTGAGGATAGCTACTGTCATCAAGGGGTAAATAGAAGGAAAGAGGGGGCTGATTAGTGCTAACACAGGCCCAGAGATAAAGGGCTGTGGTCTTGGCTTGACCAGTAAACAACCAGTGGGGTGTCTAAATGGCCTGGGGATCAGCCTGTGGCTAAACCTGAAGGCCTCTCTCAACGCTGGATCTTATAAACACAAGATCATACGCACACACACTCTGGCATGCAAACACAAATGCACACATTTTCATGGGTAGGAGGCTTGGTAACACACATTCACATCATTCGAGGCACACCTATACTCACAAAAATTAGCCGAGGACAAACATGAAAAGAGGCTTTCGCATGCACGCCCAGAAATGTACACACACTCTCCCAAAGCAGAAGTTGTCACTGGCGTGTTTAACGTGTTTAATGGAAGAGGTGAGCAGACTTCAGTGTGTTGGCAGGAGTTAGGATCTATTTTGGTGACTCCTGTCATCAATATTGAGTTTGGACAAAAACCTTGTTGATGCATTTCGGCCATCAATTTATAGGCTGTAATACACAACAGGGTGATGATGTACAAACAGTTTGACAGTCAGTGAATTATGTGGCTTTTGCTGGCTATATTTTTATTTTGTTTTAGCACAGTTAGAATAAGCTCATTGGACTTCGCTGTCTTTCCTTTCTTGCTACTTATTCTGTTCCCAGGCCAGCTTTGGGAAGAGCTGAAGTGAGCTCAGGAGCAGGTCAGACCAGGTTTCAGATCAACTACAAATCACTTGCTGTGCTTGAAACACTGAAACTGTGCTACACGGCCAGCATGGCAATATGATGTCAACTAGCTGAGATGGTGATACAGTCTGAATGCACTTTCTGGCACTTTCTTAGTCTGACACTCATCCCAGGAGGACAGGGTTTGATCCAAATCGAAAGGTACAGTTTCCATAGGGAGTACAGCCAGCCCTGCTTCCTCCTGGTCACCGTAATCTTTGGTGTCTCTTCCGAGTCAGGTGTAATCAGTCACACACCGCCACATGTTTTGACACCTGTCCTGTGTGGTGTGGAGGAAGTAAGCATATTACTCTGTCTGCAAATCACACTCCTCTCCTTTGGAAATACACACACAGACAATCAAACCTATCTTCACATGAAGTAAGACAGACAGGTGGATTGTCAGAAAGGGATTAAAAAAGAGGGAGAGGAGATGAAATGAAGGTTCCCTTACATTGTGGGGTTTTTGAAAAGAGGGTTGGATGACTGGGGAGGCAAGTGACTGTTAATGGGAAGAAATGAACGCGCTTTACTGGTGGATGTGACAGGAAGAGACTGTTCTTAACAAGGCGTCAGAGTCAGTCAGAGTTACAGATCCATCACTTCTCAGAGGCTGGGAGAAGGAGGGGGGAGACATTTAAGGATATTCAGAGAGGGAGAGAGTCTGTGAAGGGTAGAGAAGAAGAGGGAGAAAGAGGGATTTGAGTGTGGCTGACAGCACTGCATTTAATTTGGGCTGCCAGATCCTTTTTCATTTGACTCCCTCTCAACCAGCTTAGAGGCTGCGGAGGACTTGGAGGCGAAGGTTTGCCAGGATGTCTCAGATTAGCACTGATGTGCCACGTCACACTTTAAGCCGGCCTGTAATTCATGTTCAACAGGGGGATACTCACACATTACACTGTGCTGTGCAGGACGTGATTAATTGACTCACACTCTAATATTGGGTGTAATTTGCCCATCCTCTGATGTGAAACTGACTTTATACTAGACTTACTGTATGTTGCCGTCCCAGGGATGTTATAATGGAGTCTTGGCTCGGAGCTGTGTAATTTCTAAACTGAGGATAGAAGCTCAAGGATGGAGGGAATAGCTTCAGGTAGCCTTTCCACTCGATTCCATGGAGTTTAATATTCAAGGGAAGATTTAATAGGGCCAAATAGTTTTGATATGTCTTACTCAAGGATGTAGTGGATGGTAAACCAACCAATATCCCTTTTGCCCCTGCTTTAAAAACACAAAGTTCTCTTGTATTGCAAATGGAAGTTACAGTGAATGAAGAAGGGTTGAGTTTTCCCAAATGGTGTGTTTTTCCAGTGGTCCTGTCGTTTACACATCTTTTCATTTAGTTGTACTTGACGCACCTATTTCCTACTTCTGCTTCTCTTTTTTAGACTATGCTCTTCCTGGCTACAGTGGAGGAGGAGGGCCAAGCAGGGGAGGGACGCAGGGAGATGGCAGAAACCCTGCTGTCTGCCCTGACAGACAGACACCAGCAAAGACAGACATGGAGAGACAGGTAACACAGTGTACCACCGACTTTGTTCCTGCCATTGGCCCTCGAAAACTAGATCTCTGACAGGTGTGTGAGACAGGTAAAGTAAGACGCTCTATGAAGCATGAGCACTGTCTCATTTTCAGAATGGGAACACCATCACACAAAAATAGGAAGTTGAATTTTTGCATCTTATGTTAAGTGGTCCTGTTCTTTTACACAAAGACAACATGTATTCATACATTTTGCTGTGGGCTGCTCAGAAACAAAGGAAAATATTTAGTGAACCACCATTAAGGAAAAAGGGGCATGACCAAAACTTTGACGCACACATGTTGCTTGGATTGCCATAACAACACACAAGGAGAAATTTCGCTCATAAAGGACCAGAGCAATTAATATGTTGAATGATAGCGAGTAACACCAATTGGTTCATGTGCAAGCCTCACTTAAACAGTGGGGACTCGTAGGGTTAATAACTGTGACCCCATCATCAAGCAAAATTATCATGAATCATCACCTTAGTCCTGCTTTCTGCACTGACAATGATTCCTTCTGAGGAGCTGATGTGAATTCCACAGATATGCAGTGGTGTATTTGGTGTTTGTTTGTGGTCCTTGGGCCTGGCAGCTATCACAGCTATCACAACGACACGTGTGTCTCGGATAAGCCCAGTCACTTCCTTCCTTCCAGATAAGGGCAGAGAGCGCACGGATTAGAGCACTGGCCATTCATTCAGATAAAGAAGGGCCTCACACACGCAATGCAGTGTTATTTTAGCTGTTCATTCTCTCAGTCACTCAGTGCTAGCAAGGACACACACAAACACTGGCATGCATGTATACACTAGATCTACATTCACATATGTTTCACTGCTTATTGTCTCTATCAACAGATTTGACCTCAGTGTCACACAAGCACACACAAACACACACACTTTGGACCGGACATGATCCAGAGCCCAGAGAAAGCAAAAGCGCCAGGGGCAAAATCCACAGACTAGAAATTCCTGAAAGCAACATCTTTTCTTTTGAAAGACATATGTTAACTTCCTGCAGTGTTGCCATCATCTTTCCGTGGCGCCCCTCTGTTTTGAGTTGTCCCCCCTAGTTGACCCTTAGCTGTGCCCCATCCAGATGAGCCTTGTAAACAGGCTGTTTCCACACACCTTTGCTTTGCTGTGTCGACGCCCACCGCCTCACAACTCTGATGTAGGGCCTGCTCTGATAGTGCATTCCAGCTGCAGGTGCTGAAAGCTAGAAACCATCTCGCCACACCCACCCCCAACTTAACATCAGCACTGTCCCCCACCATCCCGTTCCCCCCCACCACCCACAATGCGATGTTACCACCTTCTAACCATGTCTAACCCTAGACTTGGCTCAGCCCACCCTAAGATCCTGACAACCAGTATCACAGACCAGGACAGGAAATGCTCAGTCCTTGTCGGCGGGGCAGACGGACGTTTACTCTATCAGCAGTGAAAGACTGATTAGATTAGTTTTGGAGGAGGGCAAGCGTCCCACACAATATGTTTGAACTCCAGCTGCTCCTGATACCTCCTCTCCCCTTTACACACATTAAATGTCTAAGCCTAAGTCCACCGCCCCCACTTACAAAAAAGCCAGGGGTCATCCTGTCAAGTGGCTGTCAACAGATCTCATTTACACAAAACTAAACACATGGCTATGTGCAATGTTAAGTGGGACGTACTGGTACTGATTAGGGATTCGCGACTGATGAGGGTTAAGGATTGCCTTGCTAGTTCTTTGTGGAGCGAGAAAAAGTTTGTATTTCTTTGTGCATGCTAAGAGACAAAGTCATTGTTTTGAATTAAAGATACAGTATATTACAGAATCAGACACACAGTGAGGGAATTTAGTTCACTTCAGTCAGATGTATTCAAATCTTCATTTATTTTCATAAAAGCACTTACCAAAATGGGACTTTTGAAATTAATTTGCTGATTCATTTTGCTGCTTTTTTTTATATTGGGCGTCCTAATTAGGTTTCCACACAATATGCAACAGGCAGGCTTTTATCATAATACTGCCTTTTGTTTCCATGGTTTCCATTCAGCACATAATGCTTACAAAAGGATGGAAAAGGGAAAAAAAAGCATGATTGATGACTCTTGCTAGAGGCTCATAAACATAAACAACCAGCACTGATTGATTAAGTTTCACGCTGACTTTTGTTTCTTAAACACCAGTTAAAGCAGCACTCGCTGGAATGTGGGCCTGCTAGCGCCCATTTTCTGCCTCCGGGGCATTTTTAGCTCCAGCAAGAAGGAAAGAAAGAGAAATTGGACCTGGTGACCAGTGGTTCTTCACAAGTGACTTATAGGCACTCAGAGTGAGTGATGCCTCGGCTCGCCCCGCTAGCAGAAGCAGTTCATTCATTCACCCTGAGCCAACGAAGTTATGAGAGCTTTTTTATTCTTATGAGCTTTTCTGGTAACCGGGTTTTCCAGATGCACATGGTGAATTCTTTGATAGATGCTGCCCTCTGTGTCCCTTTGGTAAATGCCCCGTGAGTGCCCTGGAAATAGATGGATTATTATGTGGGTGGGTGACTGCACTGTAACAGAGCAGTTGTGTATGCCACACAGGAAGTGCAGATTGAAGAGCATGGCACGACCTCCAGGGAACAGGCCTATTAGGATAGGAAATGGCACGTCTCAGTGGCACCAGAACCATTTAGATTCAAAACACTTGGTGCTGGAGTTATTATGTTTTGAAAATGCATAGATCTTGTTTCACATCTACGCAAATACAGGTAAAGAAGGATTCCTTGTTTGACAAACACTGAAAGTATGTACACACAAAATCCAACAGCTTTCAGTAGTTTTGTTTTCAAAAGTGCTATATTTCAACTTACTTACAATGGTTACTTGGTGTGATGCTGTCTTGAATCTGTATGATTACAGTATTGCTACATTTGAACCTCTTGGATTAGGTAACCTCATCCTGACCTTCCAGAGCCTAGAGGTCACTGCTCTGACCAACAGAAAAAACAAAAAAAAGCTTTGTCACAGACGGGGAGCAAACACTGAAGGGAACAGCTGCGAGTTTTGTACTGACCATGCAAACTGCTGTAGGCTTTGTAAGGTCATTATATGATAATGAAAATCATTACAGAATTACATGGGGGTTTAGGACATGAGAGCAGCGGGGAGGGGAGGGGAGGGCCACATTGGGTTTGATAAATGGACTGTGAAGGTGCCCATCTGGCCCTCTCTATGGCTTTTTCTTCCTGCTCTTTTATCCACTCTCGTCCTTTACTACCCCTCTTTCATTCCCCTCCTCTGTTATCCAGCGGGCCAATGTAAAAGCAAGCAGGCCTGTAGTGAAAGATTAACAGAGTGCAAACCCAACTCACCTCTGTGGAGGAGAAAAGAAGAGGCGAGACAGGCGGAGGTGTTTATGACCCAAAGCAGAGTTTGTGAATGACTTGGCAAACCTGTCCTCCCATCTCTCAGTGTGGGCCGGTAGGAGAGTAGGCAGCCATTGACCTTTGGCATCGGAAACAGTTGGACAGCTCAGGATGTGTGAATTGCCGTAGTTTTGGAGCCCCGTAGGTGGTTACTTACAATGTTTAAAAAAGTCCTTTTCATTTGTGTCACAGACCAGCTCCTCCTCAGATTAGAGAGGGCAGAGAAAGATGGCAAGCTCAAATAAGTTTGTTACTGAAATGAGTTGAACTTCTGCAATTTTGCAGCATTTTGACAAAGGGGAGCCAGGAAATTATGTGGCAGTGGCAGCCAGGGATTGAAATACATTATATTAATCTGTAACCCATAGAGATGTTGTCCATGATATTGCACAGCATAAATAAACATATGTAAAGGCCTTTTTAATTAATTATAGGCAAATGTCCTTTTATTATCGTCAATTCCAGTCACTCTGGACAAGGAGACAAGGAGTTGACCCACACTGCACAGGTTAGGGTGTCACTATAATAGCTGTACACTCAGAATCTGTGGCGTGGTACATCTGTTACCTGTGTTTATTACTTTTCTCCAACTTGTTAAGAGTTAGTGAGGTCTTTATCTCAAGACAAAGGCAACATAGCTAAAGGACAGAGAAGGAGGTCCACGTGTCCACAGCTGCACTCATCACTCAGCTGTCCAGCTTGACCCATGACCCTGTAGGGCCGTCTCCCTGCCTCCATCGGCTCTATGTTTTCTGCCATTGTCATCCTCTCTTGTCCTCACCTGGACAGAGCGCTGCTACACAAAAGGTCCAGTCTGTCATCAAAACCAAGGGTCACTGGGGGCCAGCAGGGCCCAGAGAGCCGAGGCTGTGCTCAGTCGGGGATGACCCCACCAGTGATGTCAGCTACCAGTTGCAACCCTGTGGAGACGCATAGAGACAGAGAAAAAGAAGGAGAGAGACCTTCGTTGGCTGGCACTTCATTTCAGGAGTGGTGACATTTCCTTTGTGTTGTCCATGACAAACCCCGCCCAGATTCCTGCACTGGGGTGGGACAGGGAGTTAGCAGACAATGGAGGTCCCCTGTCCCAGATGGGAGTTGGAAAGATTGTCAGTGTCGTGTCCACAATAAAGATGGAAAGACCACAGCCTTGTCTAATGTGGCCAATGACCTCCTCAAAGCCTTAGAAATGGAGGCGCCATACTGCAGGGGATTGCTATCATGCCATAGACAACTCACTCTCTTTATAAACTCAAGGGTTTATGTGGCACAGGTTCCCATAGACTTCTAGCAGAGCCGTCAGTTGTTCATCTGTGATTGGGTGGAGTTTCTGAAATTTGGGAAATGTGTCATTCCATGACTTTCTTTCAGTGTATGGAATCTGACTGCCTGTTGCGTGGATGGGTTTGGGAAACAGAGTTTGTGAGGTACAAGGTGGCATCAAACTGTTAATAAGTAGGTTTAATTAGCAAGGGTGCTGGTGGTGGTGCTTGGGCTGGCATCATAAACCAACATTCTGGTTGGAGGCAGGTCAGTCCGGGCATGTTGTCAACCAGGCCTGTGTGATGTAAATTGCAACCTGAGGTGACAGGTTAATCAGATCTCCCAGACAGCAGCCCCACATTTGCCTCTACATCACCCCCACAACAGCGGTCTTGTTTTGCAAGCAGAACAGACAGGGCTAGCTCAGTCTGTTTTCCTTGGCATGAGTTGCCAGCCAAAAGTTTTGCTGGCTGCGCCATTGTTTCTCTTTACCTCAGGGGTTTGCTCGCTGCGATGGTGGGCAAACACCTGTGTGTGGCGGGTGGAACTCTCATCCCACAACCATGTTCTCTATATGTGTTGTCTGTGTGTCTTTGTCTTTGTACCGCCTATTTTTGCCGTCATCGGCATTGCTGTGTTTACTTGGTTCAGAGCACTGGAGGAGAAAACAAATAAGTACATGTCATCTGTCTCTTTCATCGCCGGCCAGCCTGTAATTAGCGCAGGCGCAGTGGTTAGCCTAAGACGCTGTCGTCTAATTTGTCTGTCTTTATCTAAAACATGTCTGTGTGGTCCCTTAGACCAGTTACATGCGTGCAGCGAGATCGCCTGTGGCCTGGGTGTTTGTAAGGTGTGTGTTTTTGTGTGCTTGATTGTAAATTATGAATTATTCTCTCATGCACCCGCCCCTGTTTAGCAATCAGTCAGTTATGCATGACATGTCCTGACCTCAGCAGAACCTCACAGCTGCTGCTGCCGTTGCTATCGTCCTCACATCCTAGTTAGCTCCCAGGCTGGAAAGTACTTCAGAGTATGTCTTATTCTTGCAAGAATGTACTTTGAACAACATGACTGATGATACTATTTCTTTACCTTCTACTTACTGTACAAACAAGTTCTACCCGTGTAAATATGCACTTACCTCTATCTTGCCTGGTTCTCAAACAAGTCAGTAATTAGCCGTTGAGGTACATGCTTTCTCTCGTTTTGTGGTTAGGTGTGGGAATGGAAGGCTTGCAACTGGCAGGAATCAGTATCACACTCTCTCTTTGTGAAATGTCTCCACTTATCCTTGACTGAGTCACAACTGCATTAAATTGCTTACAGGTTTTAATGGAAACAGTCATTTCATAATTATGCATTTCACAGTTGGAGCTTGGCGATGCAATGTGGCACAGAAAGGGAGAAAGAGAGAGTTAAAAATGTCATTAAAAGTCCCACAGACATTTAAACACACTTGTTGCAGAGACATTTGCCCATTAAATGCTGCCTTTTTTAATATGGAAACAAGATTTGTGTTTGGAAAAGACAATGTGGTAAGGAGAGGGGGGGAGGGTATGGGTTTGGGCCTGTTTTACTGGTAGTCAGGAAAACCAGGACATTCTTTCTGGTCAAACCCAACATCCCAGAGAGCTGATAGGGCATGATTGGGTGAGGATGTGTGGCAGGCATGTGAAACAAACAGCAAGAACATAGCATTATGGGTAGATGGAGGGTGTGCTCATAAAAAAACACTGTCATTACTGTTTATCTCATCTAAATCCTGTTTGTTCTTGGTTGGATAGCAGTTCTCCTTTTTAAGACATTTCAAACATTAAGTTGAAATTGTACCACTTTAGGATTTCAACACTGAAATATTGTACGTTTGTGTGTGGTAAGTGAGCTAATGAGCACAAGTCGAACCATGACAGAGAATTATGTTAATTATTAAGTAGGCCTCAGTAAACAGACAGACAGTCTGCATATCAGATGCTTGTAAAGTTTCACATTGTCTTTTGTGTATGGTTTGTTACAGCTATTTAATGTCTATATCACAGAATTAACTGAGGGAATGTATGTCCTGCTTAAGCACACATACATGCACATTATACATGTATGCACACCACATGCTCCATCCTTTCCCTTTTTCTCCACCTCGTCTACCACAACCACCCCACCTGGGCATGCCACACACACACACACACACACACACCTCCACCCCTCCCACTCTATATACACACATCTTTCTCCCCTCCTCTGTTAATTATAACCTACACTGCTGGAACACTTCATTTCATATCAAGCATATTGTCTCTTCAAGGCTGGCAGGCAGGTCATAAATTATCCTGAAGGTGAGGATGGAAGTTGGAGGAGATAGTTATGAAAATTTCATCTGTCTGCCGTAGCGGCCGCAGCTGCTCCTGTCACCAGCCGTGTGCTGGAGGAATTACACCGGGTCAGCGTTTGTGTGTATGTGTGTGGGTGTGTTCTTCAGTTTGTGCATATGCGTAGGTACATGAACACATGTGAACAATTACAGTGTGCACGTACATACGGCACTCACGCATGCAAGTCTTTGTGTATCTCCACATTTGTCCCTGTGTGCATGTGTGTGTTCTTGTGTGTGTCGCCGGGCCAATGTGTACAGCGGGTTGGCCAGGTAAGACCTGCCTGTCAGTGTGTGGAACATCTCTGGCGTCCCTGTCACCCCAGGGCCCCCAGCTCTGCCCCGAAGCAGGGAGACTTAGAGGGGGGACAAGCTCGCAGGGCGGTCCCCAAGCTGTCTCTGTTCATTACCGCTATAGAGACGGGACGCGGCCGGCAGGTGGCCAGACCTTTAGTCCTTACCTACTGTGATCATCTGCTGCTCCACTCTGCGTATGTGTGTCTGTGTGGGTGGGTGGCTGTGTGAGTGTGTCTGAGAATCAGAGTCAGAGGAAACCCATAACTTATGTATTCGAGCAGGGAAGTGCATATTTTATGTTTGACCTATGAATGTGCGTTTGTGTCTGTGACAGATTATTGCATTGAAGCAATGTGCCTGTGCATGCACATCTCTTAATGGCTATGCTTACATATTTAGAAATGTACAAAAATTCTGCATTTGGAGAAACTGGAGTGCTGCTGTGGCACTTTCTTGACAGAGCGCAGAGCAGCTCTTCTCAACAGACAGCCGCTCCAAGTGGCAATTAGTTAGAAAAGAAAAACACAGTAAAACTCCCCGCTCGTCCCCTCGTCCCCTCCTACGTCAATCTGCAGTTTCCTGCAAAAATTCTATTAGGGCCAAAGTCCATAGCTGTTAATTACAATTCTAACTAGCTTGCCTCCTGACGAATGGATGGCTTCAGCAGCGATGTAGGATAAAAGGGATATCAGCGATTTCACTTCCCTGTACAAAGGCTGCCTCTGAAATGGGTCATCAATCCCATAGTGATAAATGTCTGGTGGAGTAATGACTCTCTTATCGGCGCCGGATTACTGCAGATATTTGTAATTAGTGTAGCCACACAAGTCCCCGACAGATGTTTTTGAGGCGGCACAATATTGAAGCCTTGTTTTAGTGCTAAATGGGAACTTTCTGCAAAGAATAGGGATAGTTAGAGCTATTGTATTGTGGCAGACATAGGTGAATCTGGAGAACTGAGCTGCTGTTTTGTCAGTGGGAATGCGTGCATGTATTCTGCTGCGCACACACCTACAGTGCACACAAATGTATGTACACACACACGAGCTCATGACCTGATGAGCTAAATACACAGCCTGAGGTCCATCCTTCAGATATTGAGCTCAGTCATCACATGACTGTGGGAGCCAGGGGGCTCCTCTTCTCCTCCTGTTCTTCCTCCTCCTCCTCCTCCTATCTCAGCCCCCAGAGGTAGCCACTGCTACGCCAGGGGGAGTGAACGATTCACTTTTAACTTCCATTTCTCCTGTTTTGGGTCGAGATTCACTAGCCGCCCTGAAGTTTTTTCCTTCTTCCTCCTCTTCCAGCTCTCATGAAATCACAATGTGATGTATTCAGCCTGAGGTGTAGCTCTATTCACAATGCAGTTTGACACTACGAAGCCCTGCTCCCCTCTGCTTTCACAATGCATCTGTACAGACGGACTGCTGACAAGACTGTACCACTAATACAATTGTCCTGGCTGTGGTTGACAACTACTTTCACTAAAGATGTTTAATATACACTTTAAAAAGGGAGACCTGTGTTTGATTCATTTCTGTCTCTCTCCATAAATAAGTGTTCATAAATATATAGGTACTGTAGAGAACTGGTGCCAGTGAACCCTTTGTGTCTAGATTTCACATTGGTTGAGAGCTGTGTTCTGTTGCCAAAATATACACTCACCAAGCCACTGTCCGACACACCCACAAACCTATACACACACATACACAGCCTGGCCGGCACTGACAGACGTGTAAGCAGATGCAGCCAGAACTGGTAATGGCAGGTGATTATAAGTGGCACACGTGCCAAACTAATTAAACCCCTGGGTTGACAGCAGCATTTGGTAGCACTGGCATTCTGGCATGCTGGCATTAGAATAATTGTAGCAGCAGCACATTTCACCTGCGAGACTGCAGCTAACAACGTCATTTATTTTACAGCAGGCTGCACCGGATGTTGCTACAGAGGCTCGAGTTAGCTTGCTTTAGGTTTGACATGTATGGCAACCTCTGGCACAGATGGGACAGCTTTTCTCTGTCTGTTTGAGCCACACTCTGTTGGACAATGTTTTGCTCAGGGTTTTATTGTTTCTATATTTTACGCACTTATACAGTGCAAAAATCAAGTTTTAAATTTGTTAAATTTAAATTTAAACTTAAAATCAAAAGCCTTTGTTTTTCTAATGTTTAACTGAAGGAGATAAATACGTATTTTAAGTTTATCCACTGTTTGTGATTGTGACCTTGTGATTATAATAATAATGATAATAATAATAATAATAATAATGATAAAAATAAAGTTTACAAGGATATAATACAAACAGACATAGAAACATAAACCCACATATATCTTTACCTGCAACCAGACAATATATACAATTTTCCTGTATTTCCATGCTTTATATAGACACACACACCACTATATGTATAATATGAATAGTTACTCAAACACATATAATAACATGTATATGTTTGCATAATATAGATGGTAAAAAATAAAAGAATGTAGAAAATAAATAAAAATAACAAAGCTGGGAAGAAGAAAAAAACTATAGCTATGAAATCAAGTCTAAAATACTGAGTTTTAAGAAGTGATTAAAAGGACACAGAGTCATCCAGCCTGACATCTTCAGGCAGGCTGACCCAGCTCTGCATGTCCCCCAATCAGGACACACTGCAGCCGGCAGGCAGGCAGGAAGGAGACAAGGACAGGAGGACGGGTCTCTCAGTTCATTCAGTTCTCAGGTCATCACTTCTCCAGCTGGAGGGCTGGAGCTGTGATCCACCTCATGGAGGTCAGAGCTATGCCAGGAGGCCAAAAATTGCACCAGGAGGCCCACCTGCATATGTGCATCTCACATGTACACCTCACACACATACAGACACACACACACACACACACACCTGGGCGGTTGAGTAAGACTTGTGACATACCTTCGGTTCTGTGGAAACTAGTCTGGCTGTAACCGACTTGACTGATTCATTTGATTGCCTTGTGCTATGCAGCAGGTGTGGCTAGGCCAGGTGCACACTGCGCTGCATCACAAGGTGTGTGTGTGTACATGTGATACAGTATCTGTTAGTGTAGGAGTGAGTGCAAGGTATGTGAGGTCATTGCATGTATTGTCAGATTTATGGGCTGTGGCGTGACATATCATACGCTGTCATGTGGTCTCCAACTAAGACCTCAGACAACCATTCTCTAGTATTTCCATTCTTTAAATCACAGTGGCGACAAATAGGGTGTATTCAGCTCCCACACATTTTCCCCATAGGCTGCACTGTCTTGTCCACTTGCACATAATTGCTTCCTTGCTTTACTGCATATATATCACTTGCTGAAACATCACTTACACTTTTCAGGTTTTATTGCACATGCACAGACTGTGTTCACTCTCGATAGCTACTGTGTTAAGCTGGTTGTAGAAGAAGTGAAAAATCAGCTCTTTGAAGGCACAAGTAAGTGGCCGATGGCAGCTGATAGCTGGGGCTTAGTGGATCCTCATTATATGCTGTAGCAAGCTGATTAAAACATTTGATTTGTTCCCAGTGTGTGTGTGTGAGCATACAGTCAAGTGCCTATGTGGGTCCTGTGCATGTGCAAGCGTACACGTGAATGCGCATGTGTGAAAGAGTAGGCCTTCGGGCTGCTGCGGTGTGTTATCTGTTTTTTCAACCTTGTCATACTAATTACAGTCCATATTTACTTACATTCTCTTTTTGTTTTCTGCCCTCGATAGGCATCTGTGAGCGCCCCTGCCTAGGCTGTTCTCATTAACAAACTGATGATGTGTGATAGGTCTATCTAGTGATGATACAGGGAGCTTTTCCAAAAAAAGAGGTCATGATACAAATGTTGTCAGCTTTTTGCAACCACAAAGAATTATGTTCTTGTTATCAGTGACGCTGTGATTGCAATTTTGCCAGTGACTGTTGGTGGGGAAACGCTCCAGTTCAAATCAAGGCCAAATGAAACAAGGCATTAACATTAATTTGTATCAGAACCTTATTAAATTGCATTATTGCCCCATGATAAGCTAAGTCACTGGTTCCCAACTTGAGGTAGGGATGTGAGATGATTAACAAGAAAGAAAAGAAGCTACAAAAAGCTGCACAAAATGCTGTTTATTTTTTCTAATCTTTCAGGGTTTTTTTTCTGAAAAACTTGATAGTTTTCTTCTTTGGGCATGTAAAATTACTGAAATGAAACAATCTGAGAATGTAAATATCACTCCTTTCTTATACTTCTCACAGAAAGTTTCTATTGCTTCATTTTCCATGTGCACAAGTCATACAGTTTGAGAACCACTGGCTGAATACTGTTTCTGAGGTACACTATTTTGCATTGGCTTTCAAAAACCCACAACAGTGGCACAAGCAGCTAACAGCTAGATTTGCTAGACAGCAAAACTGCAGCAGGTGTAACCAATATCCACGTGTCCCTTGAGATATCATGTTTGAAAGACATAGTTAAATAACTCGCATGGAACATATTTCTACTCTTTAATTCCTTGTTCCTCTTGGGTCACTGACCAGTTTACCAGTGGTGACCTTTGTCAAGTTACCGATGATGTTCACTGCACGGGTCGCTCACCACATGTCACCGAAGAAAAGATGGATGGACCTGACCACACCCTGACACTGTTGCTGGCTTTTTGGAAACACTGTTTCTGATTAACCAAACTCCTTCAGTTAACCAAACTGGTTACAGCACAATCGACAACATCATTATGCGAGCCAGTGTGTGTTAGTGAGACATAGACCAACTTACAACAGGATTTGTAAATGGTTAAACTGAACAGGAAGCTGTGTGCGGATACATGGTGGGGTGAGCAGGGTAAATCACCGACAGCTGAGTTTTATATGAGGGAGGTGGGTGGTAGGGTGTTTGGGGGTGTGAATGGTTTTATATGAGTGTGAGTGACTGATTCCCAGACACAGAGCACAGTGCATCCTGAATGGGTAAATGGCATTTATTCAGCCGGTTAGTCTGGGAAAACATATGGTGCCATTTGGAGGCCCAGACTGGTGCACGCTGTTCTCCTGTAATTAGACTGGCCCAGCAGAGCAGCTACATAACTGCTTCATGATAACCGCCCTACTGTAGCCTACAGTGCGGCTGCCACCCAGCCCTGGCTGCAGCACAGGACCAGCACACCGCATTACACATCCTGTTAACACACTGTTCAACACCAGTGAACACCAGTGACACCACAGCTTTGGCAGCTGCACATGTGCGCTGAGGGCCAGATTGTACGTATGTGATGGCACAAACGAAAATATGCACTGCACCTTTCAATCTATATGTGCTTACAAAATGCATGAAATTTGAGTTGGATTTAAAGCAGCAACTGTGTGTGCAATCGGTAACTTGGGCTCGCATTCTGGGAATGAAGGATACCTTAAAAATGTGCAGTTCAGTGGTGGGATTTCAGAAAAGAAATCAAATATAGTGATGTCTGTAACTAAAATTGTAATAATTGTCTTCATTTATAAAAAGGTTGAAGTAGGAGTCAGTACGTAAACTTATAAGTAAATGAAAAAAAAGATGGATTCACATAAAAACAAGAGGAAATATTGCTTATAAAACGCTTAAGCAGCCGTAATATAAATGTCAAATCACAGCATATTCACAGCACATTAGCAGCTCAGTGAATGTCAAGTTCAAGTTTAATGACCACTCGGCTGCAACTCCCCTTCCACTCTTTGTTTGGTCAGATATTGCATTATTTTATATGTTATAAAACATTGGGTTATTGCGTTCCTTTATTATTAGTTCTGTATTTCTTTTTCTAATTGGATACTTTTTTTAGCCACCCTGTCATGTTTGGGGGGAGCTCTCATTCTTTGTTTGTAGTCAGATGTGTTTCTATAGAATTCCTCCCCTACGTACACACACAGACACCACCTTAGTTTAATATACCTGTGCATATTTGAACCTGGTGGCTCAGTGGTTTGCGCTGTTGCCTGTGTGGAGTGTGCATGTTTGTGTGGGTTTCCTGAAAAAAACTGAAAACTCTATATTTGTAAATGTGATTGTGGGTGTATATAGAATATATGAGTGTTGGCCCTGTGATAGACCTGCCAACTGTCCACGATGTAACCCACATCTTGCCCAATGTGTGCTGGGATAAACCTGTGAACACAAGTCCAGCAGGATACACAATAAACTCCTTATATCATATGTTTACCCATCATTTGTGCGTTCATCCCTTATAGGAATGCTCACTCACTCATACTCACTCATTGGCTTGTGTTTACCTGCTTTGTGTAAGAAGGTAGGGTGCCTTTTCTTTCTCCCTTTTGTCTCTTTCTTATTGTCTTTGCTCTCTTTTTTTTTTTAATCACTTGCCACCCTCCCCTCCATCAGGATCAGGGGAGCAGATTGTGGGTCGAAGGCGTGGGTTGTGTTGGCAGGGCTGTGGGGGTGTCAGCTGGGCTGTTGTCCCGTCAGGGGGGAACAGGCTGGCAGCCCGGCGGGAAGGCCCTGTTAAAGATACACTGCTGGGAATCGGACTGAGCCAGTGCCTGGTCCAAACCACGCACACACACATCAACACACACACCGGGAGGGATTGGTAAGGAAAGTGGTGGGGGTGTCCAAACCTGGGATAAAGACATTTCCTCCCTCATTTATAAAATCTGACACCACCAGTCTGCCCTCTCCTCCTCCCTCATCAACATCCCTTCACAAAGATCACAGACACACGCGCACACACACACACACACACATGCTGGAGCACATACAGTGAAAATTCAAGCTGCAATCTAGTCTTAAGCTGCAGTTCCTCTCATGACCAGTAGATGCTGGCTCGAAAAAAAAAATCTCTGGCTTCACAGGATTCCACTCAAAATCTGTCAATTTCTCCCTCAAAATACAGCAATAAATACTTTTTTTCTTACAGGGAAATTTGGTCTTGATAGGTGATTTGACCTTTTTTAAAAATTGTTTTATTTTATTTCATGTATACAGTATATTTACGGTAAAGCCACCCCACAGCTCGTCCTTTCAGAATTCTATGTGCAGTACACAGATGCTGCTTCTGAGTTTTTCCATGTCAGTGTGTAAATCCTTGCACATGATTTAAATGTCTCAGTGGGGTTGGAGGACATTTAAGTGTACACCAAGCATTGTCACATTTTCCTACACATCCAAGACCTAGTATGTACAGCTAACACTCCCTCAGCACGCACGAATATACTTACATACTGTACTACATACTGTCTGTGTCCAGAAGGGGCTGTCTGCGTGGCATGCTATTCTCTTGTTGTCTGTTTAGCAAGTACAGCATGTGAGAGCACTGCCAAATTTGCATATGCCGCCATGTATATTTCAGCAGCGTTTAAGACACACATCACCGGCAGTGAATTATGCATGGGGCTGGTACAGTGGAGGTGCTTGTTTTATGCACTTGTGAAGGGAAACTGAACTGTGTTTTCTTCTGCATGACGCTCAAGGCCCATTAAAGAACACAGAGCAGGCAGCTTCTAAATGGACTGGTGGTGTACATCGTATTCCCCTCTAACAAAGGGGGCCTGGCATAGGGAAAGGTGTCCGACAGGTTCTGACAGTGAGGTAATAGGATTCCCACCTCTCCAAAGGGACTGACTGAGGTGCTGTTGTAGTATCCTTGTAGACCACTCTGTCTTTTTACATGTGAATGTGCATGTGTGTTTGTTAAATGCGGTGCTGTGGCAGAGATGAGTGACTGAATAATTCAGAACTGGCATGTCTCACAAAATGATGCAAACCCGTGCATGGATTGTCAGTGGGAGGAATAGAGTGTTGCCGTAAAGACAGCCTAAAAGGCTCTTATGCATTATAAACAAGCCTTTTGAAATCGTTTTCTCATATGCAAATGGAACACACACAGCTGCAAAGGCTTAATATGAATCTCTCCCATTCACTGCAAATCCAAATGAGGCATCGGGCTGTTTATGTTTATATTGTGTGTGCGATTGCTAGAAGAGGATGGAGGGGTGTTGGTCGAAGCACATGAAGGATACAATAAAAGACACAATTGTGCTGCTATCAATGTTTACTTCAAAGAATGAGCTAGAGCTGTGGCTTTGCCTGCACACAGCAGTTGTGTTCTCATAAGCCTCTTCTGGACTAAGGGAATAGACTGCAGAGGATGAGCATCATTAGATATGTCATTTAAGACACCTATGCTCTCCCACTGCTCTATATTTATCCACTTGCAGGTCTCTAACAGGCCCTTAGGTCAACACATTGTGTCCCTACCTGTCAGCAGTGGACGGGACATATGTGGTGGATAGAGACAATATGAAGCCACCTGCTAGTCACCCTGCCCTCTCCTCTCCTCTCAGCTCTCCTCCTCTCTTCTACTCCTCTTCTCTCCTCTTCGCCTCACCTTGCCACTGGATGCATTTGTGACAATTCATATATTCTGGTTATAGCAGCCTTATTTAGCTTGGCTTAGCACCAGTGAATCTGCTATTTATAGAGTTCGTTTTAGCCACCTCTGCGTGGTAAATGATGATAAGCCTAGCCTGTAATAAACAATCTCGTAAACAGCTCTGCAGCTCAGCCCTTAATGGCCTTAGGGGCTTGTAAGAGCTTTATAACACATTTATTACCCCTTTAATAGCCGAGGAGCTGTGAGCCATAACATAAGCTAACACTAATTTAATTTCCTGACATATATTGGCTTTATGTTATCTTTAGGTTTTGGTTATTTTGCCAACTTGATTGATTTCATACCCGTACCTATTTAGGGTTTTGCTTAACGCATTGTGACACCAAAGAGAACTATATTCAACACTTGCCTCAATTATTTTGCCACTTGGTATTCAGAGTCTGGTAAGAGAAGAGGAGAAACCATTACTTTGTTAGCCAAAAGCACACATCCACTCAGAACAGACGAAAGGGGCAGCATGGGGAATAGGGATATTTGATGTTGAATCTCCCCCTATTTACAGTAGGATGCCTGAATAAACGTGTTCAGAAGCTGGAAAGCAGCATTATGACCCATAACCCCGAGGTATTTGAAATGGAACAGCAGGACTTACTTTGAAAAAGAATAGGAGATGTGCTCTGGGCTCACTGTTTATACCTTGATGTGATTTGGACTGAAATATAAAAAAAAGCCTGTTTATCTGTTCTTTCCCTTTCGTCCGTGGCTGAAAATTGCAGGGTTTAGGAAAGGGAGGCTATTCAGATACACTGCACTGCTGGCAGTGGTTGGAAAAAAGGAAATCTCGTCTTTTGTTTTACTGTCTGACGCTGGTAGAAAATTATTCAACAAGTATTATTGTAAAAGTTTTCATTATATTGTCAGCTATTTATCCATTTTCCCTGCCATCGCTGTTCAGTGTTCATACCACATTTTAGTAGTTTTGTCTTGCACAAGTGCCACTGCAATTCTCATAACCATGGCATTATATTTGAAAGATCTAAAAGGTAAGAGTGGACCTTTTTACAAGGTACAGATTTTCCATCACACAAGTGCCCTTTCTGCAACATTTTCCCATTATGGTTTATTAAACTAACTCTGGGGCCTGGGTATCTACTTTTGGTTTCAATGCTTCTTTCTCCAAATACCAATTTCACCCCTTCCTCAATTATTCTTTTGTCTGAAAAGAAACAAGGTATCAATCTTTTATGTTTTGGAAAAATCTGATGAGCGCTATTTGCCGGACCTCCTGCTCGACAGAGATTGTGGAGCTGGCGTGGGGAAAGAAACACGAAATTGCAGAGTAAATCAATACTGGGTCAGTAATGTTAGGGGGATCCCCTTTCAAAGAGCAGGGCTGAATTTGTACGCCTTATGTTTTTGATCTCTTACTGTACTCATTTCATTCCAGACACAGTTGTTATCGTAGTTGCTGTTGTTTGTATGTTATTTTAGCTTCGTTCCCAAGTAGCTATTTTGCAATTTGGACAAAAATACAATTAAAGGCCCATCTGTTTCCAATGGTCCTAACGTCAGACAGATGGGGTCTGTCTATTGAAGCCATACCAGGATCCTGGCAGGTTAGAGGCTTCAGTAATGAACATGCTAAATATGCGACCAGACTGATTTCATCATAACAAGGCCTGTATGGGCTAGAATGGGTAAATATTCTTTTTCATAAAGTTAAGCCGTCGCACTTTAGCCTTGGCGATAGTCCGAGAGAAACACAGGACTCGTGTTTATATATATTCGCCCCTAGTGGTGTAAGTTTCAGTCGCATTTGGGACTCTTCTCACTCATGACATGCTTCAGTCTCTTGAGACTGGTGCAGTTAAGGTGTTATTGTTGACAAGCCGAAAATTGTCCAGTATTCCACAGTTACAATTTGTCAAAATGTGATGATACAAAATGATGAAGGCTTAATATGCATGTGCAATAGCATACTGTTTGTCCCAATATTGTTTTAACTCATAAACAGCAATTTATTTCCTCATTCACATGTTTTGCATGTTTTTAGCATAGCACCTCAGAGTACTAGTACCACTAAACCTGACAATGTTAGTATTTAGTGGGACATGCAATCCTGATTCTGGTTGAGCTGTACTGGGCCACTATAAAGACCACAGTACTTTACAGAGACCACTGCAACTTTTGAGGAGTCATGGGATTTGTCACATGCTTTCACTTTCAAACTCCTCACATTAAGCTTCAAACCACTGACCCTATGCTCGCCCAATTATAAATGTCAAAGAAAACCTCACAAAACACATCACACTGATCCCTCATGCATGGCGCATTTGTGTAAACAGCTTGGCCACAATCGTGTATGCTGTTATAGAGTAGTCTTCTTACTTCCTGTCTGATCCTGTTCCTTCCTGGGCTGTTCCTGGCAATACAGCAGTAGTCAGTAGGAACAAAGAGAGTGCTTTTTTGGTACTTGCTAACTCCTGTTTTAGATACAATGGCTACCGGAGTTGCTACTAAAGTTGCATAACAGTAAACAGGCTAATCTTATAAATAATAATATCCCCCACTGACAGCTGTCCTCAAGTGTTTAGGTTAATTGTAACAAATACATTGCCCCACCATGTTCTGTCTGTGTGAGACACTTGTGTGAATGTGAGAGACAGTCGGATCAGGTTTTCTGGGGACGGAGGCAGGGTCTGGGAGTGATTGATCACACTGCGTTGAGTCTGATGGACTCAGGTCTTCACTGAAGTACAAGCACTCGCCCACTCCTCTTGCCTTCCAAGCATGCAAGCGCAAACATTTCTAACACATTTCTTTTACCTAGAAACAAGCCAGAGGGCTCTGACCAAAACACTTCTAATATAGGAAAATTGAGTTGCTTTGAACTTTTGTGTTTTTGATAACTACTTGGTATGCTTCCTGGAGGATAACCTGTGGGCTTGGCTTCCCAAGCTTTAATCCCTTTGATTAAGTGCCAGGGCAAGATAGCTCGGCACTCAATAGGCCTTTTACCTTCCTAATATCCCCACTGTCCTGGGCTTGAAAGCACCAGTGCTCTCAACTCTCAGTAGGTGAATTTTTACCCCTCCTTAGACTCCTCTGCAGATAGTTGTTTTCAAAGTTTGGGCCAATAACCTCCTTCCCGTCTGTGCCCTTTCCCTTGTCCCTCATCCTGTCTTAGGTCAAGGTGTCCTCTGTTCTTTTGCTCTGTTTATGCATTATGATTCATAGCAGCAAGGGTGTGCGTGGTACAGTACTGCGCCTCCTTCTCCTCCTTCCCTCCCTTTCAGTGACCGAGTGGAGCTGACGGCGGGGCCACAGACTCCACAGATTAGCAAGGCTCAGAGGAGGAGCACTGTTGCTGGGGTAATTATGCTGAGAGTTGAGGGTTGCCAGATGCAGGATGAGGCTTGTGCCTTGGTTCCATACTGGTGGATCAACCCTAGAAAGCTGCAGCTAATTGCGGGGAGCATCCATGTGAGCGTCTAGTCCACCCATGACCCCCATCATCACAACCATCTCTCAGCTCACGGCTGTTTTGTGGAAGAACACAAAGGTTTCCTTGTTAAGTCACTTTGTCGCTTGCCTGAATGATAGATAAAGTATATGATTATTATAATCATTTTGACAATATATCACGCCGTTATTGACAAAATTGCCCAGTGTAACAATTTAATTTATTCTTGTAAAGACAGTTGGACGTGACAGCAGATGATTTAGAAACTGAATATTGAACTTAGAAATTCATTTTCAAATCATTTTACTATTCAGTAACATTTTTGCAAATTGATTCATCATTTAAAGTTGGTTTATCCCAGAGCTTCAGTGGAAATATCACATGATGGCTTACTGTGTCAGGCATTTTTCTGCCAAACAAGCATAATATATGAAGGCAAAAATATTGTATGTTGATGGCTTAATTTTACACATCAGCATTTGTATTCACAGTCACAAACCCATCTCAGACAAACCGCTGAGCAGTTTTTCACATAGCTGAAGCTTAGCTGTGCTATATCTGTTTAAGTCTTTGCTCATCTGTTTGTGCTTCATACATATTTGAAATGTATCATGAGCTGGGTCCAAAACCCAAACAATTGTTTTGTGCAACTATTTTTTCTGCTCTTTTGTGGGAAATTGTCATAAACCTTGAAGCTTGAAAAGTAAATGAGCTTGTTTGGTAGGAGAAAACCTCAGACTTCAAATAACTGGCTCATATTTACTGCATCTAGCTCCTGATGCCTGTTTTGATTGGCTGAGTGTTTCTCAAGACGAGCTTTTGTTATGTATTTCACTGCAGCTGCCCAAAGACAACCACTGGATTTAGATGCAGATAAAAAACAAGACACTCTCTAAAATTGTCTGACCCTTCCCAGCACCCAGTACCCTCTGTGCCCTCACCGCAGAGATATCAGGGCACTCTGACATACTTCTGAGGCATCTTTTGTTGTTTCTCATGGGTAAACTCTGCCCAGTGATATTCCCTGTGAACTCCCTCCACACGCACACGCGCACACACACACACACACACACACACATACTGTAACCAAAGCCAGTCCACAGGAAAATCCAGAGCGTTGCACTTTTCTTTCACACACATCACATATTGTATAAAAAACACTGTTAAAAGATCACAGCTGGGACCATATTTAGATCTTTGCTTACATTTATAATCTAAGACAGTAGCTTGAAACAAAAGGCTATAATGGATGTTTTTCTAACTGTAACTATTTTATAACTTTTGTGTTTGCTTTCATTATTTCTCAGTGCATCCATCATAAAATGACTGACGCCCTCTTGATGCTGTAGATTAGAGTCCCAGAGAGGAGGGTCTCATAGCATAAACAAGTTGAAAGATTTTTCTGTAGAGAGTGCAGAGCCACTGTAGCACGTTCCACTAAAATTTGTTGATGTATAAATAATTCTGCTATCACTAGACTTGGTTCTTGTTTCAGCTGCAGCTCCCAATGTATATATGGTTACTTACAAACAAAAGACTCTTGACAGACTACCGTAGCCTTTGTCCTTAACAAAGCTGGCAAATGATGGAGCCAATGACATGTTGTTGGTGGTAAATAAGTCACTTTGCACAATGTCCCAAATATCCGATAATAAACTGTCTCAGCTGCAATGATTGTGAATTTTTTAACCCAGGAGAGTCAGCAAGTAGCCTAGGAATGCAAATAATGAGCCAGGTCACTTACATATGCAGTGGGTTACTAAGTAAGACATGTAAGCTATCAGGCTCAGTTAATCAATAGCTTATGTAGGAGAGTGAGTAGGCCGACTTGGAGAGTCTTAAAGACAAGCTCCTGCTGGCCTCTCATTTATGACCACCAGCTTATCTAGATGAATTGCCAACTTTGATATACAGTAGACATGTGCTTTTCTGGCCTCTCAGTAGCCTCTACTTTGGCACATACCCTGTGCCATGCCATCCCTCCTCAACACCAAAGCAATGTCCAATGGCATCTGAATAATGCAGAAGGTTAAGTCATCCACCGTGGCAGATAGCAGCTTGACTGCATGCATGTGTATATGAGTGCTCGTTTGCGTACACGCCTGTGTACATAAATATGTGCAATACTCAAGATGGGCTCCATTACTTCTGCAGCAGGGTATCCCTTAACTCCTATCTTTTTAATTATTTATTTCATGAACAGTATATATATATTTTGTTGGGGGTTATTGGGGCATGAATAAGCGTGTGTCACGGCCTTTTCACAATCCCTTATGAGCAAATCCCACCCCCCATCCCTGCCTTGCCCCCAGCAGGCCCAGCTCAGAGTTCTTCTGATAGCCATGAAGGGATTTGGGCTGGATGGGCAGACCCTGACTGGGCTGATTGCTTTGAATGGCACTGGCTAAAGCTGCCTTTGAAAGCAGGGGCGTTGATGAGCGCCTTCTCAGAAGAGCCTGTGTAGTCACTGCCTCTGGGAGGGACCCTCACTAATACCCCAGCATAAGATATACAGGAAGAGGCAGGGATCACCAGTCACCCCCAGCCATACACACGCACACATACATGCACATAGACATGCACACACCCACTTACTTAGACAACAACAGGAAAGTACTTCCAGTAAACTTTTTGACTTTTACTTATGTTGCCTACTAGTTGATGGATCTGTAAGTCACTCAAGCTAGACGGTGCAATAACTAATTTTACCCTCCCAAAATACTGTAGATTGGAGTTATTCATATTATTTAAGCCCTCACTCAGCTGCACATCTTTCTATTTGTGCTGAAGCTTATTTGAGAATACGCTCTGAACAGTTTGCAAAGACAGAGAGGGAGGATTTCAGGAGGAGTATGCAGGCTTGCTTGTTTTGTTCGCTGTTTCACCTTGTCCTTTTGCTCTCATAAAACACCTTGAACATGAGAGAAGACAAATTACAGCTTCAGACGCAGGTGTCCTAGTGCGTTTTTATCTCTCAGCAGGCCCCCAGGGTACATTACCTGTGTTCCACAGGGCTGGCTATGACATGGGAGCTGTCACTGGTGGGGCCCCTGAGGCCCAGGCTGCTGCTCTAAACAGGGTGGCCTTCTCTCTTTGATGGCCTGTCCCCCGGAGCCTGGATCTCTGAACTTAGGATGGGTCCGCACCCAGCACCCCTGACCCCAAACCCAGTTACCCCTTGACTTTGCTATCACCTTAGTCATGGGAACAGGCATGTCTACCATAAGCATCCTTGGTGATTAACATGAAAACACATAGAGGCTGTACAGCTTCACGCTCATTATGGTGATTGGTGCAAGTTGAGGCAGGAGGACGTCTTCACTTTGTTCATACGTATGGAAAATTCCTAGGTAACGCTTGTTGATGTCAGTAAACCTTGTGTCAGAGTCAGAGAGTTGGGGATACATGCTCGTCTTCCACAGCAGTCGAATGGCTTCAGGCGAAACAAGCTCATTTTGTGTGAAAGAGAGAGAGACAGAAGGGGAAAAAGAAGTAGCAGTAAATTACAGATAAGTGACAGAGAGCGCGGCTTATCATGTGACAGCATCAGTGTGGAATGAAGGCCTGGTGTGTGTGAGTTAACCCTTTGACACATCTCATGGTGAGGGTGAAGGTGAGTGAAACACGGACGCGCAGATGAACAACCGTGGAAAGAAGAGAGGCAGAGAGGGAAATGGGAAAGATGGCAGGAGGGGAGTGGGTGGTGCATACAGCACGCCTGGCTTTATTTTCAATTGCAGTTTACGATTTTTCATGGTCATGTCTCCCCTGCCTCCTTTTCAAAATAATCGGCTGTCGGTTTTTGCAAGTCTGGCCGCCTTTCATTTCAGAGGTTTGTTTTTGAAAAGGTTGCTATTATAGCCAAATGGTTTCTGTGCTTCTCTAAACACGGCAAGGCATTAGGCTGGGCTCCGGTTTCAGGGCCTGGCTCCTAATGAGAGACCCAATCACACAGAGGGAAAAGACGGATCAGTCCTGCTACACCAGACCCAACCTGTGGTTTACCTCTTGAAACATAACCACACTCCTTCATTCTCTCTTTTTCCCCTGTTCTTTTTCTTCCACTCTGTCGTTCCCTCCACCTCCTGTCATGACTCTTCTCTTTTACAACCAGACTTGATCAGAGTTGATTGTGCAGCTGCACTGTTCCACACAGATCTGTGAATAAATAGATTAACACCAGGGCCAAAATCTGGCCTGACAGCATGCATGGATTGCATGCATGGCGCTAGAATACTTAGTTTCATCTCATATTGGTAGAGAGATTTTCCTCTTCAGCTGCAGACAGTGACTGTGAGTCAGAGCAGTGACGGGCATATGAATATGTGTATGTGGAGCATATGTATGGTCCACTGCTAATTACAGTACACCTTGAATGTCAAAGCAGGGAGATACTAATGTCCCTTAGGGTGTCAACCACAGGTGTTTTAGAGACTAGAGATTGTACTGTAAAAGAAAAAAAGGGAATATGGGAGTGCCCTCTCTGTAGAAAAGTTGTTTCCCACACTGTCATTAAGGCTGAGGCCAATAAAGATAAGTGTTTTACTTATTTTGTTACAAACTTTTAAATATGAATAATGATACAAATTACTAGACTTTTTTTCTTTCTTTCACAAATTTGACAGCTGGAGTCAATGGGCTTCGCTGTGGGGTCAGTGACAATACAGATATTAACTGTACAGTAGTTAGCTTACAAAACCCACTCTGTGTGTGACTTTTCATTGTATGTGTTACATCCCTGACTCAGACAGATTTTCAGAGTCATACAGTTTAGGGATAATTGCACATTTTTTTGCCCTAATTGAAACATTCTTAACTTGAGCAGACGTGTCTTTACATTGATTAACACCACCTAGAGCAAACCCATGCATGTTTCTATTCGTTCAAATCTACTTTGTATGCAACTAAACTACAATTCGCCTTGCCTTAGCCTGAACACGTGTTTAGACTAATCCTTTGCACTGTGAATGTCAACCCATTGCATATCCTGAGAAGCACATGTACAATCATTTATTCAGCACAAATGGTTTTGATTTTGAGTGCACTTTGTGGAATGGTATGGTAGCTACAATATGGTACCTATGGTCCCAACTTGTGCTAACCCCATGGCTCTCCACAACTCTTCCACCAGTGCACACAGAACCTTACTGTTTTTGCTCTGTGGAGGTTGTCTGTTCTGCACTACTGAGTCACAAGACCCTGTCAGTAAGACGGTGGCTTTGACTCCTGTAAAGCTGTAGTGGAAGAGAGGATGGAGAAGAAGAAGAGACAGAGAGCAGTATGCACAGAGAGTCTTCTGTCACTGCCAGACACTCTTCCGTCTTCTTGCAGTGGGGACTATGATTTATGGAGGAGTCTCCATGTTGTAAGAACCTGAGCAGGATCACTCACTTCTGCAGGAAGAGAGGGGGAGAGAGCACTCTCCTCTGTCCCTGGTGCTTCTCTTACACACCTATCTTAGCTCTTCTTATTTCAATTTCTGTTTATAGTTTTGACGGATTATAAAAAAGCAATGCCGGATGGATACCTTCTCTTTTTTCCCCCTTCTGTTGTTTTCTCTTTTTTTTTTCAAAGTGAGTGATTGTTAAACAGTTTATGTATTCTCTTTCTGCCTGTGTGTTTATTGGAGGTAGTGAATTAGGTTTGAAACCATCACCGGAGGTTGTGTTTGAAACTTGAAAGGAAGCCCCCTTAGCACAGGCCCCCTCCCTCTCTCTCACCCCCCCCACGCTCTCTCTTCTTTCTTTTTCTTTCTCTCTCTCTCTCACTCACTCACTCACTCACTCACACACAACCTCACACTCTCTCAGCGTTAGCACAGTTGTCACACTGTGGCACTGCTATCTGCACATTATTAGTTATTACTTTATCGGCTCCCAAAGCTGTCAGAAGACACCCTCCTGGAATATACAGCAGGCATAAGCCATCAGTCCTCATTACGTTAGACCCGTGTGCAATTTACACCCAGCTGCCGCTCACACACCCATGACAACATGCTAATGTGTATGTGTTTTTGTGTGTGTGTGTGTGCGCACACTTCTATGCAGATGACAGAGCTGCACACATATGATATGAGCACACCTTTGAGGGAATGCACTCACATGTAGGAATGGGGCAGGGCTAATGTGCAACATGATAAAAGCATCCACCAAGGCCTTTATGTATGCGTTTGAAGAGAGCTAAGGCTTATGTTTATGCTTAGTGCTGCTTCTCCAAGCCACCAGGAGGCAGGGACAACATTGAAAACTGCCACTCAGGACAGCTCAAGTCCTGTTCAACACACAGGTGTGCGGTAAAACCCCTGGAGGCACCCGGGACAGAACAGGGCCCAGCAAGTCAGGCTGGGTGAGTTACTGCGTATCCCAGAGATAGAGATCAACACAAACGTCACATCGCCTGAAAAAAGAACCGCTTGTGTGTGTGTGTGTGGAAGGGGGGTTGGAGAGGTTGTAAAAATAAAAAAAGCATCATATCAACATAATGAATTATGTTTTGATTCAGCCCTTGCACATTTTGCCTGAGGTGGCTGTCACGAACAGATGTACAAGTCAGGTTCTCATCATTACTGTTAGCGTTAGAGTATGAAGATTGTGCAAATCAGACCTCCTGCACCGACATGCCGTTGGATGCTTATTACCCAGTCCTGTTGCCAGTGACTAACCTCTCCACTGTTTGATCTAGCAAAGTGGCCACATTAGCACTGACTAATTCCCTTGGCTGTGGGTTTGGAAACAGCACACGTTCTTGAGGCCCGCTGTCACACTGTGATTGTAAGAGTTGAGTTAAGTCTTTGATTCCTGCCCCTCCTCCCCACATGGTTTTTTTAAGAGGTATCAGCTGGGCACATGCCCTTACCAGTCTGTCAATCACAGCTCTGGCACCCAAGTTTGGCATGAGGAAGAAGTGGGCATATGTCTCTGTTCTTGTGGATGTTTGAACTTTTGGAAAGCATCAACATGGTGTCATACGCGCACAGTAGAAAGTAGTGGACTTTTTGACAAGTTAATAGTGGCCATCCTGACAAATGACTATGGTGAGTCATATTCGATGGTTATTTCTGTATTTAGTGAGTAATCTCACATTCAGCTGATGTTTATAGAGCAATAAGTCGAGTTGTTTTTCTTCGCCAATCATTATTGAATGCTCCATTTCCAGAGAATGTATGTCATATAAAGTACCGTTTTTCATGAGGCTTTATGTGCAGCTGTTATAATGATTTTATGGAGGACACAATCTTAAGAAGGTCATGAATAGTAACATTGCAGCATGCAAGCCTTTGAAGCAGTGGTGTCTCCAATTTGGTTATTGCAAGAGAGACATGTGCCTATTTGTCTACGCCTGCATTATCAAGAGAACGCAGGAGTATGGATGGCCAGCAGCAACAGGAAGGATTTGCTAAGTTGCTCTTGGATAGCTGAGCCTCCATCCCACATAATGCTAAACACAATTATGCAAACTTTTTTTTTTCAATGAGAACAACGCAAAATAATGGCTTTAATATATGCCCTTACCTCCAGCAAGTGTTTTGTATGCAAATTAGGTGTGATTTCAGGGACGGAGAGGCGGAGTGTCTCTTGCATCCATCTTTTGTTGCCAGGCGGATTAAGGGAGATCTGTTATGGTTTGTTAACATGAGAGCTTTTGATTCGGATTGAAACGAAACCATGTGTAGAATTAGATTAAAGACAATGTCTGGTGAGTGACGGCTCAGGCATGTGCTGGACTTCACCCGCCCGTATGCCAGCGCTCACCACTGTGGTCCCATTGTTTGGCCCGGCTTCTGTTGTGAAGTGGGTTTTTGTCCTGTTTTTGTTCTGTAATGGGCTATAATAACTTATATAAATCACACTGACTGAGCTAGAGTTCCACGGTTTGGGCTTGGCATTGATGGAAGGCCTGGTTCTCCAGAGGACTGGTGAGCAGAAAGTCTTGTGTATGCTGAGGGAAAGTTTGAAAGTCAGCGGGCTTTAGGTTTGACAGTGTTGTTTTGTTGCGAAGGGAATCAGCCTGAGGTTTTCTTTCTGGGGAGGAAGGTCAAATAAAGAGAGAGGAAAGCTTTGATAGTGATCTACAAACAGCGTGTTAGACCAGGACAGGTGAAGTTATGAAAAATATAAAAGGGAGCTGAATTTGTGTGAATTTCTCTCTCTCTGTCTTTTGCCTTGCCTGAAGGGCTTTATTTTGATATCAAAAAGAAAATGAGAAAAAATAATGCTGGATTACAAAATCAGGCTGTTCTCATTAAAAAGGGCACACAAACATCAACAAAGGGAGAGAACATAAATCATGTCTTCTTGGAAACCGTGCTCAAGTGGAAGTGAGTGTGTTTTTCTCATGTTAAGTGATCGTACGTGAAGGTGTGTGTTTGTGATAATGTGTAGGGATGATAAATTAAGGAATCAGGAATTAGTAAGAGCACTCACTGTGTTCATTACTAGTCGGTGATGTTTTGTCAATAGCAGGACTCGCATCGTCTTGTAAGCTTTGGGCTGTGCATTTAGTTACACTGCTGGGAATTGTCCGTAACCCTGTTTTACATTGAAAATAGCCCAGAGGAAAAGGGGTAAGAGGGGGGAGAGGAGGGGGTGCAAAGAGTAACCACTGATTAATTATGCACATCCCTGATTGTGACATGCTATCTGCTGCTATTAATGGGCAAGGATAATCACACTGGATTGTAATTTCAGCCTATGACTTCAGAAGTGCACTGTGTCCAACATCAATCTTCATACGAAACCCCGCAATTTGGAGAAGAACTTCATTTGCAACTGCTGTTGAGTCTCCAACCCAGCTCATTTTTAAGAAGAGAAGTGAAGTGTTAAGCAGAAGCGGGGACAGAAAGGGTGGAGGGTTGCTTTAAATGGTGTCAGCCATAGACAGGCAAGTTAGAACAGGAAGCTGTGATATTACTGTACACTGCTTGAGGTTATGAAAAATAATTAGAGATCTGTGGAAGAAAAAAAAAGTGTTTTGAGGTGGCATATGAAAGTTTTCACAGCTTTCATTGTTTGAACTTTTAATTCAGCTCTAAGTGAGTGTCATTATTCTCACTCACACATGGTATTATTGTGGAGGAAAATATACGAGAGCTTGGGAAAAATATCACGTTAAAATGTTAAATATGGGTTAATGAGAAAGTAAGACTCACCAACTGATTTCTAGGCATCATCAAAATTGCCACAGAACCATTTCAGGTATGGTATTTGCTATGAAATGTGTTTCTGTAAATGTAAATGTCTGTTTTATGTCATGTGCGTAATAACTCTGCCTATTAGAGGGAAAATATAAAGAAGATAAATGGACAGTTTATTCCCCATTTTATCCAATTTCAGCACATTTTTTTCATTACAAACTCAAACCTTATAAAAAAATAACAAAGTGAAATTGAGCCCAGCTTCTCTTTTTTTTGCCTTCTCCAAAAGCTTCACTGGCAGTTTGTCTAAAAGCCGAAATGAAATGAAGAATGTAATTAGAGGGAAGGGAAACTTTTAAGGGGAATTTCAGAATGCAGAGCAATCAGAGCCTTAAAAGCAGCTTTTGGTCCCCCATCAGAGAGTCTCCTGCCCAGCCACAGACAGTACACAGAGTGTAACGGGCCCCCTTTCAACAGAGAGACACAACGTCTTACTGTTTTTATTCTACCTTCTATGGGTGTGCTTTGCTGCTGTCACACCTCCCTTACATTAACCTCGCTGTGTGGCTTCCAGATCCAAGAGGAAACCACAATATACAGGCTTTCTCCTGCTGGAAAGACAGGAAAGGGAGCTTGGTGGTGAGGAGTTTGGGTGGTGGGTGATGGTACAAAAGTAAGAGATAAAAAAAGAAGACGAGGGAAGACCAGGTGTGAGAAATGGGGAGACTGGGCGAGAGAAATGCATGAAAAATAGCATGAAAAAGTCTGTCCTTTGGTTCTTTCAGGCCCATTGGCGAGGCTAAACAAACAGCGAATGCTTTGGAGAGACACATTAACTGTAACTGCCCTTGATCTGGCAGTGTTTAGAGTGCTGTCGGCATGGCTAATAAACACTTCATTTAGTTTTAATGGTGCCGGCGCCTCTCCGCAGCCTTCAAAAGTACCCTTTATTTGGGTCATTTACGGCTCTTCCTCGAGGAGCACCCGAGGGACGGGAGATCCAGTCCACATCTCTGTCTGCCGGAGCACTCCAGGCCTGGGGAAAATTAATAGGGCTATCTGGGAAAAATAAATAAGTGATGGGCTTTACCCCTGCCAAACAGCCCTGAGAGCTTATTAAGGCAAAGTGAAGGGAGATGGGGCAGCAGAAAAAGAGATTTTAATATGAATTTTGCACCTTTTAATGTAGGGCCAGGCTAGTTCTTTTCTCAGTTTCATCCTTTCCCTTTTTTCTCTTTTATTCCATTTCCTTGTGCACGCTCTCCCATCTTCTTCTTGCTTTGCCTCTGTGTTCCTCTTCTACAGTAATTGTAAACACAGCAATTATGGATTGTGTGAGACTTAATTATAGCTTGTGCAGAGCCCTGGGGGAGCTCTGGCGGAATGCTGCGGCTGATAAAAACGCCAGCTCATCAGCACCCCTCCAATGGTGGCGAGCCCCAGCGAGAGTGGACCAAAGGGAACTGTTCCCCCAGGGCCCTCCCAGCCGAAGGACCAATTAGTATTAGGCGGGAATTAATCTTAACGGGACACAGCCACTCAAACAGGTCCTCCCAAGGTGAGGAGGAATTAATGTGGTTGCCTTATTGGTTATTGCTGCTGTTGTCTTTTAGGTCGTTCCCCGCTCAGCTTAGGCGTCTCGATAGACCAGATCGGCCTGTAGCTGACATGTGTTCTTCTGCACGCGCCGTATCGAGACACGAGTTGGAGGAAGCTCCTGGATTGGAAAAAATAGCAAATCGAATCAGAGGAGAAAATGTGCCATCTAATTTTTTGCTGTTCGTATTTGCTGCAGCTCTATTTATCCTTTTCTGGAATGGCTTTACAAAGTCAGTTGGGGGGTGAAGGCAGCAGCCTATAAATTCTAGTAACTGCTTCTTGTACTTAGACATTCAAAGCTCAGCCCTATTGTCAGATCCCATCAGGAGGGGGCTCATATAGTGATCCATGCCCAGTTTGAGTATTGATTTCTGGGGAGCATGGCTCCATTAAGGTCCTGCCCGGGGGTGTGGAGGGGTCAGCAGGGGAAGTTGTGGGCTGCCGTGACCCCAGCTGCAGTTTACAATCGATTAACTCTGACTGGGAAGGGAGAAAGTCCTGGGGAAGTAAGCACAGGGCCCCACACGCGATTAGGCTACATTAGCCCTCTGGTCAGAGCTGTTCCAGAGGTTGCAGTAAGTTAATTAGCACTTTCTTATGATATCAGTGATGACAGGGGTGAAGCAGCTAGCATTGATTCGGCTTTACTCCATTTCAGCCTTGGAGACCAACCACCAAAGCACCGGATACTCCCAACCAGCCGCCCTCTAATCGAGCACAACATGCACGTCACTACCTGGAAACGATTAGTAAGCACTAACCCGTCGTGACCACTAATATGCAAACTAACTGTAAGTGTTGATCCTGATATTTAAAGCTGCGTGAAGTGCTATTTGAAATCCGTGCAGATTCCATAGAGAGAGCTGATATCACACTTAGAGTAGAGGGTCTTCCTCTGTTTTATTTTGTAAGGTTTTCTTCTTGTCCTTTTCAAAACAGGTGATAATGGGGGGTGGGAGTTGCTTACATTATCCATACATAGATTGGGCAAATGGCACGTAAGGGTTGAGATAGAGGTTTCCACTTTGACATCCCGTCACATGTCCTGCTCATGATATGCGTGTTTCTTCCTGTGACTGCGCATTGTCTGGCCCCTCTCTCTCAAGAGAAAACACAAAGCGCCTGCACTAATTTCTTATTTTGGCAATTAAAGTGTAAAGGTGTCAGTAGCTGATCGTCTTTGTCTCTCCCGCTTACCGCATAACGAACATCTCCCCGTCTCATCATGTCTCTCCAGTAATCCCTTTGTTGTTCGTCTGCCATTTTCTTTATTTTGCCTCCTGCTCTGTTCTTGTCATTCTTCTTTGCCGCTCAATCTTTCTTTTTCTCTTGTGCTACATCTTTCTCTCTCCTCTGCTGGTCTCACAGTACTCCCTTTGTTAAATGAAAGGTTTGCCAATAGATCGCTCACGCTCTTTGTTCTTCCTCCTTTACAGTACGCTGCTCTCAATATTATTTGTTTTACCAGGAGCTAAACTGCATAACACCTTCTTTTTCTCTCTGTCTGTATCGCTCCATCTCCGCCTGTCTGTTTTTGCTTGGGGCCCAGCCAGGCGAGTGAACAGCGACAGATGAAGCACCTTGTCTGTCAGCAATGTTGGAGGGAATTAATCACAATTCAGTAAGTGCTCTGATGAGGATTCAGAGATGCTTGTTAGAGATAGAGCCATCAGGTGCGTCTGATCCGTCATGCACTGACAGCACCCTCAGGCGGGACACTGAGCCAGGTATTAAGGCCTGTTTAGGGCCCAGTCCTGCCCTCAGGTGCTAGTGGTCATGAGTGCACATGACTTAAAATTAACACCCACCAACCCACCAAATGTGGGTTACAATTAATTGTGGCGGGTGGTGTTGTCAAGTTCTTGGGCTAGTGGTTTCAATGTCCATCTCAAAGTGCGAGATCATGTGCTCAAGCAGCGTCCAAGCACACCTGCTCTTCATGTATGTCTTTGATATATCTTTGATATATTTATGTTTTTGCACATATTGGAAATTTTCTCACCAAGTTTTCTGTGCATAATGAGACACTATTTTATTTTCAAAGTCAAAGATTCTCTCCCTCCATTAATCATATCTGCAATTACTCACTCTATAGCACAAGAAAACTTCAACAGTTACAAGAGAAATAAATAATGATTTACTATTTTTCATGTTGCCTTTTTACTTAGCCTAGTATTTACTATGTTACCTTTAATTAGGTATGTTACATTTATGCATATTTTAAGTTTATTTGTACATACACACAGAATACAGCATATATACTGTATGTATATATATATATATATATTTATTTATATATATAAAAATTGAATGGATGGATGCAATTACACATAATGTTTTGGTTGGTAAAAAATGGCCAGTAACTTCAAAATCTAATAGCAAAAAATAAATAAAGAACTGCTCATATTAATGGACACACACTGAAACACACATTCACATATGCAGAGCACCATTAATGATGGCATTGTTCAGTGCCACTGAGAGACAGACACTAAACAGTTGAGCTACTCTGCATATTAGCGGCTATATGTGGCCATGTCTTCACATGCCAAGGGAGTGCCTCTCTGCTCCTTTGGAAAGCCAAAGTGTATGTTATGGCTTTGTGACAAATCTCTGACATGACACACTAATCAGATAAGAGCTCAACCCTGAGGCCAGAGAGGGCCATTGGGACAAAAGAACAGGTTGAAAAATAATAAATATCTCTAAAATGTTACAAATTATAAGTACTCTGCTATTGAGGGAGTCTATGTGATGTGCTGTTTGTGTCTGTGCCCAGTTGCACATTCCTCAGGGTAATTTACAACATGGCTCCGAGCAGCTTGTTTAATTTCAGAGCCCAAATGAAAGCGTTTGCGGCTTATTGGCATATTTTTCTTGTTAAGCAATGTTTAAGGTAGAGATAGACATGGCGGTAATTGCAGGTTTGACTGAGAGTAGGAGTTGAGTTAGCAGACATCAACACTCCCCCTGCCTTGGGAAGAAAATGAGAATAAAAAGATAATGTTGCGGATAAAGCATGAGAGAGGTATGTCATCCACTTAACTATTTCACTGTTGGGGGACTCACATGGATCCTGCTGAAGATGCGAAGTAGATTCAAAGTACGACGGGAGACATTTGAGCAGAATATAAACAAGAAAGCAAAAAAAAAGTAACTGGGACAGAAATTAAGAATGAGGACACATCAGCCTGTAATAGCGGTAGAATAACAAACACAAGCCAAAATTAGTCTCTCACAATAAACTGACAGGGGTATAAAAACAAGCCTGCGTACATGATGTGAGATTATAATGAGGCATTGATTGTTTGTCCTCAATTTCCATTTCAGTTCCCTCTCAAATTGAAGGCAGACACTTGTAAACAGCCGTACCTATGTCTTTGCTGTTCTCATTAGCCTTTCTTTTTATTTTCCCCACACATTATTGAGCAAGAGAATCTAGATGAGAGGGCCCATGTCGCTTCCTGTTTGCGGGAGTGCTTCCTGTTTTCCTGACCATGTTCTGGTCGTCTGTTCCCGAGCTGGTGTTTATCGCCTGGTTTGCAACCATCTGAATGTTGCAGCCGGGGTCCTCTGGGATGTTTGTTTGTGCTGTCTTTTATTATGCCATTTTTTAACTGCCATTGTGGCAAGACAGGAATGTGCCATTGCTTGTTGTTGGCTGCTGGAGTGAGAAAGCCCAATTACCATGGGTCCCAGTGACTGGTTGTAGTTGTACAGTAGGTTGTGCTGTGTGTGTGTGTATGTTGGGGTTGTTCTGGTGAGCAGCTGTCCCAGGCCCCACTGGCAGTGATGGCAGGGGATGGTTACGGTTGCAGCGGTGACAGCGAGGAGGAGGAAGAAGCAGACAGGCTTATAAGGGACTCCTCATGTGTTGTGTGCTGCCACCTTGGTTCTGCTCAGCAGCCAGCTCTCCCTGTCTGTCTCCCCACTGCTTTTAACTGCTGTCTGATGTTGTAAAACCTTGTATGTGACGCTGCGACTGAAGTCGTGTGCGTTCCTCCCAGTTTACACAGTATGTGTGGCCAATTAGAGCTGGGGTTATGAGGCTGATGTATGGATTATAGTCTATTATTCCCTCTTCCCTAATGTTGACCATTAACTGCTGTGTCATTAGTTACTTTACCAACTGTGGTGGCGGCACAGGAAGGCACACAGTCTGTCATACACATTTCTCTGTGGCTACAGTGCATGGGACACAGGAATGTGCCTGCAAAACGGTGACAGTATTCTGGGGAATTTTAGTAGAGTAAACCAGGAACCACATTATATGGCTGCCATCTAATTAAAAGAAAATAGCAAGTACATCAATTTTACTTTAAAATTGGCTTCTTGCATTTTAAATATACACTGTTAAATGGTTTACAATAGCACAGAGTCATGACATCTGCTCAAAATTGTGCAAACCCTCAATTTAACAAGAGAAACAAACACATGAATTGTGAGTTTTTTGGTGTTGCAGCTGCAGTGTATACAATAGTATCCTGCGCATGAATCCTCTACTGTGTTGTTCCACTGTGGGCAGTGTTGTGTGTGACACAGCATTGACTTGCTGTCTGTCTGTCTCATATCCAGTGTGGCAGCGTAGTGAGCGGTGTCTAATGGAGCCTCTGATGAATAATGAGTCCATACACTGGTAATGTTCTGTGCCGAGTAATGGCTGCATTGGTTTCTGTCCTGTTAACTCCGCTGGTGTAAGATTGATTGTGGTGTGCTCCGCAGTCATACAAAGACACTTCATTGCTTGGCAATGAAAATAAAGCTTCTCCCACTGAAATGAAGAGCAATGGCACTGGGGCAACAGAGGCAGACCAGCGCCAGGCCTGGAGACAACCACAGCCCCGTGTCACCAGCATGAGTGAGTGACACACCATGAAATAGGCACTGCTCCAGTAAGACTTATTTGTTTACACATTGCTTTCTGCTAATTGAGGTGTGGCAGAGTTTGTTATTTTTGCCTCAGTCGAGATGAACCTTAGTCGCCCCGATTATGCCTCTCACTGTACTTAGAGATCCTCCACCAAGACTCTCCTTCAAATTACACTTGACACTGTGAAGAAACATCTAATAGAAGTGTGTAATGGGCTCTGATGACAAACTACACGGTTGGAAGACCATGTAATCTCCCCGCAATTAATTAAAGTGCGTCCTGTGTGTGTGTGTTAGCAGTTTTTTTTTTCTTACTCCCTTTCTCTCACACCCAGCCTAACCAGATGCCACCAAATAACTGAAATAACATTGCCTGTCAACGGTAAAAAATGAAGACCCATACCCTAACAAAGAAAGGTACTTAGAGCTGGCAGAGGGAGGCAGATGCAGGGTTATTTATGCTCCAGTGCTTCTCAGTGTCCCGGTAAGGGTCCTCCACAGCTCAACATCTGTACCTCCACCCGCCTAATTACCCACAACACCCCTGCCCAACCGCTTCCTAGTCTGTCACCACCTCAAAGCTCGCTGGAGAGGAGCAGGAAAAAGAGAAGGTGAAAAAAGTGTTACCCTTTGCCGGTCTTCATCACACAGTTTCACCGTACAGTATTGTATTTATTCACAGTTTAATTCTTCCTGCTTCACAGAAGATTAGTCACAATGTTGGGCTGTACTACACATTTCTATGTGAACATTTTAGTGTTTTTACATAGCAGTTCTATCACTTTTACCTGAAATGTTATTTCATACTGATCAGAAAAGATTTAATATCAAAGGAGATGCTCATTCGCTCTCTCTCTCTCCCGCCCCCTTAGCCATCTTTCCACATTGTTCTCGCACTTAACTTTTGTTATTTATCTGTTTATTTATTTATTTCCCCCCACAGTATTGATTTGAAGACAGAGAACAATTAGGCCTATTTTGGGGATAATTCCCCTGTCTTCACTTATTTTTATAAGTAAATGAGAAATTTGCCATGCTTTATGTAAGTTTTGATGGGAGCTATCAGTTTGGAGTTGCTTGTGCCATTGATTTGATTAAAGGCATTACGCGTTGTCTAATGAGTTTTACACATGGCTGAGTGGTGAATAATCACCCAGTGATTTCTGACCCAGAACTCTTCTTCACACCCCCTCCTCCTCTCATTTTTCTCACTTTCTTCCTTTCTCACTCTCTCGGAGCAGAGGACCAGACACTCGGTAGTTCACAGAAGTGGTAACGGAAATCAATTGAGACCGTGATTTGAAGAGTTTTTTTCCTCTTTTTTCCCCCCACTCTCAAGTCAAATTGATTCCTTTGCTTGTTTTGCTTTAATAATCATTTTAGGTAAGTGTTCAGTAAATGTGCAGAGAATGAATATGAATATTAGGTGTCAAGCCTCTTTGCATGAGATCAGTTTTGAAAACTATAAATTTCACCAGGCTGCAAATTGTCTGGCAATTAAAGCGTATTGTGTATAATAAGCAGTGTCTCTATTGGGTGTTTAGCTTTATCGAGCCTGTCTGGAGATGGAACTCATACCTGCTGCTCTGTGAATTGCAGCACATAAAAGATGGACTGAATATGTTCCCGGGGAATATTGCCCTCCCCAAAAGACCAATCCGTCTTGCTTAGGGAGGCAATCTTAGGTGCGGTAGATAAACTAATATTTGTGTATAACCTCAGTCAGACAATACAAATGATCGGATGATTTTTCATCTCCTTATGCATACAGGGAAATATGAAAAATTGAGGTTTAGGAATATTTGCAGGGTCTGCGAGGCGGCTGGCTGGGCCGCTGAGTGCCCTGGGCCACGCTCCTCACCAACGACTGCCGAGTGAAGAGTGATGAGAATATTATACCCGTCTGTTTCCCGTCACTCCCCATCCTCCCCTCCCACCTTCTTCATTCTCTCCTCTCACCACACTAATTCATATGGCCACAAGATGGAGAGAGAGGGAGCGAGCGAGGTAAAATGAGAGGGAGAGGCAGTACACAGGCTGCCACTCTGGCTTGCCGTCTTTGACTTTCGCCGTCTGCCCGCCACCCATGATTGACAATCACACTGACATAATTCTCCCGGTCCCTCTCGCTCCTTTTTATTGTCCCTCCCACCCTAAACCAACACCCCCACCACCACTGCCAACTCCTACCACAACACACACACACACACTCTCTTCATCCTCTGGCCCTTGGCTCTCACACTGCTAAAAACCTCTTATTGGGTTAATCTGCTGGTGTTACCAGGCCAAACTATTCATCACATTGGGGAGCTGGTGGGCAGATGGGGGCACAGTGTCATCTCTAGTGTTGAAGTTTTGTCATACTGAAACTCATGTTTATGGAGGCTGAGCGAAGATACTAAGGAGGCTACAATGCTAATACTCTATCTGTGTATTATTCTAAGATGGCATCAGTGATCTTAAATCCCAAATACCCAAAATGAACTTTGCTTCATGCAGCATGTATAGTAGATTTAATGTATATATAAGTTACACAATTACTTTTAACAACCGCTTCACTTTACACAAGTCTATTTTTTATAATGAGCAGTCCTTGAGAGCATGGGACAGTGTGTGTTCTACCAGCATCAGTCAGGAAAAGGGCATGTTTCAGTATAAGACAGAGTGCATTTGGTTCCCTTCAAATATAGTAGCCCGGTGTCCCTTTCCATCCTTCTTCCCTGCCTTGAAAAAACTGCTGAATCCCACAGAATCCAGCCGTCAAGTGCAATTCCCCTCACCAACACCCCGTGACATGGATATGGTGACATTTACCCCCACATTCCACTTTCCTCCTCCTCAGGTTTGGGAGTTTTATTTTTAGTTTATTGCGTCGCCTCACGCCAAAGCCTCCATGTTTTCCCTTGAAAACCTTTCTGTTTGCTCTCTATATTTCTGCATTATCTCCCTTTGCCCTCTGCTTTTCAATATGTCTACTTTTCTCCCCCTTTTTATTTCATTTTCTCCCTCCCTCCCTTCCTTTGCATCTCCCGCTGTATCCCTCTCCCATTCACTCTCTCTCTCTCTCTCTCTCTCTCTCTCGCTCTCTCTCTCTCTGTCTATTTTAGCTTTGCTACGGTGAAGAACTTCTCCCCTCCCCTGTTCATGATAAATCAGGGGTCTGAGCGGCGGCACTCGGTCAGAGGCATCAGTCGCGCAGCTGATGAGATAAGCGGCGCTCATCTCTCTGCCCTGTATGGAGATTTATTGGGCTGGGATAAGCAACAAGCTAGCCATCACTCTCAGCCAAATAGACTCCCCGCCTGCATGTGTTTATTCTTATTGCACTGCCACGACCACTGCCGCTGTCAGGGGTGGAGTAGCCCCCGGAGGCCTGCTCCGTGGTAGAGGAAGCCTAGCCCTGCTCTCTGGATCATTACCTTCTATTAGATCAAGAAAACAAGCCTCCACATTGGTTCTCTGAGTGACACTGATAGCCCAATTTCTCTCTATCTCTGAGGACCACATAGGCATATATAAAATAAGGTTATTGTTTATATTGGCTCCTCACATCCGAGTGTCAACGGTGTAGTCTTTCTTTTGTGAATTTGCAAGCCCTTCTTTAGGCGCATTGCACATTGAAGAAAATTCCTTATTATTCATGTACTTGTCTCAGTCAAACATGTATTTCAGTGGTGGGGTCAGATGTCAGGGGGCATTCAGGGGCAAGCAAGGTTTGAGTGGATGTACATATTGGCTTTGTGGACAATGAATGTGTGATCTTTGAATTTAGGGACAGTCCTTATCTAAATGACATGCCCTGTGTACTCCACAACTTTGATGAAAATTAACTGGCTCCACAGTGGTACAAGTCCACTTTGCTCCCAGTTTTGAAAGCCAGACTATATAACTTTTGAAAGAACAAATAACACAATCTCCCTCTTGCAAATGAAAAAGTTGAATTCATAAGCAAATAAATGCACCCACGCTGAAATAAAATACTCACGGGCTTTGCTGCTACACCCTTACTTGGGTATGAGCAGTAGCTCATGGTGGCTAATGCTTGCTAATGTTTACAAAAATACGATAGATATTGATGTGTAAGTGACATCATTGAGGCGGGTCACTGACTTTATGGCTCTTCTCTACCTCTGCTACTGTTACACTGTGTTTTAGCGTGTGGCAGATGAACATTTCAATCATTTTATCACAAAAGCAAAAACTCACAAAAGACATGTTTGTGGTTTCCTGCTTGTGGGCCTTCTACTCACTGTCAGCCAGGGGCCCTTTTCATAAAAGCGATTTGTAAATACTATTTACATGCAGATCACAAATAGTGACAATGTCATATTACACCAATGATTGTCGCTCACAAAATGCAGATACATTTGTATGGGGAACTTGCATGCTCATGCACAGCTTGCAAATTTATTTTGATTAAATAAACATGTCAAAATTAACAGGAGAGGAAATAATCTCATGTTGCAAATCGCAGCTTGCATGTTGAAAAATTGGTGAAACGGGTCACCTAATGATTTCTTTAAAGCAACTGACTCCAGAGAATCTTAGAAAATGAAGGGTGATATTATCTTGTATTTGCCACATATGACCACAGTGACCACTGTTCAGCAGAAGTTACATAGCCTCACTCTGACTCTTCTTCTCCAGCTGCTGATGACAGCATTAATTTCAGGAAACCAGCAGTCTAACACATTAACTGTTGCCCGGCTGGTGTCAGAGAGCTGCAGGCCAGGATGTGCACCTCCAGCAGCCCACTTCTCCCTCCACTCCTTCCCCGGTGCCACAAATGCACACTCTACTCACCCAACAAGTTCTCCACAAATTGCTTTTACCCTCCTCACCCCATGAGTGTACACACGCACACACATGCACACACAAACTTAGGCCTGGGCGGGGTAGCAGGGGTTAGTTTTTCAGCACTCAGGTTATATTTAATCATGGCTGGCGGATGAGGAGGCTTTTCTCTTTATGAAAGGTATTAGAGCAGCACTGTGTTTTCACTCAGCTTTACACTCTGCCCCCATGCTTTTCTTCCCCTGACCTCTGTTACCATGTGCCAGGGAGGAATTTGATAAAGTGACACCGGGCCCCCACTATCTCTTCCTCTCTCTCCATCTCCCATCTCTGTCTAAGATTCTAATAGTGCGTCTGGCAGGTCTGGACTGCCTCTCATCTCATCAGTGGGGTCACACCTTTGGGTTGCCCTCGCTCTCTCTCTCCCCCAGCACTTGCCTTGTCATTTATTTTGCTGCTGAGACGGCCAGCGAACCGGCAGGTCTGATTCAATCTCCTACATCCTTAGGCGGATGTACCGGACAGAGCCACCGCCTTCTGCGATAGCGCTCACAGGAAAGAAGAGGGGGCAGGGTTTTACAGCAGGAACATCAGGCCCCCTTGTCTTGCAACTTCCTGCTCTCCACTCATCCTTTGCTCTTTCCTCACTGAACCTAAACCTTCAGGGAGGATTTTCTTGTGCCATACATTGTTAAAACACACTTTCGTTAGCTGAGGAATCGGACTCTGACAGAATACTCTATCATTCAATTTTCCCCCTGCATCCTTATGTGACTCACCCCAACCCTAGTTGATCTGTACTACTTCTACTTTAGGGCCCCATTCTCTTTGATCTAACTAAAGTTACAGAGAAAAGTGAGAAGCATTGGGAAAGCTCCAGCAGGGGGGTTTACATGCCCTTTCAACACTTTGAGAAGCAGGGGATGCTCTCCATTCTGCTTCATGTTGCACCCGGGGACTCTCCCCATTTCACTAGCATGCAACAGCAGACACTTGGTCATTAGGTAGATTGACAGTGATTGTCTGGCCTGCAGAACTGAGGCAGCCTCTGCTCAGCTCAGATGCCTTCTTTGAAATGCACACATATAGATTTTGTGTGGGTGAACAGAATTAACAGAAAACGTTACAAGCGAAGGTAATCGATAATGGTGTGAAAGATGCAGCGGACAGTGTGGAAATCACATTTTGGACAGGTTGCTACTCCATAATTGATTGGGTGTAGCTTTAAGCTGCCTCTGTTTCTTTTTTTTTTTCTTTAACTTAAGGGCTGGTGGTCAGTGACTCACTGCTGCTCTTACCTCTAACACTGAAGGAGGTGAAAGGTGTACTGTAGAAGATGGTGTTAAATCAAAACTGAGGTGCTTTTGGAGTAGGATTTTCTGCCTTACAGAACTGGGCAGATTGTTTTCTTTTCCATTGCTCAGACTTGGTGTTGCCCATATTCTGAGAGGGCAGAGAGACTAGTTTGCTTTTTCATGGTTCTGTGTGAGTTGGGCATGTTGAACAAAATGCTCCAGCATATTATATCTCTCCTGTTAGATGCAACACTAACAGTAGTTATTGTTCCTTGACCGTAGGAGGTCAGTGATAAAATGCATTTATGACACCTCCTTTATGAGACTGAACTTGACTCCTGTCCTCATGTTCCTGCAGTAGCTTCTTTTCCTGTGTGCTTTCATTTGTGTCTCTGTATGTGAGCACATTCAGCGAGGACAAGGATCTTGAGGAGGTTGGGGGCTGTCCTCTATTATTCATCAGTGGTAATGAGTGAAAGGAGCTGGCAGCATCTGTGGACTTATTGATCCTATCCTCTGGTTTCGTGCCTCACCTCTGGTGGGGGAGGTGAAAAGGAGGTGGGCTCAACCCAAACGCACACCTCTTCTCTGGAGTCTAGGGAACGTGCCCAGCCCCCTGTTTCCCTGCCCTGGCTGGTCGGCCACCTGGCACTGAGACATTAGCGTTTCATTGTTTTGGATTGGAGTTCCCTGTCTTGCCATGGTTTAGAGTTATGACTGAAGTGTCATAACATCTGTGATTACACAAGATCTGTCCTCTATTGCTGTTTTTCCTTTTTATAAAGTGTCACATAGTGCTCTGTGGGTTAAAGTCCATAACCATACAAATAACTGTCACTGTGACAATTGCACCTCCTTAAACTATGAAAGATTTACGTTTTGGAGATGGTGAAATGCCTTGCCCTGCCTTTATTATTTCATATTCAGATTCATTGTATTTTCCTCATGGATGATGTGAATTTTGGCAACTGTCAGACAAATAAAATGTTGCTGTGTAAAATGTTGAATTTTATAAAGGATGTGTAAAGACCATTAGGCAGTAACCCTCAGCTGGCCTGTTGACCATTCAGTATATCTGAACCTTGCAGAGGCCTCCCTCTCACTCGCTATGCCCATGTATTTCCCCCACCCCACCCATTTTACTGCCTTAGTGCACAAACGCAAGCAGTCTAAATTAGGCCGGCCCCCTTTTAATACCACAGAGAGGGGAGAAGCAGCCATTATGAATTATCCTTAATTACAGCCATTTCCTAAACTAATAAAGCTGCTAAATCTTTACTGCAAAGGTTAGTTTACCCAGCATGCATAAAAACCACTGCATCATGTGTGTGCGTCTGTGCCTCTGTCTGTGTGTGTGTGCATGCACGTGTAGGTGTGCAAGCTCATGCATTCAAGCGTACATGCCGGTGATTGGTGTGTGTAAAGAGTGTGTGTGTGGGCGCAGGAGAGCTGGCTGGCTGGCTGGCTGACTGGCTGGCTGGCGGCACCCATAGTCCCATTAATTTCACGTGGGCTCCCTATCACCATCCACAGATGCCTATAGACACGTAAATGAGTCTCCAGCGAGCGGTGGGCCGCCTCAGCCAGCCAGCTCGGGCCTAATGGGCTGGAAAGCCAGCGTATGTGACGGCAGGAGATGAGGGCCTTATTTACGCTGGCAGACATTAGTGGATGGACGCTGATTCACTGATTAACACGTCAGCCTCCCTCACACACCCACCCCCCACCCCCACCCACATGCCTCCAGCAGTTCTCTTCATCCCGTCCCTCTCTACCTCTACGCTCATAGCTGCACACATAGATATAAACATATACAAAAAAATCCATATACAAACATGGTCCTCTTCCTCTTGTTTTCTTCTCTTTCTTTTCCTCCAAACTTCCTACACTGTTCACATGCCCATACCAGTAGACATATACACACTAAAAGACACGAACACACACACATACACAATATCCAGTGTTGGAAATGCATGGTGGCAGGTTGCTGAGAAGGGGGAAGCCATCTGTGAATGATAGCTCCTGCGGAAAGATAATGTTTCTCATGCAGCGCCGAGTGAGGCGCTGATGGAGGAAGATGACTTTTTGAATGGTTAAGTGGGTAAACGTTAGATCGCGGCCACAGCGCTCCCATTCGCTTCACCCACCATCAATCCCTCCCTCTCGCCTCTCCTCTCTCCCTTGCTCTGCCTTTCTCTCTCTTCCCGTCTACCAGATTGTTTATTGAAAAGGCACGAGGAGGCCGCCGATAAGAGAGGCAAGGCTAATGCCATGATTTGTGTCAGTCACGCCGTACAATTTGTTACAATCGCGACACTTATCACAATATAATATGTTTATTCTGGTCAATTAAGTGGAGCAGGAAGGCTCCTGCATTTGAAGTGTCACATGCAAGATGGGACGGGGTGAGGCTGATCAAAGGAAATGGAACTAATCTGATTGTACAGCATCTCACGCTGCTGCCACCTCCATAGCCATTGCCATCGCCAGTCAGCCTATGAACTGATGCATTTTGGGAGAAAAGAAGGGACATCTGTACAGGTTTACAGGTACAGAGATGGCAGATGCTGTTTTGTTGGACTGGCACATGTGTATGCATAAAAACTGACACAGACAAGGCAGATGCTATTTGCACCCAGGTGTCAGTAGCCAACAATGCTATCTGCACCCGGGGTGGAATAGCCAGTGTGGCTATTTGCACCCGGGTGTACATAGCATGGCAGAGACACCCAGGTGTTCATAGCCAACAGTGCTATTTACACCAACTACCACGCTATTTACATGGCAGAAATAAGTACCCAGGTGTCCATAGCCAACAACACTATTTGCACCCAGACACACATTAGATACCTAAGGCTTTCTAACATGTGGTTAATGTTATGAAAGGCTCTATTTGAACCCAAACCCTGATCTTTTCCTACACCTAACCAAGTAGTTTTGTTGCCTAAACTTAACCAAACTGCATCTGAAAACTGAAAAAAACCCCACAGAAAATAATGGGTCAACTAAGTCTAAAAATAATAAGTCAAAGTTTGCCCCCTATCGGATGTGAATCCCGGTGTCCTGGGTGAAAGTCCTGTGTTTGATCCATTCAACCACCACAACTTCTTACTCTCATGGACTCGCTCCTTATACTACATCACCTGTCTTCCTAAAGCAGAAAGGCCAGAAGATTGAGTGAATGAGAAGAAGTGGAACTACTAATGAAACGCAGCCAGTGTTTATGTTTTTTGTGGAGCCGGGAGCCGGGGGGTGGGGGGTGATGGCTGGGTGCAAATGGCCAAATAGCTGCCGTGTGACTATTCGTATCCGGGTGCAAATAGATACTCCATACAGACAATCAGCAAATGTAGTGCACAATGCAATCCAATCTGTTTTTTGGGGGGGAATTTGGGACTTTGCATATGCTCAGGTGTTCAAAGGCATATTTAGACCTTCATTTCACTTAAAAACATACAGACACTGCACATACACCTAATTAATAAAATAACATATAATTATGTGTACCATAGATATACTGCATGCACCAGAACTTGTATTCACAGCCACATTTAGGCCTACAATGCGCTGCACATATTCACACACTCAAACATAGGTAAATACACGTGCATACACACACACTCATACACTCCAGCACGTAATAGGACAAGTATGAAATGCAGAAATGCAAACAAGGAGTGCACAGTAATTGTGCAAGTAATCATAATATTACGTAGGTATGCATATCTGTGCAATTACATTTACACACAAACCCTCAGAAGCCTTTGATCAGGTGTATTATTAGCACATTTACAGTACTTTTGTAAACAAACAGACACACGCAGAAGAAATTTGTACATCAGCACGCATTTACCCTGGAAGCTGCTTGCACACATGGACACACACACACCTGGACACGTTGTGGTCCTGCATCCCAAAAGAGTCAGAGTATACATAAAAGCAGGCCAGGCAGTGAAAGCAGGCTGTATAGCGGACCAGTGCTTTCATCGATCTGAGAGGGTTCATTAGGTAAGTGCTGACATCACAGATTGATGTCTCTTTAAACCAGTGCCTGCCGAGGAGCTGACAAGGAAAATCAGCACTATTGACTCCCTTAGTGGTATGTGTGTGTGTGTGTGTGTGTACCTTTGCAACATATCACTGTGTGAACATACATGCTTACATATTTGAGTACATCAGTGTCATTGTGCACATATGTGCCAATAAAATGAGCATGTGTGTACTAGCATTTGGAACACAGGTGTGTCTCTTTCTGTGTGTGTGTGTACATGTGCGTTTCCCTAGACGGCACACTAAATACCCTTGTCTTTGATGGGCTCCTTGGGTGTAGGTGTTCACTAATGTTGCTAGTTATACACTCAGCCATGCGGCTAAGGAGCCTGTCAGCCTGTTTCTGCCTTTACGCCACCATCCATCCATCTACTATGACAGAGTGGGGGAAGAGATGGAGTGGAAAATGGAGATGAAGAGTAAAGGAAAGAACACAGGATGGAGAAGTGAGAGATGGACTGGATAGCATCTCTCTCCATCAATATTTCATCAGCACATTTAAGAACTCTTTTTGGTAATTATGTTGTGCAAGTTTCTGGCTAATTTGCAATCCAGAGAGAATCTTGGCATGGGGCTGCTTACATTTCATATGAGGCCTCAAAGCTGTTTAGTTCAAATTTAGGATTTAGGGCTTCGATTTTTAAATTCATGTGGTGGAAAAAGAGACTGAAAGTTGTCTCTGTATATGACCCCAGTCCCCTCACCCTGTACTTGTCGATTGATTTGAGATGTCGTTTGTATCTGATGTGTTTCTCTAATTAAGATCAGGGGAGAATCATTGGCATTGAGCGGCTCCACACACCCATCGATTGGACAGGGATGGAGTCTGTGTTTGTGAGGATAGTGTGGACAGGAGTGACAGGAATCAAAGATGGTCCATATAACCTCCAGTGTTTTTTAGGTCACCTCAGGTGCAATTTGGCACATGGCTTTTGAGAAATTAGTTTCTTATCATATCACAGACCAGGTGACTTGCCGAAGAACAGCAGAGAGAGTTGCATTTGGCTTTGTAAATACAGTGCCTGTGACCTTCTAATTATAGCATCACTTCTGGCAGAACCAGGCAGTTAAGATATTCAATTTCCTATTTTCATGTTGCAGCTGTAATAAGCAATTTTTTGTAACTGCTGATCTGCATCGATTGTAATCCATAACAAAGTAGTCAATACTTTGTAATAATTTTTAACAGAGGGCATTGACAACTGGAGATCAACGGCACATACTCAACAAGCTTTGTGATACAATAAACATTAACTCCTCTGAACACCATGGCACCACATCCTGCTGCTTTAAATGTGCAATTGATCAGCTCCTTTGGAACATGAACAGGGTGTCTTCGTGTCCAGTTGAAATGTCTTTAAACGATCTATAGTCTAGGAGAAACAAAGGCAAATTGACTTATCTGGCTTTAATATATCAATACTCAAGATGCTGTATTTTCACAAATAAGGAAAAGTAAAAGAGTTTAGAAAGTTTGCCTGTACTTTAGTTTAGCCTGAGCTGAGCATAATGCAAAGTAAGTGTTTGGATTGTGGAATGTGCAGAACCGAAGGCATGAATCCCTTCCAGGCCACCACCACCGGAGGCACATCCCCATTGGCTGCCTCCAGGAGATTAAAGAGAATAATTGCCAGCTGATTGGCTGTTTAATTTTTCATGGACCTTTGATGCACAGGGTGTTTGTATTACCTTTATCAGCAGGCATAATAATGGGATAGAGTTTGACACACTTAAGTAAAACAGGCTTTTTCACCGAGTAGAAGAGCTGCTCCTCTCCGTCTCAGCAGAAACGAACAGACTGCAGTGGGGTGTCAGTATCTTTTCAGTGCTGTACGTTTAGTCCTTCTGTGCAGCTAATAAATTACAATTAAAGAAAGGATCAATACATCCATATGTAGGTGCCACAGGAATGCACACAGAATATTGTAATTTAAATGCAATAAATACAACCATTTTGAAACTTAAATACATTTTTTATGTTTTGACAGTATGTCAGTCAGTTTTTGATTAAACTGTATAGAACGTTTTTAGAATGTAGGTTTTTGATGTTATTGAATTGGGTTTTAGTTGGTGGTGATGGATGGTTGATGGTTTCTAATATTATTGTTCTTCAATATATGTAAATGAAGTGACAAAATATTAGAAACACCTTTCAGCGTATGCAGTGTAGTCCAACACAACTCTACCACAAAGTGCAGCCTCAAATTGCACCATTGCATTGACTGAACAAACTGCTACAACAAAAACTGAGCATTTCAAGTAAGGTAGTGTTTCTTGCACAGCTGTTGTATTCCATTGCATGACATTGTACAGGTGTTTCTATTTTTCTGGTGACTCGTTGAATGCAAAAGGTAGCTGCCTATTTGAAATGAACTGATTTTATCCCTGTTTTACCACCTCTTTGAAAGCAGTATGAAAGTACACGAGAGCTAGTTTTGCCAGCTCCTCCCAGATCAGGGACAGCTGCAGTTGACAGTCTCATGTTCATACCTCTGCCTGGTGACACTAATCTCTTCCTGTAGGTGACCTACCTCCTCATCCCCAATCTGTCTGTGTGTGTGTGTTGTGTGATGGTTGCAGCGCATGTCTCCTCTGCGGTTCCGCTTCGAAGGTCCAGGAACGGTGAGCTTCTCATGGTTGTCACTTTGAGGTGGGAGAGCAATCATTTCCTTGGACAACAGTCCCATCCTCATCCCTGCTTCCCGCCCGCTCGGATTAGTTCCTCTCGCTGAGAAGATTTGCATCCAAAATATTTTCTCCTTATTTATTTTTTCTCTATTTTTCCTGTTTTCTTTTCATTACATCGTCTACCATCTGTGTTTCCTTTTCTTTGCCCTTCTCTGTTTCCTCCTCCTCGTTTTCCCCTGGACGCTGTAGAGCATTTTATTACAATTGTCAGAAAGAGCAACAATTCTATTGTGGGGTGATTACGACAGGGTGTTTTACCCACAGATCACCAGAGCAATTAAAATCTGTAAATAAGGCTACCCATGATGCCTCAGTCCAAACAATGGGGTCCCGTAGGAAGTGTTTGTTTGAAGGAGAACTGTGGAAGAGAGAGTTTCTCTCTCTTTGACTCTCTCTCTCTCTCACTCTCTCTCCCTCATTAATTAGGAGACGCTCCTTCAACCCGACACGGCTGTGTCGATGGGCAGCTTTGCACAATCGCAGTGACACATATTTCAGACACAAGATGAAGTTGTTTACTTTTGTGTAAGACCTCGCATTACGCCACTGCACTTTGTTTTGCAGCATGGTGAAGATAATGCAGGCCTACTGTAATTGTGCTAGCTACAGCTGTTAGGAAGAGGAAAGAGAGAGGCCTGCGCCAGCTACTGTGTAGAGACGGACAAGTAAACAAAATTATACTTGCACATATAGGGCTGACACACATACGGTACATGTGACACTCAGAGTTTGACAAAGGAATATGGGCAATGAGGTAAGATATAGTGAAACTGTGGTGGGAACAAAGTGGATTTTGTTGGATGTCCTGTTTGAACACTACTAAAGTCATTTGCAGAAATCTGGCACCATGCTAATTTTGGAAAGATATTTCTGAGTGCACTGATTGTGCTATTTTCCGGTCAAGTTCCCTTAACTCCTGGCTAGTCTTTTGGCCTGCTTTTCTTCTAGTCACTTGGCAGTGTATCACGTCTGTACCCTGGCATAACCAGAGGACAATGCTGCCAGATAACCAAGACAATGCTGCCAGATAATGTCATATTCCTTGAATGAACGGCTTAATTAGGGCTTAAGCTAACCATTAGCACAGCGAGCTTTAATTCTGGCTTAGCCTCTTAACCAGGGTTGCCATTAACTACCTGGTTCACAGCAGTTCACAAAGTGATGCAAGCACCCCGAATGCCTCATCTACTTTTTGGTGTTTCTTTTTCTTTGTAGAGACAAAAGGGCTCTTTGTAGATTTCGTGGGAAGACATGTGGAACATGTCATGTATTTGGTGTCAGGATGTGCGCGTACAGCTTCCGCAACCACCCCCACCCGCTTCATAAATTACTCACGAGTGGAGTTCGGGCAGGTTGGAGCAAAGGAACCAGACAGATAGAAGGAGGGACCGTGGGAGTGTTGTAGCTCGACACAGCATCGCGATGATGCCAGGCTCCGTGGGCCTCACCAGAGGCTGTATGCCTTACCAAGATCCTGTTTACAGTCAGCCAAAGAAGCTGCCAGCCACCCATTTCCATAACGCTGCCTGCGGTCCTCTGCGGAAACTAATTTCTCTCTGCCGGAGATGCACCACGATGCTGCCTGCTCTGTACCTCTCCCACTTTGCATTCTATGTCTTGTGTTTCTCTCTTTTGTTTCCATCTGTTTTCCTCCCATCTCATCTTTCCATCACTCCTTATTTGCTGTGTCTCGTTTTTGTTCTCGATCTCCCTCTACACTCTTCCTTTCTTGGCTTTCTTCCAGCCCTAACCATTGAATTCTGTCCTTTCCTGTTAATTCATATCAGTGATTGTTACCAGTATTCCAGGAACATGTTGCCACTCAAGGTGTAGGTGCTGAATGAAATTTCTGGCATAATAACAAGATATCCCATGGCAGTGCTTACAATGTGCACTCAGTATATAGGTCAGTATAAAAGTTGCATATAGGTTGGTTTGTGTGTTTATATTGTAATGCGTGGAAGCTGGGGCAGCTTGTACTCTACCTGTCCACTGGGACAGTGTGTGTATTTGTGTCTTTTTTATAACGAATATTGTTTGTATAATCTTATATGCATGCTTGTGTGGAAGTGTGCATTTCATTGTGCGCATGTGTGTATAAATGTTTCAATTCAATCGTATGAGTAGTTTTCATTTACCTTTTTCTGCTCGTTAGTGTGCAAATATTTCTGTGATTGCTGTCGTAAGGGTACTTCTGATTATTTCACACTCGTTTCACTGTTTGCACGGAGTCCTCTTCCATCTATGTGCATGTCACTGTGCCATGTCCACTCTGCTGTGTATTTGTGGTCGTGTTTCTACACTCAACACATCTCTGCGTGATCCTGCCATCTTCAGCTCTTTCCCCTTGTTCTTTTCTGTCATATGTTTGTGCAGATTTTTTTTCTGCTTCAGCCACTTGTGTAGTTGCCATGTTCCTGTGCCTGTACATCAGTGAGCATCTGCTCTTTCAACAAGGTCCCCATGGCCTCAAATGTCAGAGCAAGCAGCTGCCAGACAAGTGCATTGTGCAGCAGGCTTGTGTTTCGCCTCCTCCCATCCCTCCACTTCTTGTTCTGTGATGTTAACTGTGATTGAAAGTAAGTAGGCAGCAGCAAGTGGGGGACAGATGAGGGGAAGGGTCTCTGTTTTTTAGAGAATTGGATTCCTGCAGTTTGGAGGAGTACCTGCTTTTACTGTTGCTCAGGGCCTGACTTTTCTCTAGGGCTTTTGGGTCAGGTGGGGGGACGTGTTCTGTTGTGCATTAGGTACGGCTTCCTCTACCCTCTTGTGTGAAAGACCACTACAATGGTAGGCCATTTGAAGCTTGTTCATATTGTGGTCCATGTACTATGTGGTGTCAGGGGACAAACTCTGTGTGCAAACTGTGTCTCAGTGTGTGTGTGTGTGTGTGTGTGTGTGTGTGTGTGTGCGTGTGCGCGCGCGCGTGCGTGTGCAGGCACACGTTTGAATTTGCTTGTATATGCTCTTATATACCTTTTACCAGTCCGCATCTGCAGTGTAACATTTTAACCAACGTGGATCCCTTGCTGCACTTCATAGTATAGATAGCGCTACAAGATGTCACAGGACGCCTGTGAGTGAGACGCCTAGAGTATATGTATGTGGGCTTGTTCCACACGTGTGTGTGTGTGTGTGTGTGTATGAGTGAGTAGTCGCAGGATGGGAGCACTGAGGCAGAAGAGATGGAGGGTGAAGAGACAGGCAGGTACCCCCCAGGAGGGGCCCCGGGGGCAGCGGGCCAGGGGTAGCCCCTCCAGCTCCCCCCCAGCACACTCTGCTCTGCTCTCAGACACTTCTATTGATTTGTCCAGCAGATATGGCCACAGGTTAGCTGCTCTGCTAAGTACTGCTCTTTTCACCTCTCTTTGCCTGCAAACAAAGGCTGGACACAGGCTCTGTTTGATGTCAGGTGATGTTGTTTCCTTGGCATTACTTTTTCTAACCACACTACTCGCCCTACCTATAGCTTCCCTCCCTGCCACAAAACATGTATGAACCATCAGGGGGCACTGTTAGACTCACTCTTGCCCTAAAAACGACCCAACCCAAACCTGGCATAGTTCTCCATTGTCTTCTCCTGAGGCTACAGGAAGCCATGAGTTCACAGCTATGGCAGGTGTACAAGCTGTGAGAAAAGGCACTTAAGGTGTCAATCAATCCTCCGCCTTCATCTCAGGATCCCAGAAAGTAGAAGCCCTGTGTTAATTCAAGCCTAAAGTAGATTAGTCCAAACAGCAGCTTGAACTTGTGCCTGTACTTTGCCATATTTGATCAACATGTGTAGCGAAGTGTAAAGTTTGAACCTGACAGATGTAGATGGAAGCTGAGGCAACTCTTGATCAGCTTAAGACAGTTCATCTCATTGCCAAGCTCTTATGTGATTGGAAATCAGTCGGCAGTACCTCTGTGCTCGCTGACAGATGGATGAATCGAGTCTTCAAAAGGCCTCATTGGTGACACATTAACATGAGCCGAGCTTCCTGGAGGACTCTGAATTCTGAACTGTCACAGGTGGCAGATGAGATAAAGCTACTATGCTGCTCTGCTTGTTTCGTAACATAACCCAACTCATGTTGAGAAGAAAATTGGCACCTGCTTGACACCTATTAAAAAGCAGTTTCTGAGATTTGAAGGAGGGTTGTTGTAACATGTCTTGTATTATTAATTAAAACAACCTCCTCTGAGTCATCATCAGCTTTTCATGTGTCCGATGTCAGAACAGGTGTGAAGGTAAAACAATGAACAGTGAAAGAAGGAACACCTCAAGGGTGTGGGTGTAATACAACTTCCCACGCTTTAATTGCGAGCTAGTATGTCCCTACAAGACATTGCTACATGCTTTATCATTGTTAATTAGGAAATTGCAGTGTAGGACAGCACAATACCAGCTCGTCATATTGTTTGTTTTTCTTCTTGCACATAGTTGCATGTCATTTATCATGGCAGAAAGCCAGACTTGTTAGTGTATGTTAAACTGGTCCTCTCTCAGATGAGAAATGGAGGCTATTACTAGCAGTGTCAGCCATAAGAAACAAAATGCCTTCCAGGCTGAGGACTACCTGCAAAATGTGACTGAATGAGACAGGCATCTTAAAAGATATGAATATTTTTTAATCGTTGTGTTTCAGACGAGTTTTTTTTGCAGTACCTCTTCTATTTACCACAATGTTATAAAAGTAGTAGCCATCTTAAGTGTTTCACGTCAGATTACAACTGTACTGTACATCAGGGAGTAACCAGAGCATGGGTCTAATGGCATCCCAGCAGTGGATAATTTTGAAAAAAAGAAACAACACCACATTAATGGGACCAGCAAAATATTAAAAGTTGTTGATTTAACTAAGATTTAATGTTCATGTACGTGAGTATTAACAAGGATTAGCTCTCTCAGCAGAATCTTCGCTGCTTGGATTCATTGAGAGCTCCCTCAGCAGAGCCCTCCCCACCAAATGTAGATGTAAGTGTCTCTAACAGAACTAACAGAGAGGCCACATCAACTGTGCCCAAAGTGCAGGTACATCTGTCAAAAAAATAACAAAATGATAAAAACAAACCAACAAGCAGATAAACTGAGTAAGAAGAACAGCAGTCACAAGTTAAAACTTAACCAACAGGGATATGACAAACTTATACAGTTAACAGTTTACGCTATTGTCTCTACCTCCTGTACAGAGATTGATTGATTGATTCGTCTTTGGTAAACTGAGGTGTTGCCAGCTGCATAATTAAATATGGAAGATGCCTTTGACTTGCACACAAAGAGCTCCTAATTCATCTCAACCTTCCACCCCTCGCCGGGCTCCTAGCCACTCATAGCTAAAGCTGTTTTGCTAGCTACCAATACCACTTACCTGCAACATGAACAGGGAGGACAGGGACTAATTGCAGGGACAAATGTTCCCGACTGCGGGGTTTGCAGTTGTCTGGGCCCAGTCCAGGCCCTGTTTATCTCAACCTCTGTTGGCAGTCATACACACACCACACACGCTATGCTCTGATTTAACCAGAGGCAAAGCCCCCACCAACCCCCACTCCCTCTCATCAAAGATTCATAAAGGCAAGGTTCTCAATGATTTTCTGTCTCTTCCCGTATTCACAGCTTGTTGTCCTCACCCTCCCTGTCTCCTGCCAGTCAGACAGCGGAAGTCAGGCGGAATTACGGCTGAAGTGGCCGCTGGCTCTCGGAGTGTCTGTGTTAGTGTTTGTGTATTTGTGGGGTGTGTGCTTGCACTGTTAGGTGTGTTGGCGTAGGGGGACACGGGGGTAGGACGTGGGCAATAGGGCAAGGGGACGAATGGACAGTGACATGTTGATGTTGTACTAAAAATGTTAGAAGCCCCCATGCAGGGAAAGAAGTTAGACCCCGCCCGCTCCACTCTTCCCCTCATGCACTCCTTCCGCTGTTCTTTGTCTTCCGCCCCAACCCCTGAGCCCTGTGCGTTGTGGCAGCTTCCACACTGGATCTAAAACTAGCTCATTCAGAGCCCCAGTCACCAGGCCCAGGGCACACCATCTGTAGCCCTCGGAGTCCTTCCGTGTGTGTGTGTATGTGTGTGTGACTATGTAAGTGTGTGTGTTTACCTCCTTATTTATGTGTGTGTCCATTTGCGTGCAAGCTTACAAGCGCGTGTGTGTGTATATGTGTGTGTCTGCGAACCCAAACCACCGTGCCTCAGCCTGTTAGTCTTGCTACTTACCAGGCTTAGCCAGATGAGGGCCACTCAGCCCGGATCTAATTCCTTCGACTCTGGCAGCACTTCACTCCTGGCTCTTTTTGCCTCTCAAGTGTGCATCTGTGACCTTGGCTGACATCGTAGGGGGTTAAACTGTGGACTTGGAGATGTGGCCACAGCGATTGAGTTGTAAGCTAGTTTTTGGATCAGAGCTTTCGCACAGCCATCTGGGCTTCTATGGGGCTCAGAAAGAGGTTATCCCTCTCTTACTCCCCACAGCTGACCCTGGATCAGCAGTAAGGGCAGAGACTTTAGTTAGAAGCATCCTCGCTGGGAGAGGTAGTGCAGAGCGGGGATGTTTGCGGAGAGAAAATTAAGAGAGGAAACTAATGAAGAGAGTTGATCTCTTACCACTTCAGTTGTAATCCCTCTGTGTTTATTGTGTTGAGCTCTGTGTGTGGCTTTTGTCTGATTGTTGTCCTTTGTGGGAAACATGCTAAGCCTGTATCACCTTTTCCTTTGACTTTTTTTGACTCACATCAGTATCAATATGAACAACGCCTGTGCTACTATAGACAAAGGGTTGGGCTTTATGAAACACAGTCCTTGATTATGCTGGTATTACAGTTATTGCCGTAATACCAACCCTGATGTTGTCACTACAAATAGAACACTATTAAGTACCTGTTAGACCACAAACAGCTTCTTTTTTTTCAACACCCAGAACAACTTTCAATGAGTGATTTACACACACGCCTACTCAAACACACGCACCAACTCATCTGCATAGGCAGGTACACATGTACTCACACACACACACCCACACACGCCATTATATGACGTTCCCTGGCTTGCTGTGTGCACTCTTTGCATCCTGTTTGGTGCAGCGCCTCAGGGCCTAGCCTGGCTGCTCTTCCAAACAAATTGCTGGCTGTTCACAGCGTTTTAAATGCCGAGGCCCTTTAATTACACTATTTACTTAATAGGGTGAAACAAAACTCGTGTTCACGCAGCAGGAGCACCAGGTGATGCAGAAGTTCAAACACCTGGTGGAAAGCACTCCTCTGGCATGGACGCGCAGCATACACACGTGTACGCATGAATGCACGCACACTCACATTACTGTGTTACACAAATGCTATAGGCCTCTCTCAGGCTTGGATGAGAAGCTTCACTGAGTTTGGGACTTTTTCTTTTGTTTGTTTACTGGAAAAAAAAACCGAAATGCATCTGGGAAAGTGCAACTCATAAGTTACTGTATACCCAGCCTGACGTTTTCAGAATGAGTTCATCCTGTACTGTAAATAGAATGAGTAATGCTAGTTTAGTTGTTGACTTATGGCAGATGCCCATGTGGGAATGTAGAAATCTTCTACTGTGTGCCACACCTTTGTTTGTCCATTCAAAGAGTAACTAAAAAAGAAACCAGCTGAAATTAGACTAAAAGTCCCAAGTCCTGCCAAAAAAAATATGCTTATTAGATTTTACTATCTGATATTGCTTGTCTAAAAGTACAAAAGTTTCCCTGATGGTGGCACTAGAGGAAAGGTCAGGGGGGTCACCACAACTATACCCTGTCTCTCCTCCGGTGCAAGCTGGGATATCTATCTGAGAATTATTACTACAAGCCTTAAAGTATCGGATTTAGTGATGTGTGCTTCATCGTTTGTCTACCATACACATGGCTGTTAAAACTTTAAGTCACGCATTTCTAATTGCATCTTTTGTTTTTCGTTCATATAATTAATTGAAATAAAAATGACAAAGTTATCTTGATTAATATGTGATCAAATGTTCCGTTTTTTGCTCTTTGTTTTTTCAAGAATGTCTTGTCTGTATTGATGGTCATATTATAGGCTACGCCTGGACCTGTCCAATTTATGGGGTTTAAGATTTATGACTGTTTCAGTAGGGCGTGTTTACTATCACTGGTTTGCTGAGCATATTATGTGATCTCATCATGACAAGCAGTGTCAACAATGAAGTGACTTTTTCTATGCAGTTTGAACAAAATCTCATGTTTATTCGAAGAATAGTAACTTGCTTTTGAAGAGTTGCTTGTTTGTTGTCATGCTTTGTTTAAAGGGAAGAGCAAATACCATGTCTTTCTTTCTTTGTTTGTAAAGCAGTTTAATATACATGTTTCTGAAACCCAATATCTGTTGTGCAACAGTTTAAAGCTTCTATCTCACAGTTTAACTTTACACAAAGGCTTCAGAACTTAACACCACATCCCCTGGAGCTAGAATGATGACTTGTACCCAGGCAATTGAAGTTACAATAGACTATAATTAGCTGGGCCAGCTTGACCCTGCCATTGTCTCCTGAAGACAGGTGGGAATTGTGCCCACGTTGGATCGACCTTATCATGTGACTGGGGTCAGGTGTCGTCCAATGGCTCGCCTGTATAGCTGTTGAGGCAAGCCTCATCCATCACCGGCTTTATTGCACCATTCAGATGATGCCCACAAGGCACTGACGCTTGGCCAGGAGGGAGGGGGCATGCGGTGGAGGGAAGGGATGAGGGTTAAAAATGATCGTTTTACAAGAACACTCTCAGAACAAGTTTTCACAGCAACGGTGTGCCCTGGAAAACTAAGAGTTAGTGCTCCCAACGCCACAGTAACCCTCTTCCTGATTCCCCAACAGCAGATTTACAGCCTTCGAACGCCGAGCTGTGAAAAAGTGCAATCACTCGCAGGCTCGTAACCTCTTTACCCTCGCCATCAAGTCCTCTTATTGCTCCATTTTCTCTCCTGGGCTTTATAAATAAACAGCGTCATCAGGAAAAACTTCAGTGTCTCTTTAGAACCAACTCTAATTAGTTTTGCCTGTATATATCAAAATGTTTCACTATGGTATTTGGCCACGTGTGGCTCGTTTGGGACGATGATGGAGTGGGTTGCTGTGTTGAGCTAGGCATCCGTCCCTGCTGAGTGTTGTCCTTTGGGTGTTACTGGCAGGGCCCAGAGTAAACATTTGTTTTTTTTGTTTTTTCACTTTTCCTTCAAACCAGCCGCTTATGTTGAGCTAGGCTGTAGCCTGGCACAGGTGGCTACTAGGCCAAAAGCTACAGCCACCGTCATTCCTCCCTAGTCAGCCTGGAGCACGCACACACACATGCTCTCTCACTCTCTCTCTCTCTCTTACTCTTTCTTCCTCTCAAACATACACACACACTAACACACACAGATCCAGAGCCTTAGGGGGTGATCTGTCTCTCCACCTCTTGTCGGAAGAGTAAACGGCCAGGAGGGCCCTATCTGTTTGTCCTTTTCCTGCCTCTTTTTTTTATTAGAACCTGATTGCATTTGAACAATAGTTGTCTGCTCGTAAATTTTGCGCCTGTGTTGACATTAGGCCACATTCCATCCCATAGCCTGAGGAGGAGAAGGAGCAGGCCAGGGTGTTCGGTAATTTGTTATGCTGTTAAGCACCTAATGGACGTCCACCTGGTTTTTGAGAGCAGTAGCTGTAGTTCAGGGGCTTGCCTCCTTTGCACTTCCAGACTGCAATAGTGTTTTATTGCCTCCAATTATGAAGGCTATTTAGAGGCTACCTAGCTTTGTGTGTGTTTTTCTGTTACATCTGGTTCACCCTGCTTTAGACGGGGCAGCCAGCCAGGCCACATCAAACACTAAGGGCGTGAAGCAGGCAGGGGCTGTGCAGGTATGACGAACCTTCTCTGTTTCTGCCGTAGGCTCCAACTAACTCTGCGTACAATACATACATGCAGTACCTGATGCAAACTCGGGGTCTGGCTGGAGATGCCAATAAAGAGCCTTATTTGTTTCATGTGGTTTAATGAGCAGCCCAGACTGCAGCTGGCAAGAGGGACATCTTACAGAGTGTGAGGAAGGGGCTGCCCCACCCAAAGGTACCCATGCTCCTTGCAGAATCATTGTTCCCAGCAGCAGCAGCAAAACCATGGTGGTAAGTGGGGGAGAGTGTTGAAAGCACCATGCAGCACCCACCTCGTCTCCCACCCCCCCTCTCGCTAATGCATTTTTGCATGGTTTCCACAACCATTAATTAAAGGGGAAAAGAGTGCATCAGATGTTAGTTTTATTAGCCTAGGCTCCTTAGAGGGAATCAAAATGAAAGGAACATATGTCATGCATTTGATGACGCCCCCCCTTCTCTCTCTGTTTCTCTCTCCACAATTGCCCACCTCACATACTCACAAAGTGTACAGTCAGCAGCTGTCTGCAGACACAATAGCATTTGATTGATCCTGAGGAAACGGTTAAGACGCGGCCCTGCCCACGCTTTCTGGCTGGCTGGCTGGCTGGCTGGCTGGCTCACATTCTGCACCACTTTACATTTAACGCTGAATGTGGCAGCGATTGGGATAATGGGAGTTGGGGATGGTGGGTGGGGATCTGAGGCTCTGTTCAGGCTCTAATGAGGATAGCCCTGAGAGTTCACAGGAGTCTTGGGTGGCGTAGGGTGAGATCCAAAACTCGACACTTCACAGGTTGGGCCTTGTTCTTCATGTCTCCCTGTTATACTGCCCTCTGCATGACACCCCTAATATCTTGCACAGCACAGTAGAAAGATAAGTACGTAGATAAATGCTTTCTGTCTGTCTCTCTCTCACCCATTATATAACTGCATGACATACAAAGACAGATGTGCTCAATCGCTCATTTCTTACACAACATTGCATAGATACTGAATGTACTTGGATAATATACTTCTTTCTTTCTTCTCCCTCCTTGGAACGTGATTGCATGCCTTACCTTCAGGGGCAGACTGATTTATGAGACGCATGCCTGTTTTTTCATGAGTTGTTTGATTGCATTCTCAGCTATCGGGCACTCAGGTTGCCAAGACCATAAAAATCCACACCTGCACAGGACTGCTAGGGAGTCAGATGAAGCGCAGGCAGAGCATGAGGAAGCAGGTGATCTTAGGTATTTTGCCTCCCTTGATCAGCACAGGCAAATAACACAACTCAAACTTGACATGGATGATTGATTGATGTTCTGCGTCATTTCACCTTGACGCAGGCCTTATTTTTGGGTCCGTGGTAAGTAATGCGTAGGGCACGGCACATATTTTGGAGATGAATCTCAATGTACTAACCATGTTCATGTTGTAAACAAGAGCTGTGTCTAATGAATTTAATCCTCTCTCTTTTTTATTAGCGAAGAACAATGAACAAAACATTCTGGTAGTTGGAGCCACAAATATGTAATCTATCAGGCAAAAGTTTTAGTCTTTGAGTTTACTGTAGTTCTCAAATATTATGTTATTCATAAGTTTTATTTCTTAAAATCATTCAAATATAAACTGATTTTATAAGGTACATTTGTTTTTTTTACTGGACTGGATTTGATAAAATGCTATTAAATCCAAACCCTCAGAAATACTATTGTTAAAGGTTCAACAGAAAGGTCATTTCCATGGCTCTCACATAAAACAATTAAAACCACATAAAGTTTATAAAAGATATCTGAGCCTCTGTAATCCCTTCCAAAAAGCTTTCCATCAGGATGGCGTGACTCCACCCTTGTCCTAAGATGATGTCCTGAGTCAAGTAGCCCAAGCTGTCTGGTCCCATGTGGTTACAAATGACCTCCTGTAGCAATAATGCAATAAGCGTTGTCTCCTATCTACGTTCTCTGGGTTCTTTTTCACTTGGCCTGACACAATTGTGCATTTATCAGTGTAATTGCAAGAGTTGGAAGCACTGATGTTGTCTATTAGGCGGATTTCCATCCTGTTAAGAGCAGAGGGCCTTTTAATGTATGGCCCTGCTTGAGTGTACTGCTACACAATTACGCACCGGCCAGAGATTGAGTGGGCTGATGATGCTGATGATTGGGATGGTTGGGATGGTGGTGATGGCAGTGATGATATTGGACCACCCTGCACTCTTCTAACAAGCCTTTCAGAGAGAGACTAAGAGTGAAACAACAAAGTGAAACCGAGGTTAATCATTTTATTTACTCGTTTTTCTCTCTCTCTCTTTCCCCCTCCTCTCTCTCTCCCTTTCCTTCCTTTAACCAAGTGATGGAGCCTGGACCGTGGAGTAGAGGGGGTGGGGATCGATGGGGAGCGCATTACAGTAAAACGTATTGATTAGGAGACCTGCGAGCAGTGTGTTGGAGATGGTGGAATGATGCAATGCTTAAAGGAATTTATCCTTTGACTTTTACATTAACCTTTTATTGACTGCTTTGCCTGTCCATAATTAACACTCACTTTAGCTAAAGTGGTTAGTTTGAGCGCAAAGGGGGCTCCGGCCCTTATTGCAGCGTGGGCCGAGGAGCTCCCGCCCCAGCCGCAGTTCAAGTGCACTGTGCTGCACGGAGGGAAAGGCCTCTGTGGAATAGAGGCGATAGAATCCTAGATACCTTTCACATTAGCATACCATTTGAGCAGGGGCCTGCCAGGCTATAAGGTTTCAGGGCAAATTGAAATGAGTGATTGTGTTGCCAATCTCTCTTGACCGAGCGCCAGATGGGATAGTTAGGCCCATATCTGTCTGGGGTTAATCCATTGGAACAGCCTGGACTCACAAACACATTCTCTCCCTTTTCAACCCCCCCCCCCNNNCCCACACACACACACACACACACCTCTTTGTCTTTGACCTTAACTTTAAGGTGGGCTGTTCTGCCATGGGAAAGTCTTTTGGTGAGCCTTGTTTGTACGCCACTGTGGCTTACACTGCATTTCTAGCAGGAGCCCTGGAGAGCTTAAGGCACCTCGCTTGATATTGACTTTTTGTTTGGTTCCATTTTAGCAGTCAAGGGACGGTACTCTGTGAACAGTGGTAGATTGTGTAAAAGTGTGTGCTGAATTACCTACACTATATTATCTTTGATAGTATATCTTTTATATCTCTGGTAAACCAAGAGCCTTCTATTTGCAAGCTAATGTTGCAAGATCCCTTGTCAGATAAATGCAGCAGCTCTGTTGAAGGCGGCTGGTCAGGTTTTGACGGTATGTAGCCTTTCAGTATGAGTCAGGGCAGCAGAAAAGAGTGCAAGTGTTTTCTCTCATAGCTCTACTGCATGAATACTTAATCAGACCAAATCAAAGGCCTGGGTTCCCTTGGCCTATGGTGTCCTCAAGCTGATGTCAGCAGAACCACACAGTGTGTGTGTGAGTGTGTGCCGTCTGGGTCAGTTTGCACTCTGTCTCTCTCTTGCACACTCTGTAGATATGTATGCCAGCCATGTCCTCCTCCTCCTCCTCCTTCTCTGAAGTGGCGCTTCCTTTAATTCGCACCCTAAATAAATGATGAGAACATTTAAACACACGCCTCGTCGCAAAGCCCCAAGGTCGCCTAATCGTATTATTTATGAAGTGATGTGCTACATAATGGTACTTAGTGCATGTTAACAGATGCTATTATCAGGCCCTGATCCAGAGCGCAGAAGATATATTGGAACAGTGGATGTTAATGCTGCTCCTCACCACCGTAATGCAGCAGCTCTTTAAAGGGCTAACCGCACCAAAATGCAGCACTTAGGCCAAGAGCCAGTCGAACATTAAGTGGCTCCGGTGAAAATATATAACCACAAATTGTGGCAGCCCCCGGCTGTCCCCTGACAACTTTAACATCCCCTCATCCCATCCATAACCGACCCCCATATCCTTCTCTTCAGCTCTCTATGTCCTCTCCAACCCCTCCTTTAGTCGCTGGCCACAAGATGGTGGTGGTCGTGTGTGTGCGTGTGTGAGGGGTTTGTTTGAGGTTTTTTTCGGGTGCGAATGGGGTAAAGGGATATGATAGGACAGACCCTGGCATGATGACTGAGTGGGGAGCATAACTGGCCTTGTGGCTCTTGAAGGTAATTCTTAGGCCACCACTCACAAGCACACACACACTACACACACAAAATACAAATGCCATCCTCCGCCCCTCCCTCTTGCAACCTCCAGGTCAGGGGTCACTCTCATCTGTCAAGAGGCAGAGGGAGGGCAGATTTACAATGACAGCAGAGAGCAACACCAAGTCACCGCAGTAAATATTTACACTGGTCTGACAAAAGATGTGGCGAAGGTCTGTGGGGGTTCCAAACACTGTAGAAATTACAAGTAACCCAGATTATTAATCATATAAAAATCACGCAGTGACATGAGAAGTCTGGATTTCTCACTGCTCTGTCATGATTGCAACAACAGAGAGTGATGCTCTTGTGAAAGCATCCTGCTGTGTGTGCCTGCATGTGTGTAAGATGAATGGGGCATTAATCATGATACATGATATCATGGTTTCTCATCAGCTTGATACTGTTGCTGCCATTTATGGCTTTAGAAACACTTTCCTGACGCATCACTTTCTGCCACTCTCTCGGCTCCATTTAGCTCAATGAGCTTTACAGGCTTGAAGGTTTTAAAAACAGAAATGCCAAGGAGAGGGAGTACAAGTCACATAAAGATCAATCATTTAAGTATCATTAACAATGTGTAGGGGAAGGAAACTTTTATTTGAAGTCTTTGTACAAAGGAATTGAAATCAGTTAGAGTCTCCTTTGTACACACAGATCACACAGACACACTTACTCTCTCATATCCTGGAGGTTCTAATTGGGCCCAGTATTATTAGGAGTCATAAAAAAAGGGAGGAAACACACAAGCCGATTGCCTCCTGGTCAAACACACAACACCCACTGTGTGTTTAGGGACGACTTAACACACACACACACACACACACACACACACACACACACATCATTGACAGCTTGACTTCTGGGACTGACCCCTTTAAAGCCCCCAATAGTCAATACAGAAAGACCAGATAGAAAGATCTCTGTTTATCTTCACCTACTATCATCCCTCTGTCGTCAGCACTAGTTACTGGGCATTTAAGGGAATATATTTTTTCCACAGTTGCAGTTGTAGAAGGGTGAAGAAACACAACTCTTTGAAATGGTTTTACTATAGTTTTGAAAATATTAGCTCCATATGGATTTGATTTAGTATAGCAGTTGTGACTAGGACAGTCATGCCCACATCTCAAAAAAAATAAAAGCACTGGTAGAAAGTTTTGTGAGCCACCTGAGACGCGTGTCCTAATGTTGATGAGTGTCTACCAGTTGGTTTTGATGGGAGGGAGGAGTTAATGGGTGCGCTTGTTTCCTGTGTCCTGTCGCCTCAGGTGCCACTCAAGTCTGGCCCAGACATTACCCCCCGAGGAGGCCCCAGTGGACCGGCCCTTCTGGGGTGTGGATGACCCCAGCATGCCGCTACCCTTTGATCTGGCTGACATCATCAACAGAGTAGAGTCACTGCTCTGGAGGTGGGCCCAAGATGGTGAAGTGTGGAAATTTGCTTATGTACACGCTGTATACATGTATAGTTCATGCAGCATGCATTCATTCACAGGTGGTGAAATTAACTAAAATTTTTTACTGGTCATTTTGTTTATTCTCACATAAATTCACATAGGCCAATGTGTGAAGAGTCAAATAAGAAATGTAGGCAGTATTTTGAATGTTGGGCATGCCAAGTGACATATGCCAAAAAGCTGGTCTTAACTAAATGGCCACATAGGACCACTGTGTTCAGGGCTCCAAAAAGGTTTGTCCTGACCTTGACGCTTCATGTACAGATACACAGAACACACACACCTGCTGTAACACACACTTTACATACACACACTACCAAACTGCTCAGCAAGTCCTGGCACAGACTCTAATAGTAGATACTGTATATAGTCATTCAGTAGTGTTGGTGTTTGGAGTGGCCAATACATTACACTTCATGAAGTTAGACAAGCTTTTACACAATAATACGCTTACAATTACATCTAAACCTTGAGTTCCCTTCACAGGAGGCCTTATGTCCAATCATAGCATTTGTTAAAAATGGAAAGATACATTTTGACCATATTTCTTTTCTAACAGGATGTGAAGGATGGACAGGGGGAGTGAGAAAGAAAGACAAGAAAAAAACCCACCAGCTTTTCTGAATGGCCCCCACATCAGCTGAGGGGACAGACCACTGAATACACCTCCGTTGTGATCACACCAAGATGGATTTCTTTTTGATGGGGGGCATCTACATCCCCCCTACTCCACCCTTCACCACCCCAGCTGACCCCGGCATCCTAGCCACCCCAGCTTGGCAGGAAGGAAACGAGGACCACCACGATAGAACCAGAATAGTGCTTCAGTAACATGCTAACAACGCAAGCTTAGCGACAAGCTACTAGTGTCTCAACGGTCTAACGAAACATAAACGGAACCTGCATTTCAGTGTTAGCATACATTGTGTAACTATTTATTATTTCAGTGTATTCTGTTACTTAATCTCATGTAACCAGACATGCTTTTATCAGTGAATTGACTCATTCTCAGTAGCCACAGTACAGTACATACATATATGCTTTCTACTTGTCACACAGTGTTATAATACAGTATAGAATGGTAAAAAAAAACAAAAAAAAACTCACTTTGCTCACATGGTATTGCATTCTTCACTTGTGTATAGTAATCCCTTTTATTGTGTTCAATGGTGGAATGAGCCTGAAGAGACCAAAGAAAGATTATGATAAGAAAGTTATGAATGTCACCCAATGGAGAACATGAAGAATGTGTTGTTTAGTGTTTATGCTGCGATGGTGTGCTTGTGCCATATTGATGTGTGACAGTGTGTGTGTTTGTTTGTGTACATTTAGCCATGTGAATATACATGTGATCAGTCGTTGGCCTGTGCGTTTGTGCATGTGCACGTTCACTCTCCCACATGTCTACATGAAGGCGCGTGTGTATGAATGTGATAGTGTGTGTGAGCCTGTAGGCAGCCTGCCAGTTGTTTGTTCTTGAAGATATGCATATGGAGAAACAGAGACTAGCAGCAGGGCCCCTCTGCCTCTGCTCTGATGAAAGGCAGCTCTGATAGAATGACCCGGAACACAACCGCCGTTTCTCATAATTACAGCTGTTCAATCGCTTTTAATTACTCTTAAAGTGTGTAGAGCACCACATTCCCCTGTAATGCTGCAGGCCATCCGAGAGAGCGAGAGAAAGATCCGGCGCTTCTGACAAAATCCACTTTCAAAAAAGCTAAAAAGGGTGGAAAAGGGGGCCGACGTCAAAGCAGTGTAGCAGCCCTCCTCGTTTGATTCCTTTCTCTATCTAGTTCATGATGAAGTAGAGATGCTGTTTACTATTAAAAATGCAGAATGCACTCCTTTTTTTACTTCTGAAGTTTTTTCCAAGATGTTAATGGTTGCCAAACGCTGTTCTTCTTGCTTCTTCTTTTGCTGCGCCTCTGTTGTTTGTTGTTGTCAGAGAGATTTGTTTGTAGATCGGCAGTAGCGTTGACTTGTTTGAATCACTCTGTGCTCCCTGCGCCACAGCTTGTCTGTCTGAAGCAATAGGAATGGCAGTAAATAAAAAAAAAACAGTGTTTTATCCAACAACTTGCCTCCCTCTGTTCTTTGTGTGCTTTTGTCCATTATTGCTTTTAAATTCCTGGTGGATAACAAGCATATGACAGGTGCAAACCTTTTGTCATACATGTATGTGTGTGTGTTTCAGTTTAAATGTAGATTGATTGCATTTCTCCTAATATTAAGCAACCCATGCAGGCATGTGCCTCTTTACTCTCCCACAGTGGTGAAAGTGAGTTACTGTGCTCTGAAGTAGCCCACCCCCCCTTAGAATCTCTGTCTCCCTCAAGATAAATAGAACATCAGTGGACAAAGATCCCTTATTTAGTGGTGTAGCACACTGGCAGCAAAATTAGCTCAAGTATATCCACACCGGACCAAGTTCAAACAGTGCTTACATGCACAGTAGGCCTACAAATTCCCTAATATTTGAATGAAGCTGCTGTGAGTGCCAGAAGGGTCAGGTTTACTGTATCAGGATGAATTACAGTGGAAGTGGCAGTCACAGGAATGGATGCAGAACTTTTAAAAATAAATACATTCCTGGTAATTTCCCATGGGGCAAACATTTGGTTTTCCAAAGAGGTTAACACAAAAGCAAATAAATGTTAGAAATACTAAATGGACCATAACTAGCATGATGCTGCTTTCTTCCCACAATCTGTCAAATCTTCACTAGTAGAACAGGTTTCCCATCACTATTGACCTCAAACTACTTACTACAAACTACTTCCAGCCAATTCAAATCTTGTTTGAATGCAGTCATCTCGAATCCTTGAAGGCAAATAAAAATCAATCAATCAACAGTGTCATATGGACCAAATATGGTAATCATCAATAATGCTGCATCATTCAAGGTTTTTCATCGAATGAGTTGGGGCTTGTTCTGTTAACGTTTCTGTTATTGCATTTTTAGCCATGTAGCGGCATGGCTTTAGGGGTGGCAGTGTTTTATCTGTCGATTGGTTGGTCAGTCAGATGAGCAGATTGCTATGAAATTTTGTACTGACGTTCATATGTTCCCCAGAGGATAAATCCTAATGATGGTGATCCCCCGGCTTTTCCTCTAACGCCAACAGCACGTCAAAGTTTTCACTTATCAAGCGAAATATCTCAACATCTACAAGATGGACTGGCACAAAATTTTGTACAGACACTCATGGTTCCCAGACGATGTATCCTAATTGCACCACCATGAGATTCACATTTGTAGTTTTGAGTAAAATGTCAACAACAACGTCTCAACCATGACATTTGGTGCACACATTCACGTCTCCCGCATGATGACCTATAATAACTTGGTCCCTTAACTTTTAATTTAGTGCCATAATCCATTCATTATCCATCTAGCTAGAAGGTCGCCCAGCTGACATTGGAGTACATCCTGGACAGGTCGCCAGTCGATCACAGGGCCGACACATAGAGACAGACAATCATTCACGCTCACATTTACACCTATGGGACATTTAGTCACCAATCAACCTAACCTGTCTTTCAGCTGTACTTTGTGTTGGGTGCTACTTAGCAAATGTCAGCATGCTAACATGCTAAACTAAACATGGTAAACACATAGACTGTATATGAGTGAACACTATACCTGCTCAGCATCAGCATGTTAGCATTGTTATTGTGAGTATGTTAGCATGCTGACGTTAGCATTTAGCTCCAAGCACTGCCCTGCCTAAGTACATAGCCGCGAGCATGGCTGTAGTCTTGTTTACATCTAGAGGCAAAGCTGATGTCTGCATGGAAGCAGAAAACCCTGGTGGATGCATTGTAGACTTGCACAGGGAGTTTTCATAAAGACAAAACTTTTAAATGTCTGTTTAATACATAAGTACATCTGTCTCTACACTCAACAAGGAAGCCTTTGCGTCAAGTCTTGGTTTTTTTGGCCAGCTGCTTCTTGCTTTTCTCTGAACTTCAAAGGAAACGGCTGGATTAGCAGAGCAAACAGCTTCTACGACAGATTGATTGATGGATTGATTGATTGAGTGATGTCACTCCCAGTGATGAAGTGATGGCTAATGTTCTGTATGTCTCCCCAAAACCTCGACTCCACACTCCCTACCAACAGTGGGCCGCCATCCCAGAGGTCGCCCATGTTAACTACTTCCTGTAGTGGCTGAGTGACTGAGTGATGGATGAGTGTGGAGCGCTATCCCCTCAGGGGCCGACTGGAAAAGGGCCCCACTTGAAGAGACAATTACATAGCGCTGGTGAGAGCCACAGGTATGCATTGTTCTGACCGGGGTCAGCCGCCAGCCAACAATAGGTGCAAGGAGAGATAAAATAACCAGGTGTGTGGTGGGGAAAGGTATCGGTTTGGGGTCATATCCCAGTCAAATGTTTCGGTGTGTGGCTATAAGGCTGGGGTTGATTGTAGTGCAGTTTAATGAAATCAGGAAATGGATCTGAATCCAAATTTAAAAATATTTTTATATGCAATTTGTAAAGAAGGGTGAAGACACATGACAGATTTATTATGTTATTTTGGTGAATAATGACTATCTGTGTCACTGAAGGACAATTTAATTTCATCTTTAAGACTGAAGAAATCTGACCTCAACCTTTTATATTATATACTGTAGTTATATAGTGAAGATCGTATAAACTGAACTTAGTTTTTTGGACCAGGCTTGGTGCATTCTTCCGTGAATGTACAATACGCGCATCAGAATTTGTGTTTTGTGTCTACAAGAATGAATACATGTGTAAGTTCCCTGTGAGCCTGTTTGTGCAAATGAATAGATGTGTGTAATGTATCTGAGGGTGTGTGTATGTGTCCCAGGTTCTCAGAGTGCAGGCTGGTGTTGGAGGCCCCGGGGCCAGAGAGGCAGTAGTAATTGTAGAAGCAGGCTGAAGAGCTGAAGATAGCATCGCCGCTCTGGGGCGGCTGTCAGCAGTGGGACGGGCCGCACTCATTTGTCACCAACACAGACAAACACCACTCAGCACCGACAAAACGCCGACTTGATTGACTACATGTGAAGCAACACCAGCCCTAATGTTTTGCAACTGTTAATTGCACTAAAGGTCAGAAAAAAGTCAGACTACAGAAGTTTCACATCAGTGTAAATATCAGGCAGCAACAGTGACTGCTCTGACACAAAGGTAAAGACAGAATTTGTCTTTAATTTTAAAACATGTTCCTCCTACCTGACTTACATACAAAATATGAAAATTTTATTTTTGATAATGTTTATTGAGCACTAACATCATCACTCTGCTTTATTCAGTCACAGTGGAAGTGTTAATCCATGTTTGATGGTATGTTTTTGGTATTTTGATGAAATGTGTACTGTATGTCTTTAAATAAAATGTAATTTAGTAAGATCAAAATACAATAACTGTGTGCAGCTATATCTAATATAAGACACAAGATATACACCCAAATCTTTTATATTCTTTAAAATATTTCATTTATTGCATGTTACTCCACAGGGTCCCAAAATTAGCATATGACATCAATTTTCAGTGCAATATGACTCTCCTCTCCTCTCCTCAGGCCTTGGCCAGACCAAACCCAGGATCATTGGAGCTGCTGACTATTCTAGCTGATTTATAAAATCCGAAGCATCTCCTCCTGCAAACCAACTGTCCTCTCTCTTAGCAGCCTGATCACCACTGACATGCTCACCGCCCCCCAGTTCACTTAGTATTAGCCCTAGAGTGAGAGTGAAGTGATGGTGAAGTCTTGATGCTGACGTTGATGCTGTCAGGAGCCTGGCAGCTGAGCAGCTCTGATGAGTAGAGGGTATGGCATGATGAGTGTGTGTGTACTTATGTGTGTGTATGTGCGGTTGAAGAGAGCAGAGGGGGTCTTGCGGGAGTGAGGCCTTGCAGATCAAACAGCTGTATGATCAAATGTAGAGCATGTTTGTGGGTCGTCGCTGTGGCCCTGGCTCTGGTGACCAGCAGCCCCGATATCATCTGTCCTGCAGGACTTCGATCTCTTTATCTCGCCCTCTCTCATTTCCAGTCTGAAGTGGCTGACCCATTTCTCTCATTCACTCCTCATCTTCATATGAGGCTTTTTGTATTTTCCACTCCATCTTCAGTTACAGTCCAATCTAAAGGAGCTCCCTTATAAATTCATATTCGTATTTTCAGATAAATATAAATAATTTCTACATAGATTTAGACAAATCATCAAAGCTGTTGTAAATAAATTAGGCAGTGAGCAAGATGATTGGGAGGCTTTATAAGCTAAACTGTCGATTTGTCTGTTGGCATTTGATCTGATAGCAGAAATCAGATGGATTGCTTTAGGGCACCAAACAAGAGCCAGCTTTGCTTGTCAGGTAATGCTCAACTTTATGTCCCTTCCATTATTCTGGCATAATTTCAGCTTCACCTCAGCAAACCTGATTTCATATCCTGTTTTAGCTTCATCTCATCATCTCTCTTCTCTCCTCCCTCTCCCCCACTACCAAGGCCTCATCCCCCCTCGTCGTTTTCCCACCCTTCACATACACTGAGCCCTGTTTCTCCAGAATGGCGCTGAAGCATCTCCGCTCATACCTGTCTCACTCTCTTACCATTGCAAGCCCTGTTAGCGCCCTGCCATTCATATCAGTGGGATTAAATGGATCGTTTTCCAGCGTTAGCAGCTTCTCCGCCAAGTGGTCTTGATGTCAGGCCAAGCATAATTGAGTCATCTGCATCTCATCTAAAATGGATGAAAGGACTTTTTGATATCGCCAGCCTCTTGCCACCCCCCGTACCCAGCAGGAGAGAGAAAAGGCTTAGGCTAGCATCACTTTGTTTTACAAAGGTAGAACGAACAAGGGGAGAAGGAGAAGAGGTCAAACAACTCTTGTGAGCCATCACTACTTGTTGAATGACAATACAACAGAACGTGATGAACCAGTAGGAACAAAGGAAAAAAGATCTTTAAAGGTATTTCAGTTTAAGCAAGTTAAACTACCTGGTTAAAGAAATATTGTGTTCATGGTTAAATGCTACCAGTGTTAAGACACTTTGTTTGATCATTCACCCTCTCAACTTTTTCCTTGTAACTTCCTTGTAACTACTCTGCGCTACAAAGAACATCACACTATTTCCTGCTTTGGCACTGACCGTTAAAGTAGGTCATTTTAAGCTGTTTGCATGAACTAATGTTGTTTTTCTGGAGAGGACAGTTTCTTTTACATGGTAACACAAGATGAGAAGAGGGAGAACAAAGTAAAAGTAAATACCCCTCAAGTGATGCATTCCACCTTGAGGCAATAATGGACAGATAGTCAACTTGTCTTCCTTCCTGTACTGGTGTGACGCATTTTTGTCCAAATCTCTTTGATATATTGGATGTAAGAAAAGGACAAAAGAACAAACACAGAGACAGAGACGAATCCTTAGATTTGCCTGTTTTAAAAAAAGAAAGAGACTGGAGATCAAGATGAAACAAATAAAAGTGTTGTGGAACAAGAAAAAAAAATATTAGAAAAGAAAAAGAAAGATGAACAGAAGGAGTGAAGGTGTAAGCACACTGACCTTCACACAACAGTTTAAATCTGAATCAGTTGCCCAAGATTAGAAGGAAACAAGCAACTGTGTCTGTCTACTTAAGTCATGTCAAAGACTTCAGTAGACTGTCCTTAGACCCTCGATTCTGATAAGACCCCCCCCC